>JACVVK020000206.1:47500-107500 GCA_018292915.2 Batillaria attramentaria
TGGTTGATCCAAAAACCATTTAAACCGAGGCCTTGCAATATCTTTTCCACAGATACAATAAATTTGGGTGCGTAGGTATTTTCAGTATATGCCTTATACAACAACCTATAAATAACACATGAAAGTTTACTACTATTTTCATTTCTCACCAACCTGTACCAAAAGTTCAGCATACGAGCTTTTGCAGTCACCTCAACAGGGAACTTGCCAATCTCTCCATACACCATACACGTTGGAGTAGATTTACCCAGTTTCAAGATATATTTATAAAACTTTAGTTGTAGCTTCGAGGCGAGATCAACCATTCCAGGGCACCAGACCTCACAACCGTACAACAGAATTGGGACAACCATTCTGTCAAACAATTCCAGTTGTATATCTAGAGATAAAAACAATTTTTTGCTTTTCTTCAGCAACGCAAACATGGCATTAGAGGCTTTTTCAAACAGCCGCTTTTGTGCAACACTAAACGTATTGTTATAGTTGAATGCGAGTCCCAAATACTGGAAATCGAAAACAACATCAACTCTTTGATTGTTGTACGTGAAAACTGGGATATTTCTAATCTTTCCCCTCGAAAATACAACAATCTTTGTTTTACTAGTATTTATATTAATTTTCCACTTCTTGCAATATGAGTACAAACAGTCTAGTGCTTTTTGCAAACCTTGGGGACTTTCAGAACATATTGTGGTGTCGTCTGCGTGGAGTAATAAGAACATTTTGAATAAAGTGTCTTCATCCTCGTCACTTAAATTCAACTCGCGGGCCCCCCTTTTCAGTAGAGGCAGACCAGCTACAGACTGAGACAAATGACCGTGAAGATCGTTAAGAAACAACGAAAATAGTAGTGGAGATAGATTTTCCCCCTGTCTAACTCCAGACGAACATGTAAAGAAATCTGAGCACTGACCATTTACTACTACACAGGACTTTGCACGACTATACATGTTTTGAATTACCGACAGAATGTTCCCTTTTATACCGTTATTTATAAGTTTCTGCCACAAGAACGCACGCTCCACACAGTCGAATGCTTTCTCGTAGTCTACGAAGGCACAATATATCTTACGTTTTTTTGACAAGAAATACTCGATAATGCAATGGAGTGTGAATATGTGATCAGTAGTAGAGTATCCGGAGCGGAAACCGGCTTGCTCCTCACCAATGGTATGCCTGTCGTCTAGGAATGACTGTAGTCTATTGTTTAGAACACTAGTAAAGAGCTTCCCAAAGCAACTAAGTATCGTAATTCCCCGGTAGTTATTTGGGTCGTCTATATTACCTTTTTGTTTAAAAATTGGTCTGATGACGCCTATGGACCAATCAGAGGGTACTTTTCCCGAGTACAACACTACGTTGAAAAGAGATGTAAATACTTCTAGCATTTTGCCTTCCGCTGCTCTGAGAAATTCATTGATAATCTGATCTTGGCCACAAGCTTTGTTGTTTTTCAATGACTGTAGTGACTGTTTAACCTCCCCTGATGTAAATGGTTTGTTCAGTGTATCGGCTGAGAATACAGCTGCAGACGAAGATTCAGAAACGTCATTTGAGGCTTCAGGCTCTTTATTTAGCGTTTTAAAATGCTCAAGAAATATACTACTACTTATAGAGGATGTTGTTTCATGTTTTTCCGACTGGGTTCCGTTCACTATTTTCCAGTAACTTTTTGGATCATTAGATTTCAAGGAGCGTAACTTTTTATTGAATTCTTTTTTGTATTTTTTAAACTGAAATTTAATGTGTTTTTTATAGTCATGGGCCGCCTGACGTTTCGATTGTATCGCGTCAAAACTTTTATCTGTTTTAGTTCTGTGTCTTGCTTTTTGAAAAATCCGTCTTTTTTGTTCACATGAATTGTCAAACCACGGCTGTGTGCCAGCTTTACGAGCGGGTTTTTTCTTCCTTATTGCAGTTGATGCCGTTATGAACCCCATTTTTTGTGCACTCTCTTTCATAATCCCACAGATCTCAGTAGTGACGTCATCTACATTCTTTAGCGTTACCATCTCGCATTCTAGGAGGCTATTTAACGTTTCCTGAATGTAGTTAATCCGTTGGACATCTAGATTTTCAATAAATCCTTCTTTATATTCATTTTTCCATTTTGGCCTTTTTAAGGTCGTTGTTGGGCGAGGGTTTTCAGAACTTTGGGACACCTCTTCAGCAGGCTTAGTTAAGTTGTGTAGATGCAACTCGATGGCACAGTGCACATCTGAAAAGATTTCATTGAAATCGCAAACCTGGAATTCAGTGATAAGGTCGAAGAGCTTTTCTGATAGGAGTGCGTAGTCCACCACGCTAACATTTTTACATGTAGTTTTCCCTAGTCCCTTATCTTTAGAAACTCGGCCATTAACTATACGAACACCAATAGTTTTACAAAGATCAATAAGTTTATACCCGTAGTTGTTAATACAAACGTCTTGTGACACACGAGTTCCAATGTTTGACATGTTCATGTCCACAAACAAGGGTTCATGATCAATTTCACCAATAGAATCGTTCAGCATACCCGTTCTAGCATTAAAATCTCCCATAAGGCACACATGTTCAACATCTAACTCTAGTACAGCGCTCTCTATCTGACAGAAAACATCTTTGTTTTCATACTCTGAGCCTTCTGGGGGTATATAACATGCTCCAAAGAGTGCATCGTGGCCTATTACCTGTTTATGCAGTTTGAAGAAAAGAGTATTGTCACAGAGTTCGTGATCAACAAACTGATAATATCTATGCTGTGTTGTATCTATCCTAGTTTTATATGACTTACTTTCATATACCGTAATAAATGTTGCTATAGGGTCACGGACTAATACCAGTACTCCTCCTGATTTCCGCCGATAGCGATATCTATTTTTGTAGAAGGATACATAGCCAGGGATGTCTATGGTGTCTGTATCATCTAATTTGCTTTCTGACAGACAAATGACGTCATACTCTGACAGAAAATGTACAAAGTCGGGGTACATAAGCTTTGACATCACCCCACATACGTTAAGAGCGAGACAGCTTACTTTCGATTCAACATTGCCATGTAGTTCCCGTGCCCGAGCCGGCCGCGATGACTGGTTACCGCAGAGTTCATTTTGTGTACTGACTACTGTGCGCTGTGCACTCGTAAGTGGGTCAACCGTATGAATGCCATGGGCTGATTTAGGTTCAGGAACACTAGCATTTCCTTCCATACCAGCATCGCGGCCAGCCTGAGCATAACGGAACTCGTCGTTGGCTGGGGCAACGTCCTGTCTGCTATGGCTATGTAGTAATTCACATTCAACATCATCAACCACAGTGTCGGTCTCATGCAGACCGCCAGTACTTAATAAGTCAGCATTAGACGTGTTATACTCACTCGTTACAAGTAACGCTCTAACCATGTCGCTGATACTGCCTGTGTCTTTATTCTTTTCAGTGTTATCTAACATTATAGTAGCAACACTGGAACCCCTTTTATCGTCGCCATACCTGTTTGCCTCCCCCACGGCATGAGCGTCGCTGTCATGCTCACAGCTTTTGTAACCATCATCAGCATGGCAGTCATTACACTGTATACCACTATCACCATGCATCGTGTGGATGGTAAAACTACAAGCGGTAGCATACTTCATGTTACTACCGTTACCAACCCCAACATCGGTGACTGTGTGGGAGGCACCAGTATAGCTAACACCAAGAGTTACACCACCGGTTTTATTAACAGTAACCTCATCACAATCACTGCGGCACCATATGTTATTGTCATTTTGCTCACCGTATTTTCTTTCAGCATAAGCATCGCTAGTATACCCAGCACTGCTAACACCTTTAACTCGATTTTCTTCTTTGCTGTCAGCATGGTAGTGACTAATACACTCATCATGTAAATAACACAATGTGTCAACAATTTCGCAATGCCTGTTAGCAGGATAGCTCCCGGTATCGGTAGCGTCGTACTCTGGATTGTGGTGGACATTATGGTGGGACATTTGGTTAACGTCAGAATTTGTATTTTCAGTAGACAACACGTTACTGGCACCTTCTCCAAGATTAGCACTTGTGGAGCTGACATATCTGACAGAATTCTTTGCACTAGTGTCAATGTCATTGTTTGCAAAGGGAGAGTTTAAAAACACGTCGACATTGTCACTTCTGATGTTTTCCCTGTGTGAAAGACCTAACAGATACAGGGGCAAACTTTGCGAGGGGTTACGAGTATCACAGGACTTGTTACTTACGGTATCAAACTGGCAGGTAACTTCAGTAACAGGCGTACAAACCGTCCCAGACACGGTAATGTCAGTCCGAACATCAAGTACTCTACAGGTAACGTCTCCGTGTAAACCATTGCTCTTATGGCCAACTGCACGATAGACCCTGTCACATGTACTCGCGGCAATGTCACTGGGGTAGACACCAGTAAAACTTTGGTGGGTAATGTTTTTGGTTCTGCACGTGCCAAATGCTTCTGGACACGACTCGAAGGATGGGTATGGTATACCGTTTTTGTCACAAACTCTGGCATAGGGACGAGAGACGACAGACTGAGAGACAGGTGTGTATTGGTGTGTTGCTGTGTGAGTGGGTGACAGTGGAGAACAATCGGGAGGGCGTAGGGTGACACCGATGCCTGACCCCTAGGCTGGCGGACAGATGAGATCCTTCAGGCCCAGGGCGTTGAAGTCGACGTCGTTAAAGCCAACCTTGAAGAAGTCATCCGGCGAATCGACCAGGACGGGTGGACCTCGCTTGTCGGGCGGGAGACCAGGGGGCAGTTTCTTGGTACAGTAGATCTTGCCATCAACGACCCAGACCTTCTCTACCTTCTCCGTAGCTGCCTTGAGGACACCATGCATACGAGATCTCAACAGGGTGAGATCATCATTCAGGTAGACATGCTTGTATTTGTCCATATCTTTCAGCGATTTCTTCTTGGTCATCACCTCTCTCTTCTTCTTCCGGTTCACGAACTTTACGAGCACCGGGCGTTTACCAGCAGGCCTCTTCCCAGTGCGATGACAAGCGGAAATATCAGCGGCAGAAACATCAGCGCCCGCATCTGCGAACACCTTTAGGACTTTCTTCTCGATATTCTCACCCTCCTCCTCCTTCATGCCTACAATGCGTATCGTCTCTCGGCGGGTGTACTGCTCCAGGCGGTCGTTTTCGTAACGAAGAAGCAAGCAGTTTTTCTGGAGCTGACCAAGCAATTGCTGTTGAAGCTGGAGGTTCTGGGCGTCTGTCGTTTCCTGTCTCCACTTGAAGTGACGGTCAATGGCTTCCCCAACAGCGACGGACACAGCAGTCACCAAGGCAGGGACGATCTGTTGAAGGAGGATACTCCCTCCCTCCGTGCCCACGTTCATGTTGGTGTTGGCAAGGGTGTTATTCACACGAGACAAGATGCGTTCATGTATCTCGCTAGTGTCCAGTTCAGGAGACAGAGACAGCTTGGTCTGCTTAGCATCGTTCTGGTCAGATGAAGGTGAAAGCTCCAACTGGCGTTTAGTTCTGGTGTCCACACCAGTATCGCTTTCGCCGACGACATTGCTGCTACCGCTTGCCATACTTGCGACACACAAAATCACCGTCACAGTCACAGGACAAGCACAATAGGACAATAGGACTGGTCACAACACAGCACACTACGTTGCACTGACACGGTCACGGTCACGGTCACTGCGTAACACTCACAGCTACTCACTCGTACCACAGCCAGTACCCAAAGAAAATGTTTTTCAATGACAGCAGATTCCTTGGGATTCCTTGGAATTAACAGCTGAAAATTATACTGTCAGACTCGCCGTCGCTAGGACAATCAACTTGAAGTATTTTCCTTTCACACAGTCTCAATTAACATTGATTATCAAGGAAAATTATGCGAGCTGATTTTCTGTCGCAGCACTGCAAGGTGAAGAACTGAAAGGTCTTGGTGGGGGGGGGGGGCGTGGGGCTGGGCTGGGGTGGGGGGGGGGGTGAGTTGGGATGGGATGAGGCGAATTAAGCGGGGTATTAACCAGACAGCGAGAAAAAACACACATGCCCGCATCACAGTCGCTGCGCCTGATTACTACAAACTGAAGGATCGCTGGAGGGGTGGAGTTTTGCTCACAATATTGCCTCAGAGGGTCAGTACCCACAACACTAATGATGCCCACTACAGCATACATGAACACACACCCTAATCTCCTCAACAGGCTGGCACGAACCTGCAAGCCGCATCGACCTTGAGTTGAGGATAAACACGCATTCGATGGTAATTAACAGCACTTCATGAATACTAATCCTTGTTTTCGTGAAGCCCTACATTCAACCGATTCACTGGCCACTGCATAAAACGGGGAAATCCCTAAAGGAATTTAAGGGGCAATAAACTGTGTGATGGGTCTCACTAATCGCTGTAAACACTGTGTTTTCAGCTTCGTTCCACACCCACGGCTTCCCCCGATTTGCTGTAAGTTGAAGCCTTCTGCACTGTATAATTTGCCAGATTTCCGTCCTCCTCTTCCTCCTCCTGAATGATCAGCAGCATGCCCTGGTTCGTCGGTCTGCAGTGAGTCGATCTTGGAGATAGACATCTCTCTCTCTCTCTCTCTCTCTCTCGTTTTTCTGCCTAATGTCGTTTGTTTTGTATGGCTAAATGCACGGCCAAATTGTATCTGTTGAAAAATAAAGCTCAAGCTCTCTCTCTCTCTCTCTCTCTCTCTCTCTCTCTCGCTCTCTCTCTCTCTCTGCCTATTGTCGTTTGTTTTGTATGGCCAAATGCACGGCCAAATTTTATTCGCTGAAAAATGAAGATCTGTGTCTCCCCTCCCAACCAGAGTGGAGCGCGTATAGGCTTGTCCCAGCGCAAAGACTACATCTGGAACTGAAAGCAGCCACCTGTGGGTGATGCTTTGGTGTGGGTGATGCTCAGTTCACATCAAACCGGTGTCGGTGTCAGTGCATCATGCTCCCTCCCTCCCTTCCCTCCCCCCCCCCTCCCCCGTCTCCCCTCCTAAACATGATGATCGTGACCGTCAACTACGGAGTACTTAGCTTTATCCTATATACCGTTGAAAGCGGCGCCCCATCCGGTGACAGTGCAGGTCATGTGCTGGAACGACTCCCCGGCTGCAGGCAGACAGACTGGGCGAACGTAACGCGTGTACATCGAGACATTGGTCGTGGCGATCCGCAGCATAGCGACGTCGTTCCCGAACTCCTGCAAACACGAGTCTTTACTAGTATCTGCCCGGCATCCCCTTTTTTTTTTCAGAATCAGACAAGGACAGGGTCTGGTCTAGTGATCAAGAAACTCGTTTGCGGATCCTCAGGCGTAATACCACAAATTGCGCATGGAGTCATATCATGTGTAGTATTGCTTTGGGGGGAAGGGGAGGGGGGAGGGACACTGATTGGCGGCTGTGCTTGTGTCCAGTGATTTTTTTTTTTTTTTTTGTAAACCGTGAAAAAGCGTGGTGGTCCAGATTTTTTTTTTATTTCTGGGGCAAGGTGCATGCCAGGGCGGGGTTGCAACAGGAAGCAAGCTGGGACTATTTTGGAACAGGAGAGGCAAGGGGCAGGCAAGTGCATCTGAGTGAAGAAGCTTTCCGGCAGGAACTGAAAGTAGAGTTTGTGAGCACTCCCGTATAGGTTAAGAAGTCGGAAACGAGATTGTGGGATTCTGCTAAACTCTTGTCTGGTGCGTGCACCTAAATGGTCTGTGGATGATACGGTTTGTTTCTTGGCTCGAGCATTTTTAGGGGTGACAATGATGCTTGGAGTTAATAGACATTTTGAGGTTTCAGCATCAGTGGTCTTCGGTGTTTTGGTTCGGGGTATTTCCCACCCCAACGAGTAAAAAAAAAAAAAAAATCTTACAGAAAACTGGGCCCGTATGTAAAAGTCGAGGTTAATTTAACCCACGGCTATGGGCCTAACCCAGACTAGGACAAAAGAAACTCAAAAGCAAAACTAAATTTTTAAAAAAGGAAGCGAAGAAAGGAGGAAAAAAATCCTTCTATAACGGCTCAGGAACCTTACTGGAATGGGCCCGCTTCCTGATTTAAAACAAAAAACAACAGAAAATTTAACCCTAGAGCTAGTTTAGTTCGAGGTTAGACTCTAACCCGGGGCTAAAAGCTCTAACCTCGACTAGTACATGCTCTGTGCATCAAGAACACCTAAATCCAGATGATATGACAACCATGACACAATACACTCTAATACATTTCGTACTGCGCACAAGTATCCCATGTGATTTTACTCTTTTTTCGGTTTTGGGGGGAGTCTGGGTGGCCGAATGGTAGAGCGTTGGACTTCTGATGCTCGGGTCGTGAGTTCGTATCCCGGCTGGGGCCAAATATTTGTGCTGGCCTTTTCATCGTTGCCCCGTCTTTGATATCACCCGTATGTGGTGGAAACGGACGTTAAACCCCCCACTGAAACACCCACCCCACCCACCCTTTTCGGTTTTGGCCCTGTATGCGAAAATCAGGCAAGATTTACGGTTCCTTGGCGGCTCCCGTTGCAGCAAACACGAGTATAATCAAAGTGCAACACTCCCACTCAACCAAAGTTAAATCCATTGATTTTTTTTTTTGATTTTTTTTTTTGTGAGGCCACTTGGTGTAAAACCCCAAACTTACATGGTGGGAACTGAGTTATCACGGAAGACGATGACGAGTCAAAAGTCACACACGATTACGGTGCCTAGCTTCGCGTAGACTAGACAAGAAATTATCAGATGTGTCCGTTAGCGATTACACTTCATACGAGAGGGGCCGAGGAATGCAAAACATGCACCGACCCAGCGTGCATGTAGAGCAAGGAAACCGCTAGCTTCTTCTGAACACTTTGATAATGTGTACCTGGTTGAATCCGCTGTGGATGATGAGGGTGTCCAGTTTCACCAGCTTTTCGTGACCATCAATATCACCACGGTCATAGTCACCCAAGATGCCGTTCCACGCGAATGGGTTCTTGCTTGTAGCACTGGGACAGACACGGATGAATGATTATTTCAACCGCCATTTCCTCTTTGTTAGTTTAGCTGTAGTCTAAAGCCAATCCTAATGCCATGAAAACAATGTAAACTCGTAAACAATGAACCAGAAATCAAAGTCACTGCGATGTACAGACTTGATTGATGACTTCTTCGGTGTTTTCCATTTGAATCGGCTACGGCCAAGCAGGGCTTGTCTCGTTTCCATTACCATGGACACAGATCAAAAGCATACCAGCATCAACATAAAATAAAAATAGAGATAGAGGAACTTTCTGTTTTCCCACGTCCAAGAATACACTTTTGCTGTTTTGTTCTTGGCAGTTAATTTACATGAGCACTTTTAAAGCCTGTACTCCAGTTACAGTAATAATAACTTTTGCCCAAGTTCAACTGATCCGATTCAGCCCAAGGGTGAAAATCTGAGGACATTTGATTTTTTTGCGTGTTTGTCGATTTTAGCTCTCCCTTGTAGTTCCACACTCAGAAAATGGATGAAAGCCTACACGCTGTAGCTGGTACTCTGCGATACCCTCTCGAAATCACGCAATTATTCTGGCGAGGGTGGAATTTCTGCGGCGCTCTCTCAGTTCCTGGCTATCACTTTTGACCAGACGAGAATAAGTTTTCGTGCTAGATTTGATTAGCCCGTGTTACGTATATGAGTCGTCCGAGACAGTTTGATCAGGCATGCGCTGAATGCGAGATCGAGGCGGAGGAGGTGAGGGACTGAGGAGAACGTGCAAATACAGACAAGTACACTTAATATATACGACTTGCCGTCAAGACACTGGAAATTACATGTTCGATTTTCGGTCCTTTTAAATCATCCAATATTCACATAGACCGAACTTTATTGGCTTAGGCAGCCTTGTTCGATGCTGATTCGGTCTGGCCGCCATTGCTGTCAACTACACTGCAGCAAAAGTGGTCTAACTTTTCATTCTTTCACCGCAGCCGAGGAGCCAGGGTAACCGAATGGTATCTGGAGCGTTGGACTTCCAGTGCTCGGGGTCGTGAGTTCGAATCCCGGCTGGGGCCAAATGGTTGTGCTGACTTTTTTCTTGTTTCCCCGTCTTTGATGTCAGCCGTATGTGATGGAAAAGGACGCATACCCCCCCCCCCTCCTCCCCAATACACACACACACACACACACACACACACACACACACACACACACCCTTCAGCGCAGCCCGGCTATTCCAAAAGAGAGCAGGGATAGGCGAACGGTAGACTGAGCGTTGGTTTTACAATGTTTGGGTCGTTAGTTGTCCCGGCTGGGGCCAAATACTAAGTTTGTGCAGGTCTTTTTCTCTCGTTGCCCCATTTTTTCATGTCACCCATAAATGACGTGATGATGTCACAGGAGAAACACGGACAAACACCATGTTCGCTGTTTGTTCGGACTAAGAACAGTCTCGTGTCAAATCGGCCTTACTGACACACCACCAGGGGAGCCGAGAGAGTCGAACGGTAGAGCACTGGAGTGTCAAAGCTCGGGTCGTGAGTTCGATTCCCGGCTGAGGTCAGATATTTATGCTGGCGTGTTTTGTTTTTGTTTTTGTTTCCCCCCCCCCCCCCCCCCCCCCCCCCCCCCCCCCCCCCCCCCCCCCCGTCTTTGATATCACACTTATTAGTGGTGGAAAAATACGTTAAACCCTCAAACACTCACCCTCTAACACCACCAAACCAGCTCCGAACAAAAAATCGTCGGACCAAAGATGTATTCTTGTGTGTGTGTGTGTGTGTGTGTGTGTGTGTGTGTGTGTGTGTGTGTGTGTGTGTGTGTGTGTGTGTGTTTTGTTGTTGTTTTTGTGTGTGTGTGGTTTTGTTTTTTTGTTTGTTTGTTGTTTTTTTTTTTGGGGGGGGGTTGGTTTTTGGGGGGGTGCGTTTTGTTTTGTTTTTTGTTTGGTTTGGGGTTGTGGGGTTGTTGGTTTTTTGTTGTTTTTTAAAGAAATACTGGAAGCTTCATCAATGGAAAGATTCGCAGTTTGAACCATTCGATCAAGATGTGTCATCTCTGTGTGTTTGCACGCCCTGTGTGCCTACGGGTTCTCAGTATTTGAGCAGCGTGATGGAGCAGTCCAGGGGAACTTACTCCCTGAAGCAGTGGGCCGCCGACAGAATCCATTTATCGCTGATGAGAATCCCGCCACACATGTGGTGTCCCCCGGCCACGTACGCACGCAGTGACACCTACAAAACAGACGCGAGGGTGTGGGTAACAAGACGTCAGCTGAGCCCCCCTCGAACACGTACCCGACTATCAACACCCCCACCCCCCTACCCCTTCCCAACACCACGTGACCACCACTGACCGACACCACTGTGACCATACGTCGAGTCTGATGGTCTCAAGCTGATGACCGTGTAGCCAGGTTTGTAAATAAAATTGTAAGTTATCTCTCTCCGACCTCATCTCTTAGGCTACGTACCAGAGATGCAAATTTGGAGGAAAACGCTATATATTCCTCTTACACATAACGTTGCAGATGACACCCCAGAAATGCTTTAAAATTCACCCCCCCCCCCCAAAAAAAATCACAAAAAATCAGACTCATGTGTAGAGTAAATTTAAACAAATTCCAATGTTCCGGGTTTTTTTTTTTTTTTTTGGCAATATTGGCAACGACCACATACCCCCTCATTCCACGGTCGTCTGCTGGCTCCTGTGCCAGCCGCGCATGAATACAAATAGTCCACAAGCCATTTTCATTTTCCCCTAATTTTACTATTACCTGGCATGAAACTTGTTTACAAAGCCAACAGAAAGCACCAGATTGCCATTTTTTACTCTGCACACAATTTTAAGGAGCAAAGATTTTCTACTATGTTTAGCCGAGTCGTTACTACATGACCCGGAAGCTAATACCGTTCTGTAACCTGTTAACAGAACGAGCCCGACCACCCCGTGACTTCAGTGTTTAAAAGAACAAGCCACTGCACACCAGTAGTAGCCACTTCAAGCCACCATCGTTAAGCAAGGCCGCCGCGTGGGCCTTCCCCGCTAGACCGACCGTGACCGCTGCAGATTGCCTAATCGTGGCTTCAAGTGGCTTCCAGTGATCTAGGGCCCGTATGTAAAAGTCCAGGTTAATTTAACCCACGGCTACGGGCCTAACCCAGACTAGGAAAAAAGAAACAACAAAAAAAAAATTATATGAAAGAGGAGGCGAAGAAAGGAATAAATAAATCGTTCTATAACGGTTTAGGCATCTTGCTGGAATGGACCCCGTTCCTGATTTAAAACAAAAACAAAAAAACAAAAAAAATTTAACCCTAGACTGAGCTAGTTCAGTTCGAGGTTAGACTCTACCCGGTGTAGGATCCGGTCCGGTCCCCCCTCTGAAGTAGTCCCCCGGGGGACCAATTCGTGGCAAAAACTGCTCTATAATGGTCCCCCCTTGCAAAGAAATAAACCTAAATTCATCCACGATGTTAGATGACATTTTTCTGAGTTGAAATTCGAGAATCCTGTATTTATTGTTGCTGTTTCGGTGAGCCTGGAGACGGTGTTTTGTTTGTTTATTTGTTGCTTTTTATGTGTATCAGACAACAGTTATATTCAGAGAACACACACACACACACACACACACACACACACACACACACACACACACACACACACACACACACATGCTGATCTAGAAATGTTCCTGACACTTATAAGAAATTAAAAAGTAAATAAAACGCTACAACACTTTGCTTAGAGCAGTTTCGGGGGACTACTTCAGAGGGGGGACCGGACCGGATGCTACACCGGGGCTAATAGCCCTAACTTCGACTATTACGTACGGGCCCTGAAGATTTCAAGTAGAAATGTGATTTTTGCATGGGCTTTGCATGTTTCGTCTCAGTTGTACCAATGTTGGCAGTGTTCAACCTTTCGAGGCCGGATTTCTTCGAGCAGGTTTGCTGGTCTGTTGGTTGATGTACGGGTGGCACCGACCGCAACGCTGTCTCTTTAGGAGCAACAGCTCAAAATCCCAGAGAAGTTAAAATGCAGTGATTAGTTTAAAAAAAGACAAGTGTTGTCAGGACTTAGCTAGGGCCCACCTGCCATGGAAACTCTCCTCGTGCAGCCGCGGTTCCTCCCACAATCCGTGAGGCATGCGCTTGTGTCTCGGGGTACGTCACACCGCACTGACCTGGCCAAAGACAGCAGACGGCAAGTCTTCACATACCATTTGACACCGACAGTGGAGAGGAAAACAACTTTGACGCACATCCTCTTCTTTCTTCTTTTTCCTGCTCCCCCCTCTCCCCTCCCCCTCTCTCTCTCGCAAGACCAAAACTTCCACCGTTTTCAAATAAAGTTTTTTTTTTCAATTTGACCTTCACCCCCCCCATCCCCCCCCCCCATTTTTTTTCTTGTTTCCTTCTTCTTTTTCCTTTTTCAGTGTTCATTTTTCTTGTCGTCCATTTCTCCGGCTGTTCCATTTTTTAGTTTTCAGGGGTTTTTTTTGTCTTAAATGTTGTTCTTGTTGTCTGCGCACGCGCGTGCGTGTGTGTGTGTGTGTGTGTGCGTGCGTGCGTGCGTGTGTGTGTGTGTGTGTGTGTGTGTGTGTGTGTGTTTTCGCGCGTTTGTGTGTGTTTATGCCGTTTGTGACGCGGGGGGGGGGGGGGGGGTACCTATACGCCGGACATTACTTACCTCGGGAAGGAGAACACAAGACGATCACCACGACTTACCCTGCGTCATGCCCGCACTTCACTAAGTAGGCCTACTCTAGAACGACTTAGCGCATAACGAGGATGTACTGAGGTCTCTGTTTTTTGGGGGGTGTGCCGATGTTCCAACGCAAAACTGAAGTTTTGTGTAAGTTTCATGCCTTAAACTTCAACTGAACGTACCGTCAGCGAGTGGTGGTGCGGGTGGCAGTTTGATGGGTGGGATGCAGCACATCTCCTGGAAGGCGCAGCCGCTCAACGAGTAGGAGTAACCCGACAAGCACGAGTTGTACACGTAGTTGATACACGTACCGGACCATGACTCCTCGCACACTGCACGCACGCACACGCACACGCACACACACACACACGCACGCACGCATACACACACACGCACACACACACACACACACACACACACACACACACACACACACACACACACACACACACAGAAACTTTGATCTCATATGGTTTCGGGAAAATACATGTATGATAATAATAGTAATCAATGGCATTGATATAGGCGCTTTATTCCAAATAATTTTTTTCTCAAAGCGCCGCGAGCTAAACCCAAACACGCACGCTCACGTGTATCACACGCATTCTCTCGGACACCAAACACTGACATAACAGTCACGTGTTGCGAAGGGCCAGCTCAGCAATTTAAGTTTCGGAAAGTCAGATTTGCATTTATTTTCGAGTTTTGTTTGCTGAACATTCCAAAACAGAGGGTGGAGGAAGCCGGAGTACCCGGAGAGAACGAATGAACGGTGTCACATACGAGAAAGAAAAAAAATCTTCGCCCCGAGTGGGACTCGAACCTGACCCCTCGCACTGGAGACAAAGTCTTAACCACTAGACCACCGACCGCGCCAGTATACACGATGTGTGCATACCAAATCAAGAGACAGCGATTCTGGCCGAAACACCTTTGAACATAATGCGCTGTTGTGTTTTCGAGTTTGAAGAAAAGATTTTTCATGTTTCATCACTTTTCTTCCTTGGGCGAAATGAAAAAAAAAAGCCCCAACTTCGCTGCTTTCCGTACGTTCCATCCATGGACTAGGGCCAAAAGAAAAGAAGCAAGAAGCGAGAAACAAATGAGCATAGCGTAGGAGGCGAATGGTGTGGTTTTTGTTGCTGTTTTTCTCTGTTTTTGCAAAGGTCATTGCAAATACATTGTCTTGATGCTCAATGTGTGTGTGTGTGTGTGTGTGTGTGTGTGTGTGTGTGTGTGTGTGTGTGTGTGTGTGTGTGTGTGTGTGAGTGAGTGAGAGAGAGAGAGTTATTTTTGTTGTTGTCGTTGGCGTTGTTGTTGTTTTGTTTTTGTTGGGTTTTTTGTTTGTCTTGTTTTTTGTTTTGTTGTTGTTTTGTTTTTTGTTTGTTTGTTGTTGTTTTTGTTTTGTTTTGTTTTTTTTTGGGGGGGGTCTGTTGTTATTAGTGAATTTAGTTTTGTTTTCTTGTAAGTGTTTTTTTGTTTGTTTTTTGTTTTGATTTTGTTGTTGTTTTTAGGGGGGGGGGGGTGTTTGTTTTGTTGTTGTTGTTGTTTTTGGTTTTTGGTTTTTGTTGTTGTTTTTTTTTGGGGGGGGGGGTAGATTTGGGTTTTTTAATGTACATGTAGTTTTAATTGTTTGGAAAGTTGGAAGAGAGCCACCAGGCAATTTGCGATTACAACGATGCTTTGGAGTTATCTCCCTTTCGGGAAAAGTTGGTTGTCACAGGTTTTCAGTCGTAACGTTCGCTTAAAATTACTCCATTTTGGGGCTGTTGGTAGCATGAATGTGGACTCTGGACTGATTACTGAACCAAACATACTGGGTTGATACTCAGTTTCTTGTTTTCTCGATTAGTAGTTTCCCCTCTTTATCACTGAGTGACCCCTTCGATCTCAGCCTAGGACAAGACTCACTGTCAGTGTTGCTTTCAGTCACGGCCGTCTCGATTGTTTTTCCCCTTCAGTTTTATTGACCCCTTCTATCTCAGCTAGGACAACGAAACTATGATCAGCGGAACTGGAATAGCATCAGTCCACTCGCGTGAAGCACTCTTTTTGCATCTGTACATTAGATGTGTTCCGTGTTATCAGTAACCCAGCACACTAATATGAATGCTGATAAGACTCAGGGAAGGTCAAGCTAAAAGGGTCAACTTAGGCGTGTCATATCCACACCGGGCGTGGGATGTGGTTCAGTTCAGTCGCTGACGACGAACAGAAAACACTGAAAACACCGTCAGCCGTAAACTGCGTGACCGCCACGCCACAAGTGAAGTCAGAACAGATTACAACTGCATTTTAGGAGCCCACGAAAATAGCCTAGAACAAATTGAACGTTTCAAGCCACATGGCAGCTTCCACACGTGCGCGCTAAAGCCAGATCAGTTCAGGATTTAAAATGGGCCATGATACAAACGGAGACTGAGAAGGTGTGTTGCATTTAGTGAGTGTTGCAGACGCGGCGTTATGCTAGGGTGTTCGGCGGCATGCTCCCCCGGATTGTTGTTGTTGTTTAATTCGGATAAAATCTGGGAAATTTGGCATGATCTTAAGTGCTTCAGAGGAGTAAATACTTTTGTTTGGAGGAAAATGTTTTAGAATTAGACCGGCAAAACCTGTGCTATTTGATGCATTTTGGTACGATTTTATGTGCTTCAGAAGAGGAAACACACTTTGGGGGGGGGGAGGAAAACTTTTAGCTCAAGGTGGAAATCCACCAAAACTGGTGGAAGATTTAATCCCTGCAGTTAAAATGCACATTCT
The DNA here is from genome assembly GCA_018292915.2 of Batillaria attramentaria. Taxonomy (NCBI): domain Eukaryota; kingdom Metazoa; phylum Mollusca; class Gastropoda; family Batillariidae; genus Batillaria; species Batillaria attramentaria. Next base: position 63,901 of record JACVVK020000206.1, read on the forward strand.
CTGGTACTAGATCTTTAAGTTAAAACGTTAAAGTGTAAAGTTACTCAAACTTTTTTCTTTTTCTTTTTAATACACAAAAAACAGAGACTGAGCAGAGATACGTATGTCTCTGCAGAGAGTAAATGCTACAAATCCAAGCAGACATCCATATTAGCTTAGTCGTGAACTTATGAAGTCGGAAGCGGACGGCGGCAGTTCGGACTCGACTGAACAATGCCGTTTGAATATTAACTGAGCTGGTTCCATTTTCGCGACGTTTCTATCACAGATCAACTGCCCATGAATGAGCCAACAGTACACCCCCATCCAACCCCAAGCCTGTACGGTCATGACAAACAAAATACTGTCCACAGCATTGTCATTGAAAACCAGTCCGCGAGACGGACTCGCTGTAAAGGCTTGTACCACAGAAGTTTCGGATATATCAGTCTAGATAATACACTTCTTTGTCGAAGAACTTCCAGGAAGTCGTGATGACTAATAAAATAATGTTCACAGTATTACCACTTTAAAAACAAAATCCACCAGACAGAATGCCTTTAGCTTTAGGACTCGCTGTAAAAACTCGTGCTACTGAAGTTTTCATATAACTTGATCCGCAGTGACACAGAAAATACCGTTCTTTGTTAAAACACTTTCAGAAAGTCGTGGTGACTTTAGCAAGTTTGTGACAGTTGTTTGGAAATCTGCAGACGCGTCACCTCAGGCAAATTCGCCCACGACATACTGAGCTTGCCATGTTGGTGGCAATTAATTGAAGTCTTCCGGTCTGCGCTGCCCTCAGCGGCCCCGTCAACGAGACCTCTCGGCCAGCTTTCTGGGTTTTTTTTAATTTTTATTATTAGCTGAATCAGTCTGAAACAAGTTATTCAACTTTTTTTTTTTTTTTTTTTGGTTGTTGTTTCATTGCAGCCACCAAGGCCAGACGCCGACACAGTTTGTGGCACCGTTCTTGATTTAGAAGACAGGCGGCCGGAGACAAAAGAAGTTTCCGCAGGCACATTACTCATTAGTGATCCGTCAGTTCTGTATACTGTCAGTACGCGCTTTTGTATTTGCGTTCGCTCCCCCCCCCCCCCCCCCCCCCCCCACCTGGTCGGAATGTATGTCCGCAGTGCCGGCATGGTAATGTTGAAATGTCACGATATCTCCTAGAATATTTCTCAGTCTAATTTCCGTTTGTGATAAGAAATGTGGGGTCATCTCATCGTTTTGGAAGTAACCACCATTCGCTGACTGACTCAGTTTACTAGGTCAGCCACTCTTTTGAGTGAAACAAAATTCAGTTTTTTCATTGTCGTTGTTGTTTTGGTTTTTGTTGTTGTTTTTTACCCCTGCCTACTTTTACGTAGATGGTGACTGAAGGGATGGTGAAAAAGGAGAACATCTGAACTGTAACTTTGATTTTGTCGAACGTACGTGGCGAACGTTAGTATAGTGGGACCACTTTTGTCAGGTTTTCAGTCATTGTTGTCATTGCTGTTTAGTGCTCGTACTTCCACTGCTGTGCGGCACTGCCTTGCTAAAAGTGATGTGAAAATGGATTAAAATGCACCATTTTATGGTTGTTGTTTTGTTTTCGTTCGTTTCATTCTATGCATGTTGTACTCACTACACGTAGCGGGTGGGTGGGTGTTTGGAAGTTTAACGTCCTTTTCCACACGTAAAGGTGACATCAAAGACGGGACAACGAGAAAAAGGCCAGCACAAATATTTGGCCCCAGCCCGGCGAGATTCGAACTCGCGACCCGAGCACTGAGAGTCCAACGCTCTACCATTCGGCTATCCCGGCTCCCCCTCACTACATGTAGCGAAGTGCAGAAGAACACTAATACAGAAGAACGGCTGACACAAAGACCAACCACTGATAAACTTTGAAGAACCTACAGTGGAAAGATACAACACAACATAGACAAACTTCAAAGTCATGAAGGCAAGGGCCGGGCCGACCTTAAAAATAAAACTACTGCGACCATTGATAGTGATCGGTTGGGCCGGGGTAAAGGGAAGGGGGGGGGGGGATGCGGATACTCGCTGATTCACTCAGTGAAGCGGCCGACTTATTGGTCTATTCAATTCAGGATGCATAATTTAGCCAGCGGACTGGATGAGAGAGGGTGTAATTGTTATACAATGCACAAAAAAGTAGCAGCACACGACTTACCATTGGCACCAACAAAGAAAATGGCCTGGCACAGGAGCAGAAATCCAGTTAGCGACTTCATGGCGATCATGCACTGTGTCCCAGTACGGACACTAGCCGTGAATGTCTTTCAGTCGTACTGTCTATCTGTGACGGATATCTTATGCTTATCTCAGTCGCTAAGATAAGTGTTTCCCAGTGTGTGGGTGTGTAGAAAAACTTGGTAGATGCAACCTGCCCCTCCTCCCCCCCCCCAAAAAAAAAAAATGAACAGTATGCACCAAATATTAATTTAATTAATAATTAACTGAACAATTGCAGACTTTAACTTTTAAAAATCAGTTTGGCTGATAGTACACTGACTTCCTGTCTTTGCATGGGTTATCACTCGAGATCAGGACATCTGGAACGCGCGTTGACCGTGCTATAATAATATATACCAACGCCGCGCAAACCAAGGGAGACAAACGCAGAAAAAAAAGCATTGACGGTTTGGTAGATTTTCCACCCATTCCACTTGGCAATGCAATGTCTCCGTTCAGTGTTAATGTGCTGTTGGGCTCAAACCAAAACTGGCAAAAGGATAGCAATGCCACAGGTTGCCGCCGTGGGCTGGAAACTGTGTGTTCACAACAGTTGAACAGGCATAATTCTTACTTGCTATTATTGCTTCTCTTCATATAAATTTATATTATTATATTACCTGTAGAAGCCTTGTCCCTCAGCGAGTCAATCATGTGCTGTTACTTTATCAGGTAAATACAGATGATCATTTACCAGTGTATTGTTTAGGTTGTGTATGACCAACACTGGTTCTGATGAATGGCCTACCAGTTGTTTAGCTCGTCAACTCAAGTGATTTGCTCCAATCTACACGATGTCAATTGCAGTACACGTTTGAAAAACAATCTAGAATAATCTTTCAGTGTGGATACTCCAGACACTGTGAAAACATGATCAGAAGCTATTGTTGAGTGTCAAAATGGTGAAGCAGTTTTTCAAGTACAGATGCTACAGCTTAAGACTAAGCTCCCAACAAAAAGCTTTCCGGAGTAAAAAAAATTTTTTACAGTCGACCGTGCAAGCACAGTTAACTCTGTCACAGTTGCAGAGTTGTGTCCAGATACAGCAACAAAACCCTGTCGAAAAACTGCCCCCACTTCCCATCAACTCTGACAGAGTTGACTGTGCTTGCACGGTCGACTCTGTAAACTTCGGAAAGCCGTTTGTTGGGAGCTTTTATCTTTAACCTTCGCTGCACATCTAAAACTTTGCACTTCATACAGTGTAAGTAAAACCACCCACACTTTAAAACGTTCAACTACTTACTTGTTGACAACCTAAAGTTCTGGGTGAACACGTCTTCAACATCCAGATTATAAGTGATGCAGTTTCATTGAAGGTGAAACTACTGAGGCGCGTTCAGTTAGCTTAGCGGCTACGTAGCAAAGCGAGGAAAGCTAGCGCTTGCGTTCAGTTGCGCGTAGCGTGGCTAGCCCCTAGCGTAGGAAAAGTAGGACCCCGCAGAGGTGCTAGCTTCGGCTAGCTTCTCATTTCAAGATGGCGTCCGTTCGTGTGTGTGGCTAGTTTTTTTCAACTGTTTGATTTTTAAAGATCGATGGGGACCGCATCATAAATGATATGACCGTTGTGTATCAGGCTTGATCTGTACCAACTTATTATCCAGTTTAATTTGCTGAATCCTATTAGGGACGTTCATAAATCATTTCTAAGCCAGCGTTTCCTTTGTTCGCGTTCTGCGTTCACGCTCAGCGCTGGTTGTTGCTAAACTGACGAAGTCTTTCATATGCGCGTCACGGCTGGGTTTCTGTCTTTGGTCTGCTTCTCTTCACTCAACATGCAAAACAACTTGTCTGTGGCTTGCATCATGCTTACGATCGCCCCCTCAACAGCATTATAGCAAAGTTCTTGTTTAAGAAGTTCCTTCACAACGCCAATGCTCACGCCATTTTGAAAATGCTCGCACCGCTAGCGCCGTTCAGTTGACTGCTAGCTTTCTTCCTTTTGCGATCGCTACGTCGACCTAGATATCCACCTCAACTGAACGCACCTCTGGCATGCAACAGATACAGATTAAAACTGTGTGCAAAATCACAAACAGAGCCATGGTTAAAAATTGGCCTGGTCTAAACAATTAACATGCATGCATCTGGCTCTGTAAAGCTCACTCCCACTGTGGCTGCATGCCTACATTGATTGTAGGTGTGTGCAACAGATGCTTTTCATAAATCTTTGTGTGACTTTACCAACAGCAAGAGGGAAAATTAGCTGGACCAATGTCGTTTTATCAGTCTCACACACACACACCAAGACTTGAAGACCTGTTAGTACTTCAGCATTTTAATACCAAATGTACAGAAACTACTGGACGCCAAACAGGACAAGTAACCAACAAGAAACAAGAAAATAGTGTAAGAACTTGGAGCCTGGCTATCCATGCAGGACAATCACCCTCAATGAAATGAAGTTTGGTGATACAGGTGTTATCATGCGAACAATGAAAAGTGGAACCGTCTCTGCAAGCCAAGCCACGCATCCGAAGTTAGCTTCTTCCTCTCTCTCTTCATCATCTTCGAGTTCGACCCCTGCTGTACCTAATGCGGGATGCGACTTTAGTGCGCAGAGGAAACGTGCTTACAAGATACAGCCGCAAGACTCCCATCAGCTGTCCGCAGGGGCTACCGCTGGCCTGGGCGACGCTACCCACGCACTACGGCTACGACACAAGAAATGTGTTTCACGGGACTGAGCACGGGCCCAACGCGACAGGCTTATGATGACAAAGTGAAGCACCTGGCACGAAGTTGGTCTTCCTACCACGCACTAACACCAAGGAGACGCAGGCGTACAGAGGCAAATCCAGAGTAAGCCTACATCTACATTGTTGCTGTTGCTTTTTCGGCTGTTGTTGCTGCTGCTGATCTGTGTGCGAAGGATGAGGGAAAAAAAGCATCACAAGTCTTGCCCGTACAGCAGTCCCAACAAAGATTCTGGAGAAACAAGGCAACGGGCAGAGTGCGTCATCTTGTGTAGATTCAACCTGCACCACAGGAAAGCGTTCCTCCAGAGATTCCAAATGATAGACGGAACTGCACAAGTTGGCCCAAGTCCTGGTCAGCGTCCAGTAGCAGAGGAGTGGAACAGGGGGTAGATGGTCTACTTCGATCTGAAAAACAATCGACACGACTGTAAATATGCACCCCAAATTTGGTAACATAAAAAAAAACCACAAAAAACACAGGCAGTTTACTCAGTTTACAAGTCATTCGCTATTAACTAGCCCAACAATTATTGAATAAAGGGCTAAAACTCAATTTCAAGAGCTGTGCTACTGTCAAACAAAACCAAAATCAGTTCTTTTCAAATTACTCAGAGTAGCAGGGGTGCCACTTTCTGAGTGACAAAAAGCCGGAAAACTGACCCTCAAAATCTGAATGGCCGGAAAGGCAGACTCCAGAGCCAGTGAAAGGTAGGACGTTGCCGGAACAAAGTGAAAAGCGGGGGGTGGGGGTGGGGGTGTGCACGGCAACGTACACATGCTACGCAGACAAAAACCAGCAATAGACACAGACTCGCGATTTTCAGGCCGGAAAAGCAGGAAAACCTTTTAAAAAGCAGGAAAGCACTTCACAGCCGGTTCAAAAAGCAGAAAGAGTGGCAGCCATAAAGACGGAAAATGCCAGATGACAATCAAACCAAACACGCCAAGCAACTATAGCTACCGCAAACTACGTAGCCGGCTGCACGCGCCACCTCTTTCTTCTTCACAATTTTGCGGTTAAAGGTTTTATTGCAACTTGTACTCCACCGCAGACGGTCTCGCGAAAGTTCCATTTAACGACAAATCAGAATTCCCACCCAAAAACGCACGATTTTCTGCCAAATCGGAAATCTGGGTTTATGTGAAATTTGAAATCGGAAATCCGATCTGAATCGGAAACCTGCCACCCTGCAAATCGGATTTCCCCCCCAAAACATGTAAGATTTTCTGCCAAATCAGAAATCTGGATGGAATCAGGTGAAATTTCAAATTGGAAATCCAATCTGAATCGGAACCCTGTCACCCCTGCAAGCACATTGCTAAGCCGGAACTCGGCACGTTCTGAATTTTCCTAGGCCAGAATTCCGGCCAGCCGGAAAACTGGCACCCCTGTAAGCCGGAACTCGGCACGTTCTGATTTTCCCAGGCCGGAATACCGCGGTTGCCGGTTACGAAGAGTCGGGTGCTCTCCAGTGCTGGAGACGCGAACGGTCCTCCTTATGTGGGCTACGCATGCGATGGCAAGCAATTGACGTGAGCGTTTCTACCAGCGAAGATGTGCGCGATAAAATTAATGAAAGTTCCCGAACTGAAAAAAATATCTGAAAGACAGGGGCGCAGACCTGTTTACCCTCAGTATTGAGGAGTAGTAAGATCAGAAGCAAAAAGTAGTACAATTTGGCAAAAAGTAGTACAATCTAGACCACGGACCAAAATGCCAGGAATTAATGCTGTATGCGCGTGCTGACTTTCAATTTATGCGCTTTCAAAATCATTTGGTCCATGTTCATAAAAATATTCAAGAATGAGAAATCTGAGTTTTGTTGACTGACTGGGTAAGTGTGTGTAATATCATACTGGACACCTAAAGTGTTGCCAGATGCCGCACATTTTCAAACCATAAAATGCCTTAGTACTGACATACAAGTCTTCAAAAACAAAACTCAGACTGTCAGGTATGCCATTATCATGGTTATATGACTACCTGTGACTTGCTCAAGATTACAAAAACAAAACCAACCAACAAGTGCAAATACTAGTGTAAGTGGGCGGCCGGGGTGTGAAAAAGTCTGCAAGATTCACTAGTTTTCATCTAGAGATATCTGATCTACACTGCCCGGCTACCGTAGTAGGCCCGTACTAAGGGACCACAAACTGAGATGAAAGCTCCATCAGAAAACACATCCACTCACTAAATGCACACTTTAATGCAATCGTTTCTCCCTCCGTGTGAGACAGAAATCCGTCTTGAAACACCGCGTTGTGCTAAATATCCTGAACCGAAAGTGCAGAGGAAGATTTCACGGTACGTCGGACTTGCCGATAGTTTCTTCGCCGCTGGCTTACTGTTGCCGGCACACATCCTTGTCATTTCTTCCGTGTAAGAATTTTTGCATGTTTTGTTCCACGCCATTGCAATATTAACCATAGACCGGGCTGTTCCGATGCGAATTAATCACAGGAAAATGTACGAGAAGCGTGTCGGCCATTGCGAATCGGAAAAGCAAAGAGCCCGCGCGCTGACCGAAATGAGCATTCTGATTGGACAAAGAGAGAGCTTAAGCCAATCTGATTCTGCCTGTTAAAGCACAATGGCTCAGCGGAAATGTCTTCAGACCGCAAAATACCGAAAAATAAAAAATCATAAATCTTGCTCCCGGAAAAGCGTAGTTTTCGCAGGCCTGGCGTACAAGCGTAAAATCGACCCGAATATCGTACATTTTACACCAAAATCGTAAGGGTAAACAGGTCTGGGGGCGTGCGTTTTAGTGGCTACACAAAAGCGCAGCTTATCTCTCTAGCCCTTGAAGCAGATCGGTAGTCACTTCAACCGAGAGGTAGCGGTGTAAAGGTCAAGTCGACCTGTGACTTCTGGCTTGCCACAAATTTTTATTCAAGCACTTTGGCTGTTTATCAGTGCGAACTGAACTTTTGCTTGGAAAGAAAGTCTTTCTTTCTTGATTTTTGGTTCCATAACCATTGTGTTCAAACGTCAATGTAGGTACTGGGGACCGAATTTGTCTGCTTGTACCCGACGAAATGGCGGCTGCACACGCTAGCCCACCGAGACGGGACGAAGTTCTGCCTTCGAATCGTTTTTATCCACAAATTCCTGAGCCTCGGCTCTGAAACTTTTGAAGGAAAGGGCTCAAACTGAACGATCTCACCATTAGGTAAGACCATCTCTGAGAATTTCTCCCGCTTATCTGATTTTCTCAAGCCATTTTGACAGCCGATCGCAACGCAGTGGTAGTGCGGCATCGTGTGTGACTCGAGTAGCCCACATGCCGAGTCTATTAAGCCTAGTCTCGGTCCAAAATCGCGCACGTTCACGCGCTAGAACAAGAATCGGCAACCGCAGTATTCTGGCCACAGCCGGAAAAGTGGCACCCCTGGAGCAGCAATCGTCAAATGTGTCAGGACCATGGTAGCCATTCGGGCTACCGCCCTGAACAAAACTGGTAGCCCCCCCCAAAATTCTGGAAGCCGGAGTGGCTGCTAGGTTCTGATTCATCTCAGAATTCCTGCTCGCCATTCGGGCTACCGCTACTGGAGCTTTCACTCGCCCGACGGTAAATTTGGTAGCGAAAGCGAGCGGGCGAGCGCATTTGACGATCGCTGCTGGAGTAGTCTAATTTCAGCACTTGATTACGGATTTGCTATGCCATCCAAACTCGGTAACTCTGCCACATGGAAAAGGTGTGAACAATCTAGCTGGGTTCCGAATGTGCATGCTTTCAATTTCAAGCTACGATTTCTCTTCATAATTCTTTAACTATGCAATGCAACATCCCCATTCTGATCCCTGGAAGGAAATATGAAATTAATCTTCTGCAGAACACATACCTTGCCCTCATCTTTCTCCTCTTCCGCTTCAGCCTCCTCATTCTCTTCTTCCTCCACTGCAAGTATAAGAGAGAACACTTACCAACATGCACGTGTTCACTTCCATTGACTCGATTGAATGAATGGCTGACTTCGTTTGATTAACCAAGATAACCACACCACGTGGGTGCAAATTCAGCCGATACATGCAATTCTGTGCACTGGCATTTTGTGACCAAACTGTCCGAATAGCCTATCATGGTAGCAAACAAAATACAAGACTACGTGTTAGATCTTTGTTGATACATGTATACATGTGTGTAATGTTTGCAACATGCCGTAATCTCCCATTGGACTTCCACAACAAGGTGGCAAGTCTCATAACAGCGTATAACGGTCACGCTGACAAGCATACAACAAAGACACTGAAAGACAATTCAAACCGCTGTGTATTCTGAAACTATACCCCTTAGCTGAACAAAATATTGAAGTGCACCATCAGAGTTGCCAAGAATTAGCCCTTTTTACAAGTGGAAAAATCGAAAACAGTCGAAATCGGTGAAATGACAGACATGTGCGTAAAACATCAATTTAGCTGCAAAATATACATACCTTGGCCCTCATGTCTGCTTACGAAACTGCAAAGAGACAAGAGAATATTATTTAGAAGCAGCGTGGGTGGATGGCAACTCGAAAAGCGGATATTTCAAGATGAATGCATACGACGTAAAAAAACCGTGTACTCACTCGGTGGTGATTTCGGAAAGAAGGCTGATATACCGGATGTTACCGGAAGTGTAGCTGTGTATCCAAATTGTTTACCGTAAAGTTTTCTTAAAATGTATTTTTGCTCAAATTAAACAGACAGATCGAGGAAAAATATATTAATATATCTAACTTTTTCGCATTGCGGGGTATTATTCTAAAATTTTGTTCAACTTACACTTTTCAATGAGTTAGAGATTAATCTCGTCTCAAAATGGCGGAAAATAAAGCCAAGATTTCGAGCATGGAAACTTCCCAGGATTTGAAGTCAGATCAGAATGAAAAGCAAACGCTTTTAGCCGTACTACAGTTTCTCCGTGAACACAATTTGCAAGTAAGATAGTTGCATAAATATTTCTTTCCGCCGATTTGATTAAATCACGCTTAGTCCCCCCGCCCCCCCCCCCCTCTCTCTCTCTCTCTCTGTTTTTGTTTTTACAGTGCGCTGTCAACAATGTCTCATTGTCAATTTTGACAGCGAAACGTAATTGATTATTACTCAGATTAGCTTACATCAGGAGCTCCCTCAATCAGCCCTAAAAATTTCAAGCAAAAAGCGATTCTCGAAAGGCAGCACTTTTATTTTGATAGTAATTAGTTTCCAGTATTGCAATAAAAAGCACTTGATAGCAGTGAATCAGTGAATAGGGTATTTTGTGTGTGTGTTTTTAAACTGAAATTGTGTGTGTGTGTGTGTGTGTGTGTGTATGGTGTGTGACTGTGTGTGTGTATGGTGTGTGACTGTGTGTGTGTGCACTACAGGAAACTGAGGCAATTCTCAAAAAGGAAACAAAACTTACTGACAATGATCTGCAGAAAGAAAAGGCACAACCATCCTCTGCCGTTTCCCATGCTCTTGCAGCCTATAAAAGGTGAGTTGTCATGCTTGCAGCTGCACATACTCCGTTGTCCTACATTTCCTCATTGTGTTATTAAGTACTGTTATCGTTTCTCTCTGGCAGTGGTAACATTGTCTCTCGCACTAGTCTCAGTCCAGTGATTGCACTCAAATTTTGACAGCCAGTATACTCATTTGAAGCTGCCGTCATCAGAAAATCAAACGGGTATCACCCACATAGTTGGTTGCCCCCCAACACACACACACACACACACACACACACACACACACACACACACACACAGACCCTTGTCCACTGGCATTCTATAAATTTATAGCACTATAGACAGTACACACTTGTAACCTTGATACCGCACAGTACGTGTTGTGCAGCTGAGAGCAGAAAGGTTTGAGTGCGTGCATGTATACGGTGTATAATCTGCTTACGCCAAATCTGTTTTTGCGTCCAGTGACATGGGCTGACATCTTATAGATTGGAACCTGGGAGGGGGAGAAATAAACATGTATTAAGAAACACAAAACATAATAAGAAGTTTTCATCATAGTGCTTGCATTTTTTTTTTTTGGGGGGGGGGGGGGGGACAATATTTTTGTGTCACCTTTTTTGTTTCTTTTTTCTTTCTTTTTTCTTTTTTTTTTTTTTTAGCATGTACACAAGTAATGGAACTACAATTATATAGTTTATTGTATTTGTTTTTGTTGCAGTGCCGATGATCCCAGCATCTATGATGATGTCTATACTGATCTGAAAACTTTCATCGACTCCTGTTTAGATGTCCACAAGGTACGTTGCAACCTACACGCAATATTACTTATTAGGAAAGTTTCAAAACAGTAACTTGCATTTTGGTCAAGACGCACTAACACAGTTTCAAACTCGTCTATAGCATTATCCTGTCTTAGTTCTCTGTGTTTGGCATCATTTCAGGTTGAACTGGCCACTCTTCTCTACCCTGTTTTCATACACATGTACCTGGAACTGGTCTACAACCGCCATGAGGCACATGGTAACTCACTCACACACACACACACACGTGTACACGTACATGTATATATTTTCTTTCTCTCGCTCTCACTAGTCTCAGGCAACCCTGTACCCGGGTCCTCGCTTCTCTTGGTCCCTGCAACGACGTCCAAATCGGGTTGAACGAGACGGAGCCGAGCTAAGTGATACCTAAGAAGGAAAAAACAAAAATACTCGGTGACAAGGAATGTGGACAGTTGCGAACAACTTTGAGTTCCCAGTGTTATTTCATAGTGTGCACAGAAGCAATGAAAACTGTCGCATTCATCAGCACAGTACATTTTCAGCCTGGTTGGAGAGTGTTGCCTGCATGTGTTGTCTCCCTTGCTGCAACAAGCATGCATTTTTCATGGCAGAGCACAAAGCTCCCACGAAAAATGCATGCTTGCTGCAGGTCTGTGTATGCACGAGGAACAACTCATGCAGGAAATACTCTCTAACCAGGCTGAAAATGTACTGTGCTGGTAAAATGCGACAGTTTTCACCGCTTCTGTGCACACTGTGACATAACACTGGGACCTCAAAGTTGTTCGCAACTGTCCACTTTCCTTGTCACCGGTAGTTTTTTCCTTCTTAGGTATTACTTAGCTCGGCTTGGTCTCGGTTAGCCCTATCTGGGCATCGTCGCAGGGGCCAAGAGAAGTTAGGACCTGGGTACAGGGTTGGTCTCAGGGTTTAAAATCTTCTACCTTGTGGCCGATTTCCACTTTTGGCTGAAAAGAAATTCCCCCCCCCCCCCCCCCCCAAAGTGTGTTTCCGCTTCTGAAGCACTTAAAATCATACCAAAACGCACCATATTGCACGGATGTTATTGTTAGTCTAATTCTGAAAATTTTCCCTTAAAAATGTGTTTCATCCTCTGAAGCACTTAAAATCATACCAAACGCACCATATTGCACGGATGTGAGTCTAATTCTGATAATGTTCCCTTAGATGTGAGTCTAATTCTGAAAATGTTCCCTTAGATGTGAGTCTAATTCTGAAAATGTTCCCTTAGATGTGAGTCTAATTCTGAAAATGTTCCCTTAAATTAAAAATGTGCTTCAATCTCTGATTCTGAAGCACTTAGAATCGTGCCAAAGTGTGCCAAATTACACAGATCTTAAGAAAAAAAAATTCCAGGGGAGTATGCCACCGCACACTCCTAGCATAACGTGTCTGCTTTGCGGATTTTGTCACTAAATTCTACACATTTTTTCACCTTTTGAATCATGGAGTATTTTAAGCCCAGTTCTCTCTTCACAACTAACCATCTTGGAAATGAACATGTATGCAATATGACAGAAATGACAAAAGAAAGAAATGACATATATTTATGTATATGCGAGAGAGAGAGAGAGAGAGCGGCTAATAACCTATTCTCAAATACATGTAATAGCGATCTGAAACTGTGAGGCAGGGATTTGTATCTGCTTGCAGCTGTCAAGTTTTTCCAGAAATTCAGTGGTGATCAGGAAGAGTACTATGCAGAAGACTTGGCCCGTCTGGCGGCAGTTCAGCAGCGGGAACACATGGAGGCTGACCAGATGATGGAAACTTTCAAGTATGTTTAAAGGCCGCAGGGACGGTTTTCGTATTTTGGTATGGGGCACGTGCAGGTCGGTTACTGCTACTAGCCCGTCCTGCATATCAAACCATGTGCAGCATGCAAATTGCCCCCAGACCACCACCGTGGTTTAAGGAAGAGAGGGCAAACAAACCAGTGTGCCGTAATAACCTTAACTTTTCGACCGTTCTTACTTTTCGACCACAGTGCAAATCTTGGAAAGTTGGGTAAAAAAACAAAACTCTTTGCTTTGCAACCAGGCACCAAAAATCTGTCAGCAAGTTTTGAACCAGACCAGTAAAACTATGAAGCAACTTGAAGATAATGCCAGATGTCCAGAAAAAAAAAAATGAAACATATTGATAAAACTTTGCCAGTCTGGCATTTGATTGCTTTGTTGATACCGCCATTGTGAGGCCAGATGTGCAGAGTAGTCTCCCTTCACTGCTTCTGTTTCTGCTATCTTGCACGTTTCAGTTTTTTGCTGTTGTCCGTTTGGGAATTTAGAAGATGGAAAATTCTCATGTGAAATTGAAAACACAGAGAGGATATATGGCAATTAAAATTTTAGGTAAGGTTTACAACACTTTTTGCGCATTTCAAGGCCCTCTGATGCAAGATACTGTTTCAAGCAGCATTGCTATTACTATTAGCCTCACTGGCACACTTGGTGTTCAGTGAAGATGGTAGCCCATCGAAACAAACTTCTTCTTTGCTCCTCTGTTTTCAACCAGACCTTAAACTTCAAGATTTTTTGTGTGAAAAACACACAAAAAGTCATTACGGTAGTTGTGGCATTGAACTTCCCGTGATAATGTTGTTCCTTGCAGTGTATCGGCGCACTTACTCTCGGCAATTTGAGTTAGTGAGAATGCAGCAGTCACAGCTGCCCACTTTGATAAACAATTCATTTAAAATGTAAACAGTCCAAAAGTGCTTTACCAATGGCTTTTCGTCGTACTTGCTTCATTTTGTTTTCTTTTTTACATTAATTTATATAAACATTCACATTTTCTCTGTTTCAGGTCCAGTCGCTTTGTGATCCGAATGTCCCGAGACTCCTACACTCATCTCAAACGACACCTGCAGGAGCGCCACCTCACACTGCTTATTAACATGATACAGGAACATCTGTTCATTGATGGTTGGTTTGGGTTTTTCCTGCGCAGGGGTGCCTGTTTTCTAGAACACTCCGGATTTCCGGAATGAGAACCTTGATTTGAAAATTGTATTTTCCAGACTGAAAACTTTTGAAAGTGAAATTTTAGAGATTTGCAAAATCAGTGAGCAACAAGTTTAGGATTATGGTGTGATTCCCAAGAGAACTTGTAATATAGTGGACCCAGAGTACTCTCCCTTAATGAAGAATCCGGGTACCCCCCCCCCCCCCCCCCCCCACAAACCACCCGAGGTTGGGAAATTGAAAGGACAATACTATTTCATGTGTCAATGTGTGTGTTGATTTCAAAGTGCTCTCCTTTTGCTTGGTCTTTCATGAAGTGACCTGACCTATCTCACCCTCTGTTACGTCAGTAGTCGCTTGTGGGCATTCGGGCTGGAGGTCAGCATGGTGGTTTTCTGGTCCTCTGTGTCATTGTTGTTGGACTACAGAGTTAGTGATGTGTTGCTACACGAACATTCAACTTGATTTGTTTTTGTACCAGTGTTTGATGGCATACCACGCAACCAAGAACAGATTCATGCCACAGGCGGGGCTATGCTCGGGGAGGCAGATAAAGAAGGTGAGAGGCTATGCAGTTAAACTCTTATTCTTTTTGTTTTGGTGGGGGGGGGGGGGGAGGAAGGGGGGGTTAGATTTTTTTTTTTTTTTTTAGTAAATATTTTGTAGTCATTTTCTCAGCAAGCTTTTTATGCCTACTACAGCTAACAAGGCAAAAGTGTTCTACGGCTTGCTGAAAGAACCGGATCTGAACATCCCCCTGGAGGAGGAAGATGAGGGTGGAGATGGGGATGGGGGTGATGCAGCAAACAAATCAAAGGTAAGGTCGAGTTTGAATGCATGCTCATAATATTATTTTTCTGTTTGGCAAATATCTTTGATATACATGCCATTTCATTCGTCAAGAAAGGAATTCCACAAAAAGAAAGGACACTGTATTGTAACTATGTTTTTTTTTTATATGAAATCCTGTCTGATTTGTTGCCCACATGGTTTACTGTTTTTTTTTGTTACTCCCCCTCCCCCCTCCCCTTCCCCTTTTTGGCTCCCTTGTGTAACAATGGGAGTCTATGTAATAGCCCTCCGTCATCTGTCTGTCTGTCTGTCTGTGTGTGTGTGTGTGTGTGTGTGTGTGTGTGTCCAGAAAACTTTAACGTTGTCGTTTTCTCAGAAACTACAAACAGCAGAGACACCAAACTTGGCATGCTGATAGACAACCATAAGACCTTTCAAAACATATCATTTTGAATGACCTTGACTCAAGGTCAAGGTCACTAACGCTGTCTGTTTGAAAATTTTACATTGGCATTTTCACGGAATCTACAAAGACCAGAGGTTTGAAACTATGCATGATGATAGACATTGATCAGAACTTTACAGATATACATGTATGCAATGGCCTTGTGTCAAGGTCAAGGCCATACAAGCTATTTTTGTGAAACCCTAACATTGGCATTTTCTCAGAAATAACAAACAGCAGAGGCGCCAAACTTGGCGTGCTGATAGACAGTGATAAGACCTATGCACACATACCATTTTAATTGACCTTGACCCAAGGTCAAGGTCATTAAAGCAGTCTGTTTGGAAATTTTTACATTTGCATTTTTTTCGGAATGTAGAAGAACCAGAAGTATCAAACTTTGCATGATGATAGACATTGGCAACACCTTCACTGACATACCTGTGTTCAATGACTTTTAGTCAAGGTCAAGGCCATGCAAGCTGTTTTGGGGAGTCTTTAACCTTGGCATTTTCTCTGAAACAACAAACAGTTGAGGCACCAAATAGGGCATGATGATAGACTGCAATGAGACCAACCTATTTGAATGACCTTGACTGAAGGTCAAGGTCATTAACGCTGTCTGTTGTGAATTTTAACATTACCGTTTTCGGAGGAACTACAAATACTAGAGGCGTCAAACTTAGCATAATAATAGACATTGATGTGAGCTCATTTTAATGACCTTGACCCAAGGTCAAGGCCATGCAAACTGTTTGGGGGGAAAATTGTAATATTGCCAGGAACTTGGAACGCCAGAGACACTTTACTTGCCGTGATAAGAGCTTTACAAACACACTTGTGAATGACCTTGACCCTTGTCACAAGGGAGCCATGGGGGCTTTTGCCTCTCTAGTTTTTTTTTTGGTGTGCGTGTTCGTTCACATTTTCTTTGTCATTTTTGACACATGAGACTCTTATATATTTGCAGAAGAAGAAAGCCAAAAAAGATCCCCTACTGATGAAGAAATCCAAAAACGATCCCAACGCACCTCAACCTACTCGAATACCTCTACCAGAATTGTGAGTACAGCGCTGCCATGTTTTGTTTGTAGGATGGTCATTTGAGGTGATATCAGCTTCAGAAATGATGTATGTACCCAGTACGTGGCATCGAGCTGACTGTACATGTGCAATTTTTTGTATGTGTGTGACACTAGACATGATCGTCTTCAGGAAATCATTGAATTAATGAATAATTGAGAGGGTGTGGTAGGGGTTGGATTATCAAAATTGTTTTTGTTACAAAATGCCATGTTGCATTGTAGTCTACCTCAATACATCAGGAGTGGTTTTGTAATTTATCACAAGCCACATTCTTTGTCAGCTTTGAATTTAAATGTTCTGTGCCATTTTGTCCACAGGAAAGATCAAGACAAGATAGAAAAGATCACAGCTTACAGAGAGGCGCTGAAGCGTGTCAAACTCAGTGCAGAACACCTTCCCTCCATCTGTTTTTACACATTCACCAATGCCTGTCAGGGGTATGTACTCCATTGGGAACATTGCCCAACTTGTGAAAGCTGTCATCAAAGTCCTGTCATACTTAATCACATGTACACATGTGCATGATAGTTGTGTTTAGCAGTTTCAGTGGTTTGTTTTCACGTGTATCTGAAAATGATTTCTCATTTTGTATGTGACCCTTTGCAGTAAGGAGAGCAGAATTCTGTTGTGATAGCTGTGTTACCTCTACTTACTGCTTCACGCCAGGTATAACTCAACAGGAAGTAGAAAACTAGCAAAAATGCATTACATTGTATTGCTCTCCCATTGTGTTGCTCTCCTCCATTACTTTGGAGGCTTCATCTTCTTTGATCTCAATGACTGATGCAAATGCTGCTTGCAGCGTGACCAGTGTGGACTTCACCAATGACTCCAGTATGCTTGCCGCTGGTCTGCAGGATTCCAATATCCGTGTGTGGAGTCTCACGCCCCGCAAACTTCGCTCCATGAAGCCGCAGTCTGACTTAGAGGTCATAGACAAAGAAGCTGGTAATTGTTTCTTTGTTTTTTACATTCTTCATTGATTTGTGATCTGCTTCTACTCAGTGCTGCGAATTTTCCTCGATGACCAGCATTTAAATCCAATTACAAATACTCCACAACAACATGCTGTGTGTTATGTGCTGAACCTCATTTATAATCCTTGTAATTTTTTATTTAGATTTATTCCATTTTGTCTCATATCCACCCCCCCCCCCCCCACTCCCCAAACAAAAGAGTGTTGAAAGGAGGTTCCCCTGTTCATTAGACTTCAAGACAATGGTGATCATGTATGCTACAGTTTTTTGTTGTTGTTGTTTTGTGTTTTTTTTTGTGTGTGTGTGTTTTTGTTTGTTTTTTGTTTTTGTTTTTTTTTTGGGGGGGGGCTATGGAAGGGGGAGGGCCAAACAGGAAAAAACATTAGCTGCAATCGATGATTTCATCATGAGTATAATTTCTGTTGGTTTGTTTCAGATGATGTGTTGGAACGAATGATGGATGATAGAACAGCTACAGAGACGAAAGTGTTGACCGGTCATAGTGGACCCGTGTTTGCTGTGTCCTTCAGTCAGGACAGAACCAGCCTTATCTCAGCCTCACAAGATGGCACAGGTAAGCACACAGAAAGGCAGAACTCCATATTCCCTCAGTGTCACAGTCATACGTTGAGAGTCTAACTTTGCTGGTCTGAAACTAGATAAAGTTTTATTTCCTACATTATCCTCATTTCGTGGTCACTTTTATTGGACCACTGACAGACAGGTAAGTAAGCTGGGGTTGAATGTCCCCGCCACAAGAGTGATTGGAGGCGGCCTTAACGGGCAGGTTATGGGGGAAAGGGGCAACTATCGTAAGGGAACAGACGAACGGTCCAGCTGAACACGATTCAATGCAGTCAGCCTCTGATTTGGTGTACATGTATCCTTCACTCTGGTGGACCTGTTACACAAAGTGAAACACATCCAGTTGTATACGGTCAAAGGAAATAGTTCCTTGGTGCAGTGGAACTGCTCGAAGCAGTGCCGTGAATCTCATGATGATGAATACAAACTAAGACCCCTCTCGCTCTCTCTCTCTCTCTCTCTCTCTCTCGCTTCACACTTCTGCTGCTTCTGTTTGTTTAGTGCGACTGTGGAACCTGTTGACATGGGCCAACATTGTTTGCTACAAAGGTCACAACTTTCCAGTCTGGGATGTCAAGTTCAGGTAGGTTAACACACAAATAACCTTAGGACCTTATTTGTGCCAAGGTCAAGATGAAGACCCACCCCCTCCGCCCCCAAACCCCTCCAAAGACTGAAAGAGAGAAGAAGAAAAAAAATAGACAGTGGTTTGTTTGTTTTTTAACTTTACTGCACTGTTTTATTTTGTGAGTACTTGAAGAGCTGAATACAAATGGTGGTTGTTTATGGCTTTGTCATATGTTTCTGTCCCTGCAGTCCACATGGTCACTATTTCGCATCTGGAGGACAGGATCGCACTGGCAGACTTTGGTCCACTGACCATTATCAGCCGCTGCGCATGTTTGTCGGCCATCTCTCAGACGTTGATGTGAGTAACTTGTCATTTTGGTTGAATACTTTTTCCTCTTTTTTCCTTCCTTTTATTTCTAAATAAGACAACAACAGAAAACATTAGCAAATGCTCGTGTGCATGTCTTCCTGTGATCAGATGGACCGGGCGTGGGGAATGGGAGCTTGTGATTACTGTACTGAATGTGTAGATTTTAATGTGCGATAAATTTTATAGATATTTTGAAATATTGGAAATCTTTGTCTTATTGCAGTGTGTTTTGAACAGTATTTTGTGTGTTTCTTTATTTGATATTGCATGTATTTTCGGTTTGTTTCTTATGTCCGTATGTTTCTTATGAGCGCTCCGAGCCAGCCTCTGCTTGGATACTGCGCTATATAAAAGCAATTTTTTATTATTATGTTTCTCATATGTACTAGCAGATAATGAAGAGTAAGCATCAGCAGAGTGCAGACCATTCAGTCCAGCAGAGTGCAGACTGATTCAGTCACAGTGTCTATCTGCGGATATGATACAAATTTTTTCGTTTTTGTCTCTGGCAGTGTGTGCAGTTCCACCCCAACAGTAACTACGTGGCCACAGGATCCAGTGACCGCACCGTCCGTCTTTGGGATGTCCTGAGTGGTAGCTGCGTTCGTGTCATGACTGGACATAAGGTTTGCCTGCACTGTGATTCATTCCATTCTTCGTGAGCTTTACCAGATTTTTTTCTTATCCTCATGGTGAAGTTTGTCTGTTTGTTGTTGTTTTGGTTTTTGGTTTTGTTTTGTGTTTTTTATTGTTTTCTATTTGTTTTATTTTTATTCCTTCCAGTTTGGTAGATGGTGTTCAGGTGGTAGTTTAGTCCTTTTCTGAGAAGCAGATACTTTCATACTGTATAAGTATTATTGTGTAGACGTTATTTCAACCTTGTGGTTTTCTCTTCAGGGAGCAGTCCACTGCATGACATTTTCACCGGACGGGAAGATCTTAGCTTCTGCAGGTAAGCTTTTCCTTCAGTGATGTTCTCAATTCTGTATAGATTTACATCTGGTCGGTTTGTATTCCTAGGTGATTATTGGCTAGAAAATATAGCTGCTTTCTTTCTCTGTTTTGTTGTTGGTGCTGCTGCTGTTGTTTTTGTTAGCTCATGCACAACTTCCACTACAGGAAATTTGAATATAAACTTGTCTTCAGTGAGTTAAAGCACTGCAGTATTTTACAAGTTGGGGAAAGAAAACTCAAAGTAAAAAATATTTGCATGAGGCAATAGCATTCTTAGCTTGACCCTACAAAGTTGCACAGCCTGTGGCACAGAAGTACAAGTGCTGTAAGTGAAACAGTCTGATGCACATTGGTTTAATGCGCATGTCTTAGCCCTTTCTTGCTGAAAGAATTTGACTCATGCTGAAAAAGCCGTAGCAGTAGTCTGGAATATTCCCGGCTTAGCAGTATCCAGGGTTAGTCTGTGTAGCAGTGTTTGGCTATTGGCTCGGCACTTACACTATAGTGAGTTACACATAACAGTTTTATGTTTTTACTTCTGGTAGGTGTTGACCACATGATCATTCTTTGGGAGCTGGCCAGTGGTATGGCTCTGGCGCATCTGAAGGGCCACACTAGTACGGTCTACTCCCTGTGCTTCAGCCGAGACGGAACTGTTCTAGCTTCAGGTAAATCTCCTCTCTTGTCCTGACATTTTTGTGCTGTCTCCCTAGGACTGCATAATTTTCTTGTGAAGAAACATGCCCCTATGTTTAGTGCCTACAAATCTGGCTGTTAAGCCGTTCCTGTGTGTGTGTGTGTGTGTGTGTGTGTGTGTGTGTGTGTGGGTGAGTGGGTATGGGAGGGTGGGTGTGTTTGTGTACGCTGGCTTGTCTTTTTACCTGCATCATACTGTGATTAGATGGACTGGGCATGGTGGATGGTGTCTGTGAATGTGATGAATAATGTATATATTTTAATAAATAATAGCTATTTTAAATTGTGCATATCATTAACACTAAGATTAATTTAGGTGATACGTGTATTTCATCAGTAGAAATCTTTATCGTAATTATTGTGTGTATTGTACATTATTTTATGCGCTTCTTCATTTTATGTTGCGTGTATTCTCGGTTTGTTTCCTATGCCCACCACACCTTAATTTCCCGCTTGGGACGATGAAGATTGATTTCGTTTGATTTGACTCTGGAAATTTTATGTTACTAGTAGATAATAGAAGTCTCATCCTCATCATCACTATTAGTAGTACTACATGTATTGTTATTATGCTGCAGGTGGGATGGACAACAGTGTACGATTGTGGGACATGAGTCGCGTTATAGAAGAACAGGATACAGACACGGACAGCAACGTGCCCAGCTCACTTCATGTGTAAGTTTTTGTTAGTGCATCCTCTTGTCATCTTTGTTTTTTTTCCTTCTGGGGGTGGGGGGGGGGGGAGGGACTTTTAAATTTTCTCTTTTACTCAGTCAAACTTTTAGTCTTATATTTCACCACCTTTGTAATACCAGGAACACCAGCCCTGATCTGCTGCTAGGAACCTACTACACCAAGTCAACCCCAGTGCTCGGACTTCACTTCACAAGGCGGAACCTTTTGCTGGGTTGTGGGCCGCTCTTGCTGTCATGACAGTAGCCTTTTACACTGGTCACAGGCTGCCAGCAGTCTCCGCAAGTCTTTATCACTGCCAGCTATATTCTGATCACTTAGAGGAACTGTGATTGTGAGCCACTACTCAGTGAGAGGTACATGTGTTCTAAGTCTCTGTGTGTGCAGGGATTTGTGCATTTTTATTTATTTTTCATGGAAGGACGAAGTGTGCTTCTGATGATAGAAGCCAAGGGGAGGTGAACATTGAATTAAGAATGTAGGGTGTGCGCGGTGGGATTAGAGCCCCTTGATGCACCATGCCTGTACAGAAGACTTTCACAGCTTCAGTATGTTCCTCCTCCTTCAACTCTTCAACACAGAACTGATCAGTTTGATGCAGACTGAGTGTGATGATTTAGCCAGTGCGTGTTTGAACATTTGAACGTTTCTTACAGAGGCTTGCTGACACAACGTATTTCTGTTTGTGAGAGATGTGTTCTGAGAGTGTGCATTTCAGTACTGCAGCTAGATAAGGAGATTGGTATGTGAGTAATACAAGGTAGATGTGATGTGCATGTGCATGCCTGTGTGAGCGTGTGTGGTTGCATATGTGCCTGCGTGTGTGCGTGCGTGCTTGTGTGTGTGTGACAGAGAGAGAAGCTCATGTATGGCCTATGATATGTACAGTTGTTGTACACATTTGACTTCAGGGCTTTGTAAGTTCCTGTTGTCTTGTACAAGGGACTGTATACATGGATATAATTGTTCTGTATTCTTTGGATACAACGTGTGCTTGGTGCAAGATTGTTGCAGTAAAGAGATACACATGGAATCCATTGTTTTCTTTACTTTGTGATTTATCTTCAGCTCAGTATCTCAAGAAAGCATGTAACATACAGCTGTACTAAGTAGCAAATTCAGTGTCTTGTCTTGAGTTTATGGTCTTTGGCAACAAGTAGTGGTCATCTCTCCGGGTCACTCCGAAGGCGTTGTTGACAGCTGTTCTTTAAGCCAGTCATACCTGAAAAACCAGATCAGGGTTGTACATGTATACAGTACAACTTCTTTTGGGCGACCACCCCTCTGGCCAGACAAGAGTGGTCTTAAAAGAGAGGTGGTCACCCAAAAGAAGCTTCAGACAGTGAAGAAGTGCAACCCAGTATCATTGTAACTTTGGTCTGCACAGGCATGTGGTCTCCCAAAAGGGTGGCCACCCAAAAGAGGTTCTACTGTATATTCCAGTCAGACAAGATTACTGGTGTAATCATTTCATAGGATGCTACGTTACCCATAAATGATTGGCAGTGATTTACAAAAATATTTGTATTGTGCAACAATTTTTAGTGTGGAATTCATACACCTTCACCAGGGTGGCGTGAGGGGATACAGAATATTCACCATTGTTCTTAACAGCAGTTTCATTTTGTATATGGCACAAAATCAGATGACCACTAACATTATACATTGTGCTGACAGATGAGAGTCTGGCGCAATCTATGCAATCTCAATACTGCTCCACACTAAAAAATGCACACATGCAATTTGCTTGTGTACTAGCCTTAACTGGAATAATCACATTCACAGATTCTTCTTGTGCAACTTACGCATGCACTAGGCAGTATTCGCGACACTTTTGCGCTCGAGGATCCTCGTACGTCAGGGAGGAAGGTGCTCCCGCTTCCTTCAGGCATTCCATTTCACACATCTGCTCTGGCAGCACAAGCTGGCATTCTGACACAACTGAGATGAAGCTGGCAAATTAGATCCTTGGAGAATTCTCAAACCCTGTACAGGTTTCAGAACTGACTGTGGAATCCACGATATGTACAATCCATATGATATGATGAAACAATGCGCAAACACACACACACACACACACACACAATACATAATTTCATCACTGTCAGGGAACACTGCAAAATGTTTTGTGATTGCAGTCAAAATAAAGATGAGTTTAGCGTATGCCGATCTTTCAAAGACGACGTACACAATTACAAAATCGAGAGGGGGGGCTGAGGTTTAGGTGTTGAATTGGCATGTACCCAGATTCTGATTGACAAGTCAGTGCAGCCAATCACAGTGCACCAATACTCTGACAGACAGATCTCATGAGTATTCAAGGGTTCCATGCCAGAACGTCATATCTCTCTTCGTTCTGTTTGTATCGATGGCATGGAACCCTCAGTTTGCTTGACAAGGCTGGCGCATAATAGCAAAACACAGTAAATCCGTGACATCATTTTGTGGACAAAGACCATTACGTCAATGTATGTCATCTCGAAATCACCCATTTCCCAATCGACTGACATCATGGACTTACTGTGTTGTGCCATTGCACGGCAGAAAGAATTGAGATGGGTTGCCATGGAGAATCGGAGGGTGTGGCTAGGGGCCTGTGGGCTACATGTTAATTGTTCCTCTGTCAAGACAGAGACATACATAGTATTTCTCTGGTCAGGACTGCAAGGTGGTGTGTACGTTGTCAACAGGGGATTTTTTTTAAAGATTAATTCACGAGTGTAGATAATAGGTCTAGCTTCAGGAGGCCTCCTGATCAGGGAAACAACAGTTCCACACTTGAGACATGAAATATTCGCAAGTGAACGTGTCAAGCACACCCAACCTTTGCTATCTTCCGTCATGTAACTGTTAATAATAATGATACGGGTAATAATAATGAGGATTTGTCTGGCACCCCTAGTGGGGCTCAGGGCGCCTCACAATTGCAGAGTGGCATTACATACATACACATTAAATATACGTCACATACACATTACATACACAGAGTCATGATACATCCTAACACAACATAATGATGATAGGAGTGATGACTGTTCAGAGTCTTGCCGTACACTGTTACACCATGCTGTTAGTCATATAGAGATGAACCTACCAAACATTGTTATCATCATGATGGCAAGGATTGTGCTGGTCTTTTCCATCTTGTGAAGTCTTCTTCTTTAAGGTTAAAACAAGTATGACTGTAATGCAGTGCAACCTCTTGATAGAAGCTTTGGGAAATACAACCGCTTATCTTGTTTTCTGAAAGTGAGACCCAAGCTGTCGTGGGAAATGCCACATATGACATGGTGGTGTCCTAGTAGTACTGTACTCTGAGTTGTTCGTAGGCTAATTTCGTATAATTTTGTTTAGACAGGCGGTTCTGTGTCTGACATAATTACTCATTACAAATTATACTTGCTTTACTACTGTCATTTGAAGCAAAGAACAAAACTGAACCGGAAGGATACTTCTAGTTTTGTTTTTTGTTTTTTTAGGGGGATGAGTGCAGTTGTATTAATTTTGGGTATATCCGTTACTCTCTTTCAGACACAAACAAGCATTCGCACGCACACAAGGAAGCAAACGAGGCAAGCTAATCTCTCGTGCACTTGATCCCCTCTGCCATCGTGGTTTCAACAATTTGCACGGGAGGTAACTCTATTCGCTCCGTTGCTAAGCCGCCATCTTTGTTGTGAACACCAAGCCAAAATGGCGGCAGCTGATGGCGATTAGCGTAGCTGCCGTAGAAACGGGATAGCATCGTAAAAAGGATTGGTGATGAACCCCTATCGTCCGTAGAAGTTTGCATGTAAGTATCAAGCATGTAATCCTATGCGTTATCATCTTTTGTCTTGCCTGTTTGATCATTTTTGGTTCTTCAAAATGAACCGTACTCGTCAATCTGTTTGCGCGTAGCAATTGACACCGCATCCACGGTGCTCGGAATGTCATTTTAGGGCATCGTCAGTAAGCCGTTTCACTGTGTAACCGTTTGAAGAAAATAATCACAGTTTAATCAGCTCACGAGTGTATGAAAACACGTATGCGTATTGGGTAACAAGAAATTGCCAGGTTTCACTGTCACTTGCATTGTTCAGCTTGTGGTGGTGTATTACACATAATAGTGGTCCAAACGTTAACATTGACACAAACAAACGCACTTACACACACACACACACACACACACACACACACACACACACACACACACACACACACACACGATATTATGGATAGACAGTAATTGAGTAAACAAACGCGCACACACACACACACACACACACACCCACACACACACACACACACACACACACACACACACACATATACATACACACACACACACACCATATAATAGACAGTGATTTATCAACATTGCATCTCGTATCTGAATTTCTTTCTCCAGGTAACACAGATCAGTCATCATGCCGACTGCTGACCCAGCCCGCCAGATCTCTTTCACAGAAACCCTGCAGGGAGATGGCAATAAGACGGACGTTCCAAACCCCACGGGCATCTCCCCCATTCAGACAGACAAACGCATCATCCATGGGCTGGAGGTGGTCCAGCAGCTGGTCTGGCAAGGATGGGAGCCAGGGAAAGAGTTTACCAAGAACATTATCTTGAAAAATGTTGTTGTCACCACACAGAAAGTGAAGTTCAGGTTTGTACTTTCCCCTCTCCACCCCCCCCCCCCTCATCCCCCCCCTCTTCTCCCCATCCCCACCACTTTCTCTGATTGTTGTCTAAGCTGCTTTTTTTTTTCTTGTATGGCCTTTTGAGAGAGAGAGAGAGAGAGAGTGTGTGTGTGTGTGTGTGTGTGTGTGTGTGTGTGTGTGTGTGTGTGTGTGTGTGTGTGTGAACAGCAGGTAGAAAATTTATCATTGCGTGGCTTAATCATTTTCATGTTAAGTACAGTTTATTTGGTCATAACATTTCAGAAAAATAAAGTCCTTCTGTCTCAGTTTGCGACAAATTATGCAAGACAGTTTAACATTTTTTTCCCCTTTTGTGATTTTCAGTGCACCCACAACTCGTTTCTTCACAACACTGTACCCCAAGCAAGTTGTCCTAAGTGCTGGGACTAGCTTCACCCTGCCTGTCACCTTCCGCCCTCTTGAGAAGGTCAAGTATGAAGACAGCATTACCTTCCGTACAAAGGTGGGCAATATTTCTCACTTCTTTTTCTTTTCTTTTAAACTTGTTTTACTCTGAAACTCATTGCCTTATAGTTTCATCATTGTTCGCCACATGTGCAATGTTATTATGTAACTCTTTTATATCAGTTGTGTTGAAAATCAAATCTTCTGTTGGCCAGCTGTCTGACTATTCCATATGTGGTACATGTAGTGTACATTTTTTTCTGGCTCAAAAAGAATAGGGGTGCATACCTGGTAACTGTATTTTAGTATGTATTTTTCCCTTAAAACCACTCCCAGTCTGACACAATCTGTCAAGGCTTCTGTCATCTTCCTATGGAAATTACATCAGCCTGATGGTTGTTGTTTGAGTTTTTTCCCTGCTTGAACAGGGATTAATGAAATTAATTTTATTAATTAACAGCCTGCTTGTTTTCACACCAAGGACCAACCCTTTGGAACACTCTCCCATAAAACATAAGGCATATAGATTCGGTCCGCACATTTAAAAATGCAGTCAAAATTGTTCTCAGCCCAGCAGCAGTAATGAGGGATTGTGTGTGTGTGTGTGTGTGTGTGTGTGTGTGTGTGTGTGTGTGTGTGTGTGTGTGCGTGCGTGTGTGCCACAATTGCTGTGTCTTTTATTTTTCTCTCTGGCATTATTTTCATGCCATTTTATTTTTTCTTATCTTATCTTATCTTTCTTAACTTTGTAAGTGCTTAGAGCTCACTGAGTATAAGCGCTATACGAATTTCCTTTATTATTATTATTGGTTTTTGTTTGTTTTTCTGCAGGAGGGGGAGTTTTCAGTGCCACTCCATGCAGTCCTTCCTGTTACGGTTATCACAGTTCCAGACACTCTCGACTTCCAGATGTGTGCATCACATGACTGTATCACTGTTACCTTCGAGGTCATCAATTCTGGGTAAGAAGCATATCAAAAAGAGCAGTCAGCTGAACATTTGTGATTTCTGCACATATTTCTAGATTCTTAGGAACAATGTTTTCTTGCTGTCTTTTCCACAGGACATATTATTACTGTAAGGTTCATCTCAAAAGAGCAGTAAACTGAATGTTTGTGATTTCCGCATTTCTCAGTTCTGAGGAACAATCTCTTCCACGGGACACATGATAATTGCACTTTTTCTCCTTGGTCTTTTTTATGTTTTTTTTTTTTTTTTTGGTTGTTGTTGCTCTTGTTTGCTACTTTTTCCTTTCAGAATGAATGAACCTAAGCATCTGTCCAAATATGTTTTCCAGGGATCTGGATACTACAGTGGAATGGTTGACCCAAGCCCCCTTCTCTATAGAGCCATCAGAGGCATTCATCAAATACAGGGCATCATGTCAATTCCGTGGCACATTTAGACCAGAGGTAAACATGGGCAGGCTTTTCTACCTGAAAGCTACGTCTCCAGTTGGCCGTTTGCATGAAGCGTGTGATACACTGCTGCTTGTGTTACATTTGGTGTGAACTGTTTTGTTCAGCAGCGTCTTTATTGTGTCTAATTCTAGTCTGTAAAGCGCAAAGAGCTGTTGCTCCTACGTATCCACTGTATAAATGGCCATTATTATTATCTTCATCTTTTTAGCCATTTTTAACACATACATCAATTAAGACAAATGGTCATATCAGTATTGTAGTCGTTTCGCACGACTACAAGTCCGAAATACGTGTTACTCTTAGCTGTCAGGATGTGGTGTATGGCCGTTGAGGTGGTGCAAAGCAACCCATGCAATCAATCAACCATCCACACACACTCACGCACACCATGCAGGAACGAACACAATGAACAACATGCAAGTTACCAATCAGAAGGGCTGTAGAGATGTTGAAGTTTACTCCAGTGACTCCATTGACACACACACTAGCACACACACATGCACTCACACATCCGTTCGCCATTCTCTCGCACATTCTCACGTCATAGTTCTCGCACCATGACAACAGTATTTGTTATACATGTATTTGCTTATTTTCAGTGTATCTGAAAGTACTTGGCTGCTGTTGTAGAAATGGCTAGACTAAATGTGACATATCTTTGCTCTGTAAACATTGTTTTCATGAATGACAATTTCCTTTCCAGATGGCTACAGTTTACGAGCTTGAGGCAGTGTGTCGATACGGAATGAACAAGAGTCTGAAGGCCACAGTCACTCTCAAAGGCATCGGTGAGTTATACTGCCACACCAGTTTTCCACACAGATATTAACCGTTTTATTCTGGCCAGCGATTTATTATGAGACATTCAGCTGAGTAATACAATAAGAAACCTAGTCAGGTGATGGAATGTCCACAGAGGGATGCAACTTAAACAGACACGAACAGACACACACCTGACATACAGACAGACACCACTGAAAATAGGATTTTCTAGTGATTGGGGGGGGGGGGGGGGGGTGGAGGGGGGGTCCCCTGTCAGTTTATTAGTGTGAGAGTTTGAAGGGTCTGCACTTTCACCTCCTTGTTTTGACTGCATCAGCTCCTCTACAAACCTGACAAATGTACGAGCAATTGATACTGTGAGGGTTTGCAATACATTAACAGGTGCCGGCAGTTATTTGTTTCTGTTGGGGTTTTTTTTCTGTCCTTTGTGACAGGCTTCTCATCCCACATGTAACTGTATCATTTTCCTGTTGGCCAACATGTTTTTGCACTTGCGGTGGTATTAACCATGAGAATTTGTTCACTAGGCAAATACCCTCACCTCTTGGTGTCCACCTCGGGCAAGCCATCCAGTAACCTTACACGCGACAATCTGGAGGCCATTGTCAGCTTCGGCACAGTGCCGGTCGGGTCGACAAACACCAAGTGGGTCGAGCTGCATAACCTGTCCCCAGTAAGTGACTGTGCTGGGAGTTGATCTAAGTTTATGCAGTGGGATAATGGTGATGGACTGCATGCAAAGTGGGTGTATAGCATATTGAGTTACAGTGCCGAATGTGCTAGTGTGGGATTTTTCTAGTAAAGTCAAACTCATGTGCAGACTCAATTATCATTGCCTTTTTCACCTACATTTGCATATCCCCATCTTCAAAAGAAAAGGAGTCCTGCCAAGGTTCATTGAATAGAAATACATGTACATGTCTGCATCATGGGAGGGTGGGGTAGAGTGGTGCAATCATGTGTATCTGTCGTTTTTTGGACTTTGTTCAAGGAAGGGTTTTTGTTTTGTTTTTTAAATCAACCATTCACGAAAGTCAGAATATCTAGACAGAGAAGCCAGACAGTGCTACAGATACTGCCTCTTTGCCAAACATTTTCATGGGCTTCACGTCATTTCAGGTGAGGGCTCCTTTCCGCATGGAGCATGCAGCTGGCATCAACTCCATCGACAAAGTCTTTGCCACACCCCAACAACATGGTATTGTCCCAGCCAACACTGCCATCCGTCTGCCTGTAAGTAACAAGTCACGTAAAGCCTGCATTCACATATATGTCTTTGAATTGTGATAATTTACAGTTCATATCCTCGTGGATGATTTGGTTCAAGCATCTTTGTAAGTCAGGATTTGTTAGCAATGTTACTTTAGATTTTTTGGTCCAATTCCTGTTTGACTTTTTCAATTTGAAGTGACGGAACTGTCTGTTTTCTTCAGGTCACGTTTAACCCTAACACTGTTGACACAACCAGTATTGACTACTTTCATGTGGTCGCAATCGGCAACATCAGCAAAAGTGTCATCAAGTGTTTAGGATCGTCTAAGGGTAAGTTTTTAACATTGTTTCATCAATTCCTTTCAGATTGTAATAAATCAACAGTAAATTCAAAGACAAAGTGTTATGCAGCCTACAAAATATAGCCTTGGGACACATACATGTTTTCCTAACTGACAGGTTTTCTGTTTCCTTTCCTGTCTTGTTTTTTATTGTTTTGGTTTTTTTAGGGTTTGTTTGGGGTTGATTTATGTTTCCTTTTCGATTTTTTCCCAACAAGGCCCCCAGGTGCAGCTGAGCACCACATCAGTCAACTTTCTGCAGATAGAGGAGGGAGAGACAGCTTCCAGAACTGTGGACATGATCAACACGAGTGATATCGATGCTGTCTACCAGGTGATTTTTTGTTTCTCCTCGTTCAGCACTTGACTTAGTGCATTTGTATGCGTGAATGCTGTGGCAGTAATGTCCCGTTCATTCAGATCATAGATTTCAGTCATATGAAATGATTTTGAATTGATTGAGGCTCACAAAATTTGAAAGCCTAACATTTCACAAGACTATGCAGTGGGCATCACTGTTGCTTTTAATCCACGAATCATAATTTGTGTGAAGGAAAAGATAGATCTGTGCATTTTCCCCATTGGTGGAGTTTGCACTATGAATGTAGATTTGGGCATTTCCCTTTTTCAATTTTGTTTTCTTAGCCTTGTGTGTGTGTGTTGGAGGGAGGGGGTGTTGTTGCTGGTATGTATTTTTGTAAAGTTAATACTGAAATCAAACACCAGTCATTGAGATCTGTTAAAAACATTCACACTGAAGGACAGCGTGTTTATTTTCTCCTTTGAATGTGTTCACAGTTTGTCATCGACAGCGAAGAGAGTGTTTTCAACATCGGGCAGCTGTCGGGCATTGTGAAAGCAGAATCACGCATCAGGGTATCCATCAGATTCATTCCAGCGCATCCCATCAACTATTACCGGCGTGTCACTTGCCTCATCCACAACCAGGTGAGCACAAGCAGATTTTGTAAAAAAACAGCAGTGGGGATGTGTGTGTGTGTGTGTGTGTGTGTTTGCGTGTGTGTTTGTTTGCGTGTGTGTGCGTTTGCGTGTGTGTGTGTGTGTGTGTGTGTGTGTTTGCATTTGTGTGTGTGTGTGTGTGTTCTGCCAAAAAAAAAAAGAAGCTTTGTGTACTAAACATGCACTAGAATGCAGCCAGTAAGCACACATCTGGCGATTTCAGTCATAGTCAAGTCAAGTGTAGACATGACAAGGTTTAGCCACCTGAAGCCCTCAGTGGGGCTGCAAATCTCAGGATGAGTAAAAGGCAACATCGATAACGACAGCTTTAGAGTTTCACTCTAGGCATAAGATAAGATAAGATAGATTTATTGCTTCTTAGTTACAATTAAGAAGAATTTGCATAGGCAGCTCGTTAATATTCTCAGATGATGATGTACATGCTTTGATTCAGGGGCCGCTGTTCCTTGACCTGATGGGCACCTGCCACTCAGAGACAATGAAGCCAGCAGTGCTGCTGTCGAAACATATCCAGAAGTTCCGCACACATGTCCAGCGCGGGTTCTCGTTCTACCCACCTGAGGTAGGTCGCCCAGTACAGATGATTTCATTCTCATTGATCCATCTATGACTTGATGTGGCATCTGCATTGCACTGTTTTACTCGCTGACAAGATTTCAGCAGACTTTGCTGAAACCAGTATAGCCCAGTTTGATTATTTTCTGTTTGAAAACAAAGTGTTGTTAACCTTGTCTTTTTCATTCCAGCAACTGAATGAACTGCTGCAGGAGAAAAAGCTGGCAGTGGACGAATCTGGCTGCCTTGTCAATGCAGAGGTAATTATAAAACCATGTGTTCAGGGTATCTTGGTTAAAAATCCTGGGGGTGGTGGAAGGGTTGGTTAGAGAACAGATGTTTTTGATATTTGTTATTACTTGAAAGTGCGTGTCAGTCACATATGCTTCTGTATTGTAGACTGAGAACCCAGCCGTACCTGTAGATGTGCCTGCTTTCGAAGAGTACTTCAATGATGGCTTCCACTCAGACGTTGTTGTGAGTATCTGCCTGTCAGTGTAGTTCAGGTTTATTAACTGACACGTTGTTCATGTGTGTGAGTGTGAGTGTGTGTGTGTGTGTGTGTGTGTGTGTGTGTGTGTGTGTGTGTGTCTGTGTGTCTGTGTGTGTGTGTGTGTGTGTCTCTCTCTCTCTGTCAGCCTCTGTGTGTTTGTGTGTGTGTGTGTGTGTGTGTGTGTGTGTGTGTGTGTGTGTCTGTGTCTGTGTCTGTGTGTCTGTGTCTGTGTCTGTGTCCCGCTGCTACCTTACCGTTCATGAATGTGCTTGCATGTTGTGTTGTGTTTTTCAGAACATGGTGCCTCATGTTAGTGCAGACATTCATTCTGCCGAGTTTGGCAACTGTCAGAATCTCCGTGCAATTGAGGAAAAGGTAACTACGTTTTTGTGCTTATCAGTTATCGATACTTGCAGTATTGTATGCTGTACTGTTTCATCCCTGACTGACCTTGCCTATAATTTTGTGTTTTCCACTATAATCTGAATGCAGAATTATTCATTCAGTTTCGCTCCATGTGTGTTATGTGTTTCTTCACTTGCTTTTGCTTACGAATGTATTCATTGCTCCTAATTCTTGTTATCAGACTGTGAACATCACCAACCACACCCGAGGGAAAGTGATTGTCCAGTGGAACACACGTGAGTACATTCAGGACATACTTTTCCAAGCTTGCAAGACTTCTGTGCATCCTTGATTTCATCAAGAAAAATGTGTGGTGTTTTGTCAGTTCACAGTTGAGTGACAATTCAGCAATAATAGCTTTGTAATTCTTTTCGTAGCTTTCTTTGATTAATCTTGTCCAGTCACCACTGTCAGCATGATCTTATCTATCCTTATTTAAGATGTCTCAACATGTTCACGTGTATCCTTTATCTCAGGACCAGACCATGTGTTCACCATCCTGCAGCCCACACTGGAGATCCCACCCATGAAAACATGTTCCTTCAGGGTCAAGTTCCAACCAGTGAGTTCCAGATTTGTTGTTTTGTAGCAGTCAGCTTTTAAGGTCTTCTCAGCAGGCAAATCGTCAAACAGTTTAAAAAAAAAAAAAAAAGACCAGAGTTGACTGTTTAAATTCTGAAGTCGACATTCAATAGCTGAAATCATTCCAGTCACCTTCGTTGTCAGTGAAATCTGGTGCAAGCTTTTTGGTTCATGATGGTTGGTGTTGCTGATTCCCACCTCACCAACCCCCCACCCCCCAAATGATTTGTCAGGGATACTTGAGGGAGAGAGACAATACCCATCACTAGTTAGCTGTGCTGTTATAAGTTAAGTGGTTATTGGTAGGAATTTTCAATGACTGATTGGTCGTTACTATATTCACTGTGGTGCTGTGTTGACTTGTGTTGTGATGTGGTTTCAGCCGGCACCAAACCAGCTGTATGGAGCGGAACTGGAATGCTTTGTGTACTACAAGAGTCTGCGAGACTACCGTCTGGTGCAGGACACAACACACTGTCCCCCCTGGTGTCTCACCCTCACCTGTACAGGTGAAGACAGACACTATCTTTTCCTAGTCTTGTCATTCTTTAATCTCTCATCTTGTAGTATTTTCATCGTCACCATCGTCTCATTTTTCATCTTACCCTGCTGTTGCTACCAATCTCGAGTATGTATATGCATGTGTTTAGTGGTTGTAGGGAGTTCATGTGAACTTTTTTTTTTTTAAGTAGTGCTGAAATTGTCACTATATTGGACAGTGATGATGGTGTTTGTTTTATTCTTGTGTTATTCTGCTCAAACTTGTGAAGGAATTTTTATACCAGACCGAACTATAAATGATTTGACTGTTGATTTGGAAAGTGTTATCCTGAGGTTGATATGTACTGTACGTGGTAGTATTTTCATCAGTGATAAGTGTGTCTTAAGTGACCCTGTTGTTCTTTGTGCTGGTTCACAGGGCACACTTTCCAGCCCAACAATGAAACCTTCCTGCCTCGCTATGACCTGGACTCACCGCGCGTGGTGTTCCCAGCTGTCAACTCCAAGGAAACAGCGTATCGCACAGTGCTGCTTACCAACGCTGGAACCACACCACTGATGTACAGCATGCAGAAGGACCCTTCAAAGTAAGACATCACTGTTGCAAATATATGCCTGTAGGTGTCTGCAATGCACAAATACAGATGGGCATTATTGTTGTATTACCAAAGTACATGTACTGCTAATGTTCAGGAGTCTTACAATCACATATGTGTTCTTATGTATCAGAGTAAGATTTAGACATTTTCAGACATTACAGACATTTACCAGAGTCATTTTTCAAAACCAAAAGAACTGCTGATTTTTTCGACGTTTTTTTGCACAATCCTTATATGGTAAAAAAAAAACAAAAAAAAACACTAATACTTCTTCTTTTTTTTATCAGCACGTATTCCTTCAAGCCACAGCGTGGTCTGCTGACCTCAGCATATCAGATCTTTGTCGTCCGCATCTTGCCTGAAAAAGTGCAGACATACAAACAGGAACTTACCATGCGTCTTAACGACAATGAGAAGTATGACCAGGTATGGTATGACTATGAGTTTTTTTGTTGTTTGTTTCTTTGTTGCTGAAGGTGGTGTTTTTTCCTGAGAGGGGGCTTAGGGGCAGGAGTATGACAAATTCTCAGTTAATCTTCAGCTTCTTACCCTACCGTTCTCTTGTGACTTTAGCAAGAAATGTTAGTGTGCTGTCTTCTCTGAAAGTACAGTATACTGGTCAATACCTATCCCAGCAAGCCTTATTCTTACTCCACCCATTCCAACTTTGCTGCTTGGGCGGCCTAACCTACGTGTATATTTGTTTTGATTCCAAAGACTGAAGAGGAAGACTTGGACAAGTTGTCAATACGCTCTCTGGTATCATGCATCTGTGTTAATTATGTATCATGTGGCATGTTTTTACTTACAACAGCAGGCATGACTTCACAGCATTTTCATCTCAGTCAGACACATTTTTGTGTGTTTGCTGGTTGTCATTGGGCATGAGTTCCATATTTCTAGATCTGGCGCATGCATATCAAGCCGTGTTTGCATTTGTGTTTAAAATTTGGTGATAATTTTCTTTTATATTATTTATCAGATTACAGATAATTAACGCATGCTGCAGACGATCAGTTTTGTATCATCACAGTTTCAGTTTGCAAGAATTGTGCATGTTCTGACTTGTAGTCGTAGTTCTGATTTGATGGAATGCATTCTCAGTTTTTTTTTTATCCGATATTCACAATATGTGTCTTCAACAGAAAACTGTATTTATCACTGTGTATCGTGAATTTGAAAGACACTTGTATTTAGACATGGGGGTGCAACCTAGTGGTTGGCTGGTTTTGCTGGCCACCCTTGTGTGATTTAGATGTTGCCTGTTTTAATTTTGTGTACACAACTCATATACCACCAAAAGCGCATGTTCTTCATCCCATATCAATCTTTCAAAGACTGAGTTGATATAACAATGTAATTGGAATGAAACAAAAAGACAGGCATGCATCAAGTGGAAAAAAAAAAGTTGGTGGTGCAAGGCGTTTCCACCAGGGAAAATTTCATGTCAGGGACACAAAAAGTGCAATGACATAAATTACAACAAACAAATTGTCATTGTCTAGACAGCAAGTGCAGTTGAATCTAGAATTGAATAGAAAAACTTGTCCATGACGGACGTAATTGGTAGCAGTTAAAGGGTCGCTGAAGTCCACAAAATCGTGCACACAGATATTTCTCACAGACTTCCATACATGACTCTTGAGAGTTGCAAAGCAGCACAATGTGTAGCTGGAACAAGACAAGTATTAATTTTACCACAGGTGTTGTGATGAGGTTGTTGAATGGACTCTCTCTTCATGCCCTTGTTTCACAGACCATGCAGCTGTGGGGATCAGCAGAATCTCCTGATGTTATCTTGGAGTCAGAGGGCTGCATGTATTTCAAACCGACGTGTGTTGGAACTGCATCTAAGAAGACATACACCATCAAGAATGTTTCCAGAATTCCTCTGAGGTACGGAACCAAGATTTTTTGACGTATGATGGACAAGTGTATCTAACAAACTGAATTGTGTTTGTACACATGAACTTTGCCTGTTTTCTTCTTTTCTTCTTTGTGATTATTTTCTTAGTTTTGTACTTTTGTGAGATTTGTTTGGCTACATTTAAAAAAAAAAAATTCCTGTGCAGGTTTGAGTGGCGCATGAAACATACTGACGCCAGACAGCTCAAAGTTCACCCTGACTGCGGCCTCATTCCTCCTAATGAGTCTCAGGTAAGATTGAGCGTGGTGAATAATATCTGAATATGTGGGCAAGTGGGTTTTTTTTAAGTTTAACATATTTTGTTCGCCATGAGAGAGATTGCAAAGATGTGGGGAGCTGGAAAATGCCTGTATTAATTTTGGCTCAGCCTAAGTTCAAACCCTCAACCTTCTGATCTCAAGTTCAGCACTCAATCCGCTGAACCACCTGACTCCCCTAGTTTATGACAAACAGAATAATGTGGTCATACATAATCTTATTATCAAAAACAGAAAAAAACTACAGTCATCATTTTTTAAAAAGGACATATTGGGGCTTTTCATGTTTCATGGCTCAAATGCTGATAGGAATCCAGTATTTATCTCTGATTAGTCTGATGTGCTTTGACAAAAATAAATGAATACATTTAAACAAAAACAAACAAACAAAACCCCCCCAAAAAAACAAGAAAAGATTCTGTATCTGAACTGTTCTGATTTTGTTTGGGTCTAGACTCAGACATGGTCCTTCATACCAACCGAGGTGAAGAAGTTTGTGATGAAGCCGAGTTTGGTGGTGTGGGGCCAAGGGTTTGGCAGCAACACATCGGGAGGCAAAAAGAAAGAATTCCCCATCAGAGTGGTGGCTGAGGGTGCTCTTGGAAGCATTCAGGTGAGTTAAGAAATATCTGAACTTGAAAATAGTCTACTTTACATTCAGAACGCAGCCGATAGTTGTCTCCATAGTTGACAAACTTAATGCAGTGACAGGGTTTCATCCTGGCTGACTGTAAAAATATGGGATGATGTCCCCTGAATATTGTCCATAGTGGCTCAGAAATGAATGGACATTTTGAAAATAAATCAGTCTAAGACCAATGTCCACCGTGGATATGAAGCTTAGCATTTACTGGTGATATTGTGTTCATTATAAGAACTGGCTGCTTTTAGTTTTAGTGTGGACATTTTTACTGAGTATATTTATGTATCTGCAAAATATTAGAGGCAGAATGGTGACTGCTGCTCTGTTTATTTTCATGAAGGTTTCATTTGGCATATGTGTACTGTCTTTTCTGAAGTGTCAGGTGATATATGATACGCTGTTGTTTCAGGCTGACCAGACATACTATGACTTTGGGGATGTTGTGGTGGGCAGTTCGGCCACCAAACACATCACAATCTACAACAACAGCGCCTGCTCTCTCATGTACCAACTGCATGTTGACCTGTCAGTTGACGGACCATCTGCGGAAGATGTTCTCCGTGACAACCGCCCAGGTAAATGAGGCTGGTGATGCCTTTACTCAATGCCCACGGGTGATCAGGGTTGGTTTGCTGGTTGGGCCATGGTTTGATATGCGGTAGGCAGCAGTAACAAACCGATACATGCCGCATATTAAATAACGGTTTGACTGATAAGCCACCCCTGCCCATTGGCAAGCTGTGAAAGTTACAACAAAAAAAGAAGGGGGGTCACGTGATACTTTGAATACAAACCAAAGCATACTGAAAACACAAAGGAAAAGATTGAGGAACGAGTGTTGCTGGATTTCAGTTGCATTATGATGAGTAAGTTTGGACTTGAACATTGGGTTCATTCTGACTAGGAATACTTTGGCTGAATCTCTCAGCATTCAGCACCTACTGAGGATGCTGTGCTGGATTCCAGTTGCCTTATTATGAGTAAGTTCAGAATTCAGAATCAAGGTTCATACTCACTAGGAATATTTTAGCTGAATCCCTCAGCATTCGTCAGTATGGTGAGGATGTTGAGCACCGGCTGTGTCAGGTTGAGTGTTGCTGGGTTTTTCATCATTCTACATGATTCCCTCGATGGCAGGTCTTGAGCTGGACAACATGTCAGGCACCATCCCAGCACGTTCCAAGCGTGTCGTCATTGCAACAGTGCGCCCTGTGCGCCGCGTCACGTACCAGTACGCCATCTCTTACCAGCTCCTTACACCTGAGGGTAAGTACTGACTGTTTGGGTGTGCGCTGAACTGTATCATGGTGTTGAAAATATGGTGTCTTACATATTTTTATACTTAGATATACTGAACCTGTATGTACCTGAAAAATAACCATTATCAGAGTTAGGTTGCATTCAGTGAAGCCCCACACTGTTCAGTATGAAACACAAAGTTCAACCTTGCCATGCAGCTCTACCATCGTTTGGTGCAAGGGTTTAAGTGTCACGGATGTGATTATCACTTCAGCCAGTTTACCGTTTGATTGTAGAGTTTGTTCTTTCATTTGGCTTCTTTTAAAGCCAGACTGTTCTGACTTGCGTGATCCTATGTGCAGGCAATGTGTCAGACTTCGCAGCCCACGAGCAGCAACACTTGTTCCACATTCTGACCACCGGGGTGTTTCCCACTGTGGCGGTCACGGACGCGAGGTGCTCCGGTAGCCTTATCAGTATCAGCAAGAAACACCTCTGGAGCCTCTTCTCACTCGACAGGTCTGTCCTTTCTTCACTCTACCCACTGATCTCTCTTAGTCCATAGGTATAGAAAATAACTTTCCTTAATCCAGTGACGCAAGGGCTTTGTTAGGTGTAACTCACTTTTAAGATTCCAAGGCAAAGGGGAACAACTAGTACTGACTTGCAAGAGTTGAAAGGTGAGGTTATTATACTTTGTGATATTACCAGCCCTGAACAGATGCTTTGTAAAACTGGTCTGTCGCATAAAAACAGCGAGGCGAAGGTGACATACAGGATAGTGTGTGTGTCAGTGGGTTAAATAAATCGCAGGTAAAACTCTATTTTCAGGGATTCCTCTCTTTGGTCAGTGGTAGCTTAGATGGGGGTTTTTTTCGTTGTCTTTTCAGTCTCAATGAGTGCCTTGATTCTGACCCGTCAGCTGAGGAACTCATGTACCACACAGCAACACGCCACAGGTAAATCTCTTTTCATCATTGTCATCACCTTTATTACGATTATCATCATCTTCATCATTTCTTCCAGTTCAGGCCGTAGGCCACTTGTTCTCTGCTAATTTCCCTTGTGTGATTTGGGGATAACTGTTTAATGTTGGTGTTTTAATTAACCAAGAGAGAGAGTGTGTGTGTGTGGGTGTGTGCGTGTGTGTGTGTGTGTGTGTGTGTGTGTGTGTGTGTGTGTGTGTGTGTGTGTGTGTGTGCATGTATATGTGTGTGTGTGTATGTGTGTGAGTGAGTCAGTAAAAACCAGAATTAGTGCTCATCTGGAGACTTCATTACCACTCAGCGATGATTTCCAGTCCTTACAATCTGGTGGACCTTTTTCACTTTTCTCTTGCAGCCACAGGAGACGACCACCAGTGTACACAAGAGCCATTCTGGATTTCAACTTCAGTGCAGCTCCATTGGGCAGCGAGCCGTGCATCGTCACCCTTATGCTGGAAAACACTGGCACCGTGGCCACAGACTGGTCAGTACCACTGAAATCACATAAGTGTACATAAGCACATCAATTGAGAGGAAATTTCACTGCTAGTTCCTTGTTTTGGTGAGTTTTAGCTACTCTTTGTGGGACAGCATCACACAGTGCAGCTGACAACAGTAGTTTCCTGGTGGGGTAGAAGAATTTTTATTGTTGGATTCGTCTGGAATTTCACTTCCCAAGATGAATCATGCATTTGTATTTTCTGTGTGCATGGGGTTTTTGTTGTTGTTGTTTTGTTGTTTTTTGTTTTGGTTCAAGTTGTTTTGGTATTTTTTTGGCTGCATCTTCTGTGATGTATGAAAGCACCTTAGGTAACTGTCCCCCATTGTGTAGTGGTTAGCACTTCAGACCATGGACCGGGAGACCTGGGGTTTAAGTCCCAGACGAGGCAAGCAGGATTTTTCCTAATTCGGTCGGCTCTTACTCAGAGCGGGTGTGCTATTGGCCTAATGGGGAGGCTGTGCCGGGATTCGCTCACTTCATGCGTGCAACTTTGAGGGTGCTTCCCTTGGTATGACACATCTTATGATGTGGATGATTACATGGCTGGCTGGCACTGCAGGTGCAGTAGTTCCTGGGCCTGGTTTATGACATTTATGACAGGAAGCGTGGAATGCGGCCCAGACCCACAGTCCCAAACCACACAGACCTCCATAGCATCATCATACCATCATCCTCATCTCCATCATCATGCATAATAAAAATTGTCCCAGTTTCCGAGCCCTCCATGGATTCCACCCATGACCTTGGTGGAACATCACTGGAGATGGCAAAGATTTGGGGCAGGCAAAAAATAGGTCGTTGGTTAGTTTAGAAAGCCTGTCTTGTCTTGGTGGTGGTGAACATGGTGTTTAGTGGTGTCAAAATAAAACCCTGTGTTGGTGTTGCAGGTCCTTCCTGTTCCCTTGTGATCTACAGCTGGAGCTGGAGTACTGGGCAGAGACAGGAGAGTTTGACGAGGATGAGTTGCATGAGGTTAGGTGTTTTATTGGTGTTGTTGTCTGTGAGATAATAAACTTTAAACTTCATAAGTTGAACAATACTAATAATGATGTGCAGTAATACCCAGCATGATGTATTACCCAACTGCTTTGCTCAAAGCACTGAAGCAAAGGGCTGAACTCAACATGCACATTCACGTATCCTACATATATTCACTCGTACATCTGACATCACAATCACTTGTTGCAAAGGCTCAGCTCAGCTATTCAAGTTTCAGAATAAAGAACCCAACATGCTTGCTCCCATAAACCACACACATTCACTCATACACCAAAAAAACAGTGCATTGCGTTCACTTGGTGCCAAGGGTCAGCTCACCTGTTACATTTTCAGAATTTAGAATTGCTTTTTGAATTGTTTCAGATGAAAGTCATGGACAACAAGCTGTTCAGCATCACACCACAGAAGGGCAAGATGGAGCCAGGTGCTACACAGGTCGTGACCTTGAAATACCACCACACTATGGCTGGAACTGACCGTCTGCCTGTCCTCCTCAAAATAGCCAGAGGCCGTGAAATTCTGGTGGGTCAGAGTTCTCATACAACCCCTGAAAAGTATTGTACAGCTGTTCTTTCTGTTGAAGTTCTTAGTTTTGTTAAAATGGCACCAGTTAAGACCCTAAAGACTATTTTAGAGCTCTTTTATCTTTGTTTTTAATTTGCAAGCAAGTTGGGTTCCACATTTCAGAGGTATGTGTTGCGCCAGTGGTATAGTGTAGCCATCATGAATGAAACGGACCAGTACTTTCTTGTCTGTTTGTTTCCTTGTTGCAGCTGAACTTCATTGGTGTGACAGTGGAACCAGACAGAAGATATATCCACTTCCCGTCAAACAAACACATGTTCACTCCGGTGCCTGTTGGAGAGAAAACCAGTCCCAAGCAGGTGAGTCACAAATGGGACAAGCAACAAGTAAATCAGCAAGTACCTGCTGAATAAGTTGTTGATGTGACAGAATTCTCATTAATAGCATTGAAATGGTAAGAAATGGTGTTAGATGTGAAGGAATAGAGAGAGTACATATGTAATTGTGCAAGATCATAATGAGCACCCAGCAATGTGCTTCCCTTTTTACTGTCTGTGCATCTCTATTGTGAGAAGTTCGGGGCACATCGGGGAATACCATGTTTTCTGTCCCTTCATATGCACAGTTTGTGAAAAACTTTTTTTGCTAAGCACACTTACTGTTCTCTTGGAAGATAACTGTTATTTGTTCTGCAGGTGTATGAGTTGTATAACGGAGGCGCTGTACCTGTCCGCTACGAGCTGGATCTCACTCCTCTCGATATTATTGAAAAGGTGAACTTCTGTAATTATAGTTTGCACCCTTCTGTAAGACTACCTGAAGAATGTTACAAAATGATTTTACCAGAAATGTTTCAGGCATCCTATGTTCTGGCTTCAGATGAAATGAGCTGCGTCTCGCATTCAAGAGTTGCACAGTTTCTGTGTCCTCTGTGCAGAATAAGGTTGACCTGACATGAATGCTGGTTTTGTTTGATCTTAGTGCATAATGTTCTTTCAGTTTTGTAACCGGTATTTGCGTAGGAGTACCTGAAACTTTGCAAGGTCCATTCCCTTTTCAGAGGTGTTATTTGTAAAGAATGTTGAAAAATAATTTCCCAGAAATGTAGATATTATACATGTCAGAAGTTCTAGCTTTAGATGACGACATGTGTTCGATGCATGCAACAGTTTCAATATTTCTTTCCTGTCTCTTATAGGAGAACTTTGACCAGCCAATATTCGAGTGCCTGAATCCGATCGGGGAGATCGCTCCCGGCCGCAGCATGTCCATCGAGTGGCGCTTCTCTCCCCTGGAAGCCAAGACATACATGGTTGATGTTCCTATCCGCGTGCATAACGGTGACACAGCCATAATCACCTTCACGGGCATTGGCTATGACAGACGCATCATGGGAGATACTATGCCACTGAACGATAGCCAAGACATGAGCGGCGTGCCCAGCGTACAGAGCGTGGCGCTGCCTGGACAGGTGGGTCGTTGTCGTTGTTGGCGTTCCTGGGTTCAGCACTCAGAGGGTCATCCTCTGGGATGAGAGGATTATGTGTGTGCGTTTTCAGTTGCTTTGCAACGTGGGCAGCCACACTCGGTCTTCAGAGGCCTTTCAGTCTCTGTTGCTTGAGAACGATCGTTGTTATGCCAGGAGCTTATCATGGCTAAAGACGATCCCAGCATTATATGATTTTTTCTGTAGCCACACCGTTCTGGCCAGTGTCAACAATAACAAAAGCTTTTGCACAAGATGGGACAGGTGAGTCAGCAACGTGGACTGTGTTGTGTTATCCCAGGACACATTTCAAATGCTTTCCTTCACATAATTATGGTAAAAAGGGTCTAAGCGCCAGTGTTTTGAGAAGTACATTGGTTCTTGTACCGTTTCATTGTACACTTGGCCTAGGCTTTACAATGTTTTAATCGTATGTATATAGCCCGTTTGTGTATACATGGGACAGGTTGACATGTGAATACATGTAATATGTTTGAACTTACAGAAGTTTCTGCGAACACCATAAGTTTCCCCCCTATCTCTTTTCAGTTGGCGCAGCTATCCATCGAGCGAGTGTCGTTCGGCAACAT
Source organism: Batillaria attramentaria (assembly GCA_018292915.2). Lineage (NCBI taxonomy): Eukaryota > Metazoa > Mollusca > Gastropoda > Batillariidae > Batillaria > Batillaria attramentaria. The sequence continues at coordinate 107,310 of JACVVK020000206.1, forward strand.
GCCGCTGTTCAGCCAGGCAGGACGCATGGTGTTTGTTATCAACAGATCCAAGACACGCCCCATCTCCTTCCAGTGGCACGTCACGTCACAGGCTGATACCAAGGTAACCACTGTGTAATGTCATTCAAGTTTCTTACACGGGTGTTTTGGTGTCAATGCTATGGGCACAGAAGAGGCTTTGAACACTTTGT
>JACVVK020000206.1:112500-370000 GCA_018292915.2 Batillaria attramentaria
CTGAATTGTGAATGTATACGTTTACTTACAGCAGCACACACGCACGCACGCATGCATGCACACACGCACGCGCACACACACACACACACACACACAGAGGACTATCCTCGAAGATCTTTTTTGTGGTAGTGAGTTACAAACAGATGCCACGAAACCAGGTTTTTGGTGTGGTTTTTTTGTTGTTGTTGTTGTTATAATGCAGTTGTCCATTACTAAAACCGCTTCCATCACTCCGCAGGGGAAAACTCCCGATGACAAGAGAATGCCCATGTCTCCACCAGCTATTGGTGTACAGCCGTCATCAAAGGCTGTAAGCAAAGAACTGGCAGAGGCTCTGAACAAACAGCGAGAGCAGCAGGCGCTGAAAAAGTAAGTCATGCAAGTTCTCTGACATTTTTTTTTTCAACAGTTGTTAATTCATCAGCTAGTGTTGTGGTACACTTCTGAGTAAGAGCTTTGGGCTGGTTTGAATTTTCACTTGTATAACTTGCAGCTGGCTGGTCGGGTGTTTAACTCCTTTTCCACTGCATGCAGGGTGAAATTGAAGATGGAGCAATGAGGACAAAGCGAGAACATATATTTGGTTCCCAGTTGGGATCACACAGCCTGCAGAACGCAGTGTATTGCATGCGGAGGTCTACTTTTCATCGAAACTGACCGTTTTTAGTGCAGTCACAAGCGCAACTGTATCAAAATATGTCTACAGAAGCCTAGTAATCTTGAAATGTGTATGTTTCAAGGGGTTTAAGCTACTATTTTTATGCTTATAGATCGTTCTGAGCTGTTTTTGTGGTATCTGTCATCACACCTTTTAGACACCTGGACAGTGACAGTGTCTGTAATGCTGGCACTGATCCAGCACAAGTGTACTTCATGACGTGGCGACCACACTGAGTGCACCAGTAGTGTTACAACAGTCGTAGAATTTGAATGTTTGATTGCGTGCCCAAAGTGTAAACAACATTAAGAGCTGTCCTGATCATCAAGATAGAGTATTTTGAGCGTACAGACGCGCTCATGAGCGAAACTGTTCCAAAACATGAGTTGGCTTAGCATAAGTGGTATTAGCCCATTTAAGAACGGACAGAATCTGGACGGGAGAAAGAGCTGCTTGGTTGCCTGTTGGTAATGCAGCCTGCACTGTAGGAAGTTTTCAGTTTTCCTGTTGCTTTGATTGTAATATTCCACCATTATTACCCAAGTTTTCTGCTGTCATCTTGTGTGCAAACTGGAAGCCTGTGTGTTACGTTTTTCACAGATTGCCTGAGGTTGGCAACATGATGGAATCCGTCATGGAGAACACGCTTCTCAACATCCTGAACGAGGCACTGGCTGGGGAGTACAACATCACGGCCCGCAGACGCTACATTGCTGTGCGACCCAAAGGAATGACATCTATCAGCCCGCCCAAGAAGGGTGAAAGCAAAGGAAGTGTGTGGAAGTGACACTCAAAGAAAAGTTGTCAAAATGGAAACAGACTCAAATAAGACTCATAATGTGTTGTGCTTTGAGCTCACAGGATTTCGCCTATTGGCTCCTTCTGATAATTATGCCCTGTGCAAGTGAAGGTATTTTAACTGCATGGATCTTGTTCATACAGGTGGGTTTTTTTTTGTTTGTTTTTTTTTGTTAGTTGATGGCTGGTGTATGAAATTTTACAGGTAAGGACATTACATACACTCAGAGAGGGATTACATCCTTCTCACAAGCAAATGTTTATATATATACACACATATTAGAAGAGGGAATAAGTGGGAATAATTGTACATCGTAAGGAACAATATTTCCATTTATATATTTATCATGGTATTTTTATCACTTTTTTTTTTTTTTAATATTTGTAATTATAAAAGGTGTGCAGATTGTCCCTTTTGTATTTGCAAGAAATAAAAATCTCAGACATTTGCTGCTGTGAAACTGTACATCGGTGTGTGCAAACAGATGTAAAGCACATCGGACAGGTATGTGTATGTGGAGGGGTTAGTCTTCGGAAATTTATGCTACATGTATGATCAAAACCAGTTACTGTGATAACTCTACACGACACCGGTTGTGTAAGACATGCACCCATGTTTGTACATAATATGCACAGTTATGCATTCTGTGTTGAGTATTAACTTGCGTCAGTCGTGCTCGCTTTCTTTTGTACATGTACATTGCTTTCTGGTTTGTTTCTTGAGTGATTTGTTTCACACTCGGTTCTGTACCATTCACTTCCCCAGTTTTGTTGGAGTCAGTATTAGTTTTGAAAAGCATGACGCCATTTTAGTATTGACATGAAAATGTGTATCAATATTTGTATTATCCCCATTTCCCACAGTGATGTAAACGTGTTACACAGAGGCCCGTTGTAGCGTCCCCCTTGACTTGTGCGATATTAGAAACCTGATCATATGTGTACCAAGACAGACACGATACACCACACATATCTCCGTATGTGAATCATTTGTATTGTGAACAAGACTTTTTTTCTGAATTAAAGATATTTTGAGATAAAATTGTTTTATCTACTGTTAATTGTAAGCTGATACTGCACTTCTGATAATTTTCATAATGGTACTTTCTCCGAGTGCTGTAATGGATGGTACTCTTGTACAACTCTAAGTTTGGACTTTCACACACATTGTAACACACACACATATTGATAAAAAGGAAAGCAGATAACATTCTTACATCAGTTTTATTACATGTATATTTGACTTAAGCTTCTACAGAATTTCCGCTAAGCCTGTACAGTACTTGTGTGTAGTGTTAAAAAGCTACGACCACCGAGTCATTGTGCCTTCTACTAGTACTACTTCGTCTAGATCTTTTCTAAGTTACAAGCTTTGTATATAAATATAAATCAGGAACTGCCGAATCTTGGTAGTCTTCCACTGTTTGTGTCCAACCTACCGCTTCATCAGAGTTTCACTTGGAAATGTCCTCATGTGGCGTGTACGCACTGTGAACTCTACCTTGCATGTCAAGGAGAAGCAAAGGGTCTTCCACTTTTTATCTCTGTAGACCACCAGTCAACATCTACACTTGAGTTTCGTAATTCTACCAGTTAACAGGCACTCGTCAGCTCCCACAGGATTCCATTCTTGCTAACAAGAATACTGCAAGTGTACCTAACTTTGTGAAAAAATGGCGATACATTTAAAGAGTTGTAACCCAGGAAGAACAACCTCAAAAGTAATGCAAATGTCCTTTTGTGAATATGGCGAGATACATGTAAATGGAGAGATGCAATTTGTATCATTTGTTCAAAGAACAGGTATGAAAGCACAGGATCATATTGCCTCAAGCACAAATCTAAGACCATTGACTGTTCAAAAGTGATACATCATCAGTACATGGCATAGAACCAAACTTAAGGAAACAAGAACATTTTTATAGTGCCAAACACTGCATACCTGAAAAACACATTCTAAAAGTTTCCTTTGTCACATCATGCAGCTTCTACAAAGGCTCTCTCTTAAGTTTAATGTAATATCATATGCCCCTTTCGCTCAGCTGTTCAGATGTATCAAAGAAATAACAGTGATGATGTGATGCCCGTGTGACATCGGGATTGACCTAAAAGAGTTTCTTCTCTTTTTTCACAGCTACACTGCGCGCCTAAAAAATAAAAAAAACGTGCCTGGTGGGTGGCTGGTTAATACTTCTATAAGGGCCAGGTATACTACTTGATCAATTTGTCAATTGTTGACAGTTCAAAACTGCCCCTGCACCTAGCTGACAGCCAGCCATGGAGACCAGTAAAAGAACTACTTACTACAAGCATTATGCAAATGAAAGACAATGACACATGTTCATTACTGCACAGAATGTGACAGCCAGATTTAGCTGTACAGTGAACCAAGTTGCGCCACAAGTCTGTAAGACCAGTGGTCACATAGTATTTTGAAGAGAACGACGCTTGAATACTTCAGATTTTGTTTAAAGATTGACCGACTATGTTTGCAACGTTTTCCCTTGAAATTTGGTCAGATTGACTCACCTGATTTGGGCAGACGGGCAACTGTGTACACCTTACTGCAACATGGTACCCCCTTCCCCACCCCACTCCAACACCTCCCTACCTTTAAACTAATAACTTGGTTCTCCAACGTATACACCAGGATTCCTTAATCTGATAAACTGCTAATGTAAACACTTGTATTTCCCACCATAAAAATTTCAACGTCTCTCTCAAGGAAGCAGTCAAACACTTTATCATGCATTTAGCAAGTTTACTTTCAGTAATTTGAACCAGCAGTGTGCATATTCCTGACACTTTCAGTAGAACAAAAAGCAGAATTGTGTGAAATTTATGAGAAGAAAGTCAGCAGAGTAAATTATACATGGAAAAATATCATGGTATTCCGAAGTATACATATTATTAGATGTGTGTACGATGTAAGCTTGAGAGTCTTGAGCACACTGAAAATTATAAAAATGAAAAACATGAGAACAATAAAATTTAGACCTCAACATGAAATACATGTATAGGAACTTCACTCTTTATGAGACATCAATCCAGTAACAACTTCACAACCACTGAAAAATTCACCTCGGTTCAATCTCGTCAAAAATGGAATGGAGTCACACAAAGTGACATAAAAGTATAATTTATCAAGAACATCTAAGATGCACTTTCAGACATGATATGTTTTGCTTTTTAAAAGTGAAATTTGTTTTCTTATAAATGGAATGTTTCAGCTTATGCAAACGAGTTCATGAGCTGGACTTTGGAGGAAAACAATAATCAAGACAACTGTTTTTCATGGTTAACAATAGCAAACGCTTTGCTAAAGTGCAGTTAAAGCTGAGAAACCAATCATCAATCAGAACATGTGGAAATAGTAACAGCAAATGGCCCTTCAAATGTGAATTGATAGTACATACACTGAGTACAACCACAGTTGTCAAATCTTGCCAACCAACCGTCTTTGACAGACTATGAATGGACTGGACTGGCAATGCAATCAAACAAGCCCATGTAAATTAACGTTAATAGTATGCTGTAAAGATCACAACTCTCAGATGTTTTTTCCATTCTCCAATCCCACCATTGTAACCACAAATAAGTGCATTCTGGCTGAGAGAAAAGAAAGATACATGTACACTGTAAAAACAAAGATTTCAATATCCACAACCAACTTAACAGAGAGTACATGAATATTGAGAGTATACAACATACCGGAGTAGTGATAGAACAAAACATCTGAATTGTAATTCAACAATAATACAGTAAAGGTAGAGGTATGCAAAAGACTTTCTCACTGAAACAACTGTTCAACACAAAAACAAAAACAAGACAAGAAAAACTGCAAACAAAAAATAACAAATAACACAAATCAGCAGTTTGAATGCTAAAAAAAAGCAGCGACTGAAAGCAAGCCCGACTTGTTTTAAAAAAACAGAAGGAAAATCAAATAATTAAAAGGTCATGACAAAATGCAAAAACTGATACTTCCCATGACAATTTGTAAAAAGAGAGACTGTGAAGTGTTCACATGATCCAGGAAGACACCTTAAAACAACCTTCCTGTAAATCACAGCAGTATGTATTTTCAACAAGGGTAAATCAAACAGCAGATCTATCTGGAAGTTCCTTACAGCTGTACAGTTTCATATAATACCAGTGATGATTTCCAAAAGCAACATAATCATTCAGCAATTATCAGGAAAAGGTCGGGGAAAAATCAACTGCTAATTTGCAATAATTAGCTCACCTCTTAAAAAGTGCACTGTTAACCTCCTCAAAAATTGTACAAAGCAGAAGTTGGAACATGACTGAAGAGATGCACACATTTTAGTGCATGGAAGAAATGCCAGTGCAGACAACTATTTCTAAAGACGGAAAAGCACGAAGACAACAAATATGCACTGATTATCACCAACAGTTGCTGGTTCTGTTCACATCCATTCAGTCAACATGCCAGCCATTGCTCTGAGAGCTGAGAGCTGACAGTACAGGAGACTCAACACATACACTAATCATGTTCAGAGGTTTACATGGCTCAAACCCTCAGACCTTTTCTGAGGACAACATGCTTCGTAGATCCATTCTCCTACAGTGCTGCAACCCACGCTACTGTTGAGATTACACTTCAGAGTCCTCCGTATTACGATGTCTACACACATAACACTGGCAGTATAACTAAAAACTTCAGAGTAAGACCTTCAGAATGGAAAACAATGCACAACACACAAAGATACAAAATTCTCAGATCATGAATCCCAGCTAAATATTTCACTGACTACATGAAAAATGAAATACACTATGCAAAATACGCCTGTTAAAAACTCTTGGGGTACAGTACAATCTTGGACCGCAAAACAATAAAATACCGGAATGCATAACAAACACAAGTGGTAGGATTAGTCCATTACCCTAGGCAGTATTTTAAATGCACACTTCAAAGGTGCGAAACATGCTGCATGTTAAGCCAGACTGATACGATAAAATTCCTGTGACTTGTTATTTTCACACATGCAAGTCATTACTTTCTGGTGGACGTATAAAAATATCATTGTCTGCAATATTTCCACAAGTAGCCAGTCAAAACCAGTCTTTCCACATTGTGCACTGCACCTGTCTTCCCTGCGGCATTGCCACAAGGGCGAAAGAAGTGAATTTCAAACAAGCATTCTTCGTCACAGTGTACAGCTCTCTCTCTTTTCAAGTCTGATGTAATATCATGTGCCTTTTCCACTCAGTTGCTCAGACGCATGAAAGGACCAACAGTGATGATGTTATGCCCGTGTGACACTGCGGTCGATCTAAAAGAGATTCTTGTCTTTCTTCATAGCCTTCTGTTTCCACATGGGCAGCTTGCTGAAGTCGGTGTACGCCATACCAAAAATGCGCTTGAACTCCTCCTCTTTCAGATGGATCTGTCAAGAGAATAATGTTATCCTGACTCCAATGCTCTCTACTGACATCTGGAAAAAGGGTCTAAGTGCTATGGATTAGAAAGACACTTGGGCCCTTTTTTGCACAAGATGGTAGTTTTTCTCTTTGTCAACCTTCTTTATCCATATCACTTATACCTCTGAACTTTCACTCTCTGCTTCCAGACAATTTCTCTCTTTCACTCTCTCTACTTCCACAAAGACCTCCCATCATAACCGCTGATGACAATACCAAAGAGAAATCTCACTGAACGATGCACACACATTAAGATGACTGTTTGGCCTGCTTCTGTACACACCCGTTCACAAGAGACTTATTGTTGTTTCTCAAATTTTGAGGAAATGACCAGTAGCAGTGGTAGAACACTCACCTCCCTTGTAGCTGGGTCGACTCCTTGAGGCAGGTTTTCAATTTCTACCGTCAGCTCTTCGTAGGAGTACTTTGGCATGTCGCTGAAATCCTGCGTCCCATTTACCGCATTCTAAACAGAAAAAAGGACATCACAGTTTAAATGTGATTCAAATGAAGTCAGTCAGTAACACTTAAGCACTTGGCATTTTAAGACAAGCAGACAAACACAAAAATTGGTGTGTGTGTGTGGGGGGGGGGGGGGGGGTGACGGGAGGGGGATGCAGGGTGAAACTTAGCAGGAGTTTGCTCTTGCACATACACAGTCAATAATAAAACTATTGTTCCAGATTAAACTGGAACCCAAAAACTGACCTCTTTGACCTGCTGGATGGGAATGTTACCCTCGCCAAGCTCCTTTTTCATCTCTTCAAACGTCTTGCCTTTCTGGAGAACAAGACACGAGATGGCAATTACATAGAAGCATAGAAGACTGAACTCTGGCACTCCCCCAAAAAACAAACACTTGCATGCACCAGCATTTGACACCCCACCATATGTTCCACAAACCAAAGTAAGTGTGCACTAGCACACGAGAAATAAATTAAAGCTTGCTGGTAGTTTCCAGTTTACAGTAATTTCATGTCACAGTAGCACACTAACATGAGGAAAATTGATCAAGTGATTCAATTTACCCATTTGTTTTTTGCTGTTGTTTTCAAAGTAATGAATTTACCAGCTGTGCACTGAACTTGTCGTGTGTAATGATACTGGTAAGTACATGAAGTCCTACAGATACTCCATCAAGTCGTGCATTTTTGAGGAGAAAATAAATCTACTCACACTCCACAGGTCACGATCCCAAACTCCGAAGAAGCCTGTGAAGCTTGGTGGTTCAAAACCTTGAGAGACTTTGAGGATCGGTGTATCAGGATCCCTACCGGCAGGGTCTAGCTTCAGGTACTCCTGGAAGACAAAACCAAACAGCTGAGGTGACCAGCACACACATCAACATCAGCCAATATTACCAGGCAAGTTGAGAGAAATCATACTCAACAGTTTCTGTAATTTCTGGAAGACAGTCTACGTGTATGATAGATTATGACCAATTCCTCTGAAACAAGTAATAAGTACTGGCACTCTCCCCTCTACACACCTGCAAGGTCCACCATGTTGCTAACAGGAATGGACCTGGGAGAAAAACTACGGGGGAAGAGAAAACTGCCCTTATCACAAAGAACACCAAAATCCAGACCTCACGAACACAACTGCATCACATGTAAACACACAAAAAGAAAAGGAAGGAAGCAATGGATGTGTAGAGATGGCACAAAAGCAACACTCACCAAAGCTAACCGCTGTGCCTCCTCTCGTTCTGTCTTGTTGGACCCCTTGCCAACCCACAGGTAAATGCAGTCCCAGCAGTCGAGCATCATCACATCCTCGGGTATCAGATCATTCTAGTGAGACACACATAATCAAGATATACTGTACAAAAAAGATCAATAAAATACTATAAGCAAAAAGATATGTCTCTCTCTTCTGCCACATACATCAGCCCGAGGAGAACACAGACCACTGGCACAACTGACAGTGTTCTGCATACTTGTATGAGCTGAGGAATTACTTGGGTGTAAAAACAACATAAAACAGGAAGGGCTAACAGGCTGCATACCTGGACAAAGTCGTGCAGCTCCTCAGCCCTCACATTGCCATAAGCATTGGAAATCTGGAAGAGCCGAGGCGGGTGACTACCTTCCTCCTGAAACAGAAAGAACAATTATGATGTACCCATACACTTGGACACATGTAAGCATGTGTGCACACACACTCACTCTCTCTCTCTCTCTCTCAGAGCATGTAACGAAGATACAAGTACTATACCTACCACAAGACGTTTTTCTGAGGCATATTCCTCTTTCCCCCCAAGGATGTCCCAGAAGTCGTTTTTCTCCTGCCCTTCAAAAACCATGGTTGAAGTCCTGCAGGATGGAAAATGCATATGTGCATAAACAACTAGCCTTGAGAGAGAGAGAGAGAGAGAGAGAGAGACACACACACACACACACACACACACACACACACACACATCCATGCATCCCCTTCCGAAAATTTTCTGGAAGCTCATAACAATTATCTTACTATGTTTGAAAACGGAAAGCAAACCATTAGTGGGATTTTACACTCACCTTGGAGACCGAGCTGCCACAGCTTTGGCCATTTCACGCTCATCACCTGTGCAACCCTAAAAACAAAAGCAAACACAGACTGTTATGCAAGCATAACAACCCCACAAGCAGTGAAGGAAGGTTAGTGCTTTTGGTGGACAATGATAGGCTGTGAATAACTAGGGTCATCTGAATAACGAACAATAAATCAACCATACTTACGAAAAACAGGTAGAAGAAATAGATCATTACAGTGTACTAGAGTCAATTTTTACTTCTTTTTTTTTTCTTTTTTTTTTTGGTTTAATCACGTACCTTTCCTGCCCAGATGTAGACTGCTGTTTTAGTGAAAATGACGAACACATCGTTTGAGTTGAGGGATGCAGCTCGCAGATCCACCTGCAGAAAATTATTAACAGATATTGAGATAAAAAGGAGAACGATTTTCCACCAAATCCTTTCAAACTCCTCTACAATCTTTTTTTACCCACAAGCATGAACAAGCAAACACAGCCCTTGAACCAATTCCCTTCAACAGACAAACCATTAGACAATCACCTGCACAGCTTTGCAGTCAAGTGGAGAGGTGCCACGGACTTGCAGCATGTACTTGTCACCTGGGCCATCAATGCTTTTCTCACCTGGCGCCCAGCCGGCTTTTCCTCCCTGAAACACAGAAAACCTATGCTTGAGAGAAAGAAATTCAATTAATCCTGGTCTTACTGAATGAATCTGTCTTATGCAGAGGTAGGCCAGAATATTCCATTCTCACCAAGACCAGGGTTAAATTAAACTGGGAGACGAGCACCTTACTACTGTAAATCTGAATCTGTCTTAAGGACAAGACTTTCAACCATCAAAGACTAAAGCTAAAATGAAACCTTTTCAAAACACTGTATAATTTTTTTTCTCACATAACAGCCAGTATGATGGAATGGCTTTCAACCTACAAACACTATCTAAGAAATTATCAGACACTATGTAAGCATCTGTTCATGACAGTGTGTTGATACTGTTAAACCACTACATGTAGAAATTCATGATTACCTGGAAGATGATCATCTTGCCACCGAATATCACCATGAAGTGAGGAGGTTCCTTGTATTGCACAACACGCACCTGAAAAACCCAATCATGCTGTGAATCTCTTGGCTCACTTTGTGATTACAACTTGCATGTCCTCTCTGAACACACCCAAGCACACAAATATATATCTGTGCAAGTTCACTCACTCACTCACTCACTCACTCACTCACTCACTCACTCACTCACTCACTCACTCACTCACCCACACACACACACACACACACACATTTTACTGTGAAGCACTCACCTGTACTGGTGCACCCCCTAGTTTGTCATCCATCTCAACTGCCTTGAGGGCTGCTGTTCCCTTCTCATCAGCTGTGGACTTGGCACCCTGAACCAAACAAGACAATACCTAACTTAGCATGGGTTCAAGGTCAAACACACACACACACACACCACACACACAAACACACACACACACAGAATGCGAATATGGACAAAGAAAGCAACGCACCAGCCAGTAGTAGATGATGTAACTGTCCCGGCCATGAATTTTGTAAGTGTACAGGATGACATAGCAGTCTCCGCCAAAGAACTCTCCATAGCGGCTCTTGTCGAGGGGCTTCAGGTCAAAGTCATGCACTCTCCATACCTGAACCACGCAGACAACATGAAACAGTTAAAACTCATTAGACCGCAGTTAATTAAAATGAGGTCAATTCAGCTTGAACTTAAAATTCACCTTCCTGGGGGCCTTGGGCCTGTTCAACAACTGATAACTTCTGGGCATAGTCAGTACAGCGACCCTAGAAACCTAAGAGAACTAAATCCCCTTTCCCAAACCACTACCCCTGAACCCTATTTGCCACAGACCACATGCTCTGTACAGGCCATTCTGTCAAAAGTTACATCTCAATAATAAATTACTTCTGCACAAAAATTTCTTGTCTCTACATGTTGTGACCCCCCCCCCACACACACACACCACACACACACTTCTAATCTACCAATACATACCTCCACTGTTCCAGACCCATCATCAACCATCTGTGTCTCTGCTGCCAACGCTCGGTTAGTGTGGAGGGTGTTTGCATCAAACTTTGTCTGAACAGTCTTAGCTGTTGGAAAGAATAAGTGTACAAACAGTCAAAAATGTGAAGGTATAATTATCTATGCACTACTCTCAGGAAATGCTGACAGAAACTGTTTACTCAGGCTGAACTTATCTATCCAAATTAGTACTGAAGTTGTCACAGAACTTCCTATTAAAAATAAAATTGAATCAGACTTTGCAATCGCTGCTTCTATCTTAAACATGTATATCAAATCAACAACTCTCAGTGTTACAGTGAAGTGCAACCCCATCAAATAAAATGATCCCAACTTGACTGAAATGGCTCACCTATCCTACTGCGCGAGTAAACTTTGCCAGACGGCACAGGCTGCGGCCAGTCCCTGAAGAGACACATGAAGTCTGTGGGCTCGGCCCCCTCCACAACACGCGTCACTTTGGTGTCAGAGGGATATTCTTTCTTCTTGAGGAACCCTACAGCATTTCTCATGGCCTCCTTCTTCTCCTTCACTGAAGCCTTCTTGCCGATCCACACCCAGGCACCAGCAAGGCCATTGTCTATGATGAACGAGTCCTGCAAGCAGAAGTAAAAATAAACGAATAAATCAGCCAATCATTCAGGAAGTCAATAAGACAGACAAACATTACATACATATAACCTATTGCTTGTTCTCATTTCTCAGAGGTAGCCACAGGTGAGAATTATACTGAAACTCTAATCTGTCCATTAGAACTGAGCACACAGGTTCAGTGCTCCATTGCCCAGAGGTGAAATAAAACCCATCCATCAACAACTGCATCCATTTAAAAAAAAATCACAAAGAGGGCGGGAGTGGGGGAGGTAGTAATACTTACATCAGAAACAAGATCTTTCTTTGATAACGGACCAGCTTTGACTTCTTGGATTTTCAGAGTACCATCCTCCTCACGGCACCTGACCAAAGAAAAAAGAATACAAAAGGTGGATTCTATCAAAGAAAAACATTAAACCAGTAGTACAAAATCACTCTGGTGAATGCAGCAATTAATGAAATTAACCGATGTTTACAAAAAACACAGGAAGAACATAACCAGTCAGCAATATGAACAATCCAAAATGCCGCAGAACGAACCTAATAGGACCCAATAAAGGGACCGTAAAGAGAAAACCTACGAGAAGAGCTTGATGACAGATGCAGCTTGACGTTCTGCTGCTTCATCCCTTCCTCCTTCGTCAGCTGACTTGACCTTGTTCTTCTCCCGGATAGGCAAGTGCTTCTCAAAAATCTTCAGCCACAAAAAAGAAGAAAAGAATGAATAAATAAGCAAGATGGTACTTAATGGTAATCACTGCTGCACGTGCACTGCCACAATAGGTGGCATTGGCTACATGGAGTCACCCTCCCCCCCCCCCCCACCCCCAAGTGATAATGCAATTATAAACTTAGTGTGATCACAACAGTGTAATGCATTGATCACAACAGTGTAATGCGTTCCTTACTTGATGACCAGTCAAATGCTCTACGTACTCCTCCCAGCTCGTCCCCAAACTGAACTCTACACTCAACTACAGTCAGCATCCAGGAAGGACCTAATGGTCAGCCTTGTGAGATATTCAATTTGTAAATCAGCTGACAAATTCCTAAATATGTTAATCAATCACTCACAGGTTTGCAGTCTGCATCTATTTTGTCCTCCTCTCCATCTTCAACAACGATAATGTTTGCTTTGCCTCCCCGTTCATCTCGCAGTCTTCGGCAGTGCTCCATGGTCTAGAGAAGAAAAACAAGACAAGATATGCTAGTAACTGAACAGTCCTCCTCTACTGGTATGCAGAAATGACTGACTGTTAGAGGTTGGAAGCGAATTGTCATTACCAGCCCAAACAGAAAGCTGTGCATCAAGGGAGGTAACCTCTTTGCTTTACCACAATTCACCTTCCTCCTTCTCCTCCTGAATCAAAGTAAACTCTGATCAATTATCCAGTTTGTACATATTCTCAATGCTTTACTTTAACATTATCTAGGAAAGTATTTTGAACAGATGTCTGAATCTCTTCTATACAACTACATAAACTTTCATCCTGTGCATCAGGGGAGACAATCACTGGACTCCCCCCCCCCCAACAAAAAAAACCCAAAACAAAACAGAAAAGCATACAACAAAAATAGTTGTTCATCAGGTCAAAAAAACCCAAACAAACAAACATGACGGATGACACCCAGCAAACTTACCTTCATCTTCTCTCTGCGATTGCAGCTTTTACCAAGCCAAGGAAAGATGATGTTGCCAAGGTCCAGGATAAAGCAGTCGCCATGGTTCATCAGTTCCCAGTCAATATCAGGCAGCTGATAAAGATCACATGACATTAGAAAATGTACTATGACTGTATATTAATCTGCACTGCAAAGTGGTCTTTTTATGTTGTTTCCATAGTTTTGTCGTTGTTTTATTTTGTTTTTGTTTTTTGTTTTTTTCAAATTGAAATAACCACTACTGAATTACACTAATGGCAAACATGAGTCATCTGCATGTGCACTTGGAAGCAAACTTTACTACTGCAAGAAGTACTACTCATGTACCTGTCTGACTGAGGAACTGTATTTTAATTTGCACAGAGCTGCAGACATTTATACTTTCAGTTTAGAAAAAAAATTATATGCTTTACAACAAAGCAGCAGAACTTCACAAAATTACAGTGTAACAAACTGCTCAGGCACAGCGTGATTTTTCACAAAGCGAAGGAAAAAAAAAAAAAGCCAACCTCTGAATAGCGTGGATTTCTTTTGCCTTTGACTTGAATCAACCGTGACTGGAAAACACCACGATCGACATGGTTGAAGCCTGACTTAACACCGCCGCACTTGATCCTGCAAATCACTGCATTACTTTATAAAGTACAAACAAAATTTTCATTTCAAACGGCATATCACAATATGCTGTAAGGTGTGTGTTTTAACCTCTATACCCTCCCCCCCCCCTCCCACCAAGGGCCAACTCCTTCAACTACCTTACTGCCTCACAGTCAAATCAGGATACAAGAAGAAACCATGCACACCTATTTGTAAGAAAACAACCCCAGTACAGAAAGTCCTTTCCTTCTGACACAACTGATCATAAACACTTGCTGCTGTTTAAAAAAAAAAAGAAAAAAAAAGATACAACTAAGGGTGCTTGCACACTGACTTGATACCATTGGGGAAGTAGGCAGGAATAAAAAAAACAACGACAAAAAATACTACATGCCCTTGCACACTAACTTGACATCACTGGGGAAGTAGGTCAGCATGAAGGGAAACACTAAGGGTAAGACTGCTTGTACACTAACTTGATGCCATTGGGGAAGTATGCGAGGAAGCGCTGGGATTCATGGTTCTCCACCTCCCTGTGTTGCACTGGTGACCCTCCCAGGTAATCATCCAGCTCCACTGTCTTGTACGCTGCCACGCCCGCTTCATCCTATTGGCCAGTGATACAAGGTAGTAAGGGAATCAATGCAGGGTAAAAGGCATCTAACCTCCTGCTTACAGAAACAACATCAAATTAAGTTTGAATATTCATGAAGGCAGGAAATAATATATATATTGTGATACAACATGGTAATACTGCATAGCAGGAAATAATAAGCTGTGATAGCATGGTGTGGTGTGGCGTGGCGTGGCAGGTGGTATTGTATTTTTCCTCACACCTATCTGTCTCTTCTGAGACACTCAAGGTGCCGCAGGGCTGGGAGACAAAGCAGGTAAAGCCTGCTGATGCTAAGTTCTAATTAATGTGCAATCACCAAGAACGTAAGTGATGAGCTTGTACATGGCAGCAAGTTTTGCCACATAGGTCCGATACCAATGCTACTGTGAAATCGGATGAAGAGACTAAAGTGTTGAACTGAATGTTTGTAAGTTACACAGTCTATCAAATGCTACCGCAGCTAAGCTTTACCTGTGAAGTCTCTGCTCCTAACCAGAAGTGCACATGGATTTCCATAGGACCACCTCTGTTTTCTTTGATCTGCAATCAGAGTCAAAAAGTGAATGAAATAATCGAAACACATACCATGGAAATGCTTTGTCATACTGCTTACTTTATGGACCCAAAAGTTGTGAAAAAAACCCTCTTTAAACTGATAAAAACAGATAAAGACATATCAGCACAAGACACATTGCATGCTAACAAAGATGTATTTACCACTATATGTAATACCCATATATATATCTTGGCCAAAAGCCCTGAAACAGATTCAGAAACATGCCAACTGTTTCTTATATTGTAACTTTCAGACTGATCAAACGAAGAATGTTAAAATGCAAAATAAACGTGACACAGGTACAGAAGACATTGTCAGGTTTTTAAGTGAGTTTCGTATGGATGCTTTTGAATTGAAACCTGAAAGAAGCAAAAACTTGTGCACAAGAAACAGTGCAACAAAAACAGGGTAAATGCAAATACTTTTGGCCAGAACAAGAAAAGTGAGTGAAATACTGCGCTGAACCATAAGACTGAAGTAGCGCTTGCACTAAATCAGAAGGAGGTTTAATCTGCTGACATTCACTTGGTGTTTTCTGAATAGATTGTGTGTACTTTCAGTTTTTAAAAAGCACACTCCACACTGCTTTAAATCCCTAATTCCTTGTATTCTATTCCAATCCCTCAGCAAAAAAGTAAAAGTAAGGAACTTCAAACAAAGCAAAATGCCAATTCCTGATATGAATAGAAAAACCAAACAAGCAAAAACTTGGAACACTGTGAAATGTTAGTAAATGACCAAACAAAACTTCACCTGAACTTTACACACACACACACACACACACACACACACACACGTAAATATACCCATTCCCAAATTTTACCCATAACAGTGGTAAAATGCAGCTCAAATGATTTTAAAGGACCAGTCTTGAGAATGTTTATAGGCGCACACTTTCAGGTTAATATATATGTAATACTTATAAAGAGCAATTGATACACTGCTCCAAAACCAACTGTAAATAAAAAAAAAAAAGCCATCTCCAAAACTTGTCTCCATAACAAATGTGTCCTGGAATGAGCAGCATATTTCCCTCAGACGTGAACAAAATCAAACTGGTTTCATATAGCTATCAAATAATCAGAAAATAAAAAGCAAAGCAAAACATCAAAACGAAACGCTACCTATGGAGTGATTCCTACAAGGGGGAAAAAACAGCAATGCCAAATGACAAAAATAGCCCCAAAATCCTGCAATAGGGTTAAGCTAAGAAACTTGGAGGTGGCAATAAAATGCATTGTAAGGATAAGATAGAAATTAACAAGATCAAAAGATAATAACTTATATCACTGTCACTTCCAGTGCGCTGCTTGAACTTAAAACTTTAAAACAAGCAGCACTAATACAGGTCACCATCAGAATAATGCATCTATATATAAATCAGGAACAAAATTCACCCACTTTAGGAATGTGAATGCATGTAATTTCTTTTGCAAATGACTGTAAGAATGACACAGATGTGCTAAAGGCGGCTCACAGTGAAAATTTGTGCTGAGGTGACCTGTATTTCAGTATCGTTGATGTCCGTGCCAAAACCTTGTACATGCTGTATGATTATCACTGCACTTACGAAGGTTGGTATGGACATCGACAATCCAACAAAACACATCTTCCAACAGGAGTCAGTGCAAAAGGTAATGGGTATAATCCTGTGCAAAAGCCAAACCTCAAAACAAAAAAATCGTACGAGCAATACTATACATATAAAACAAAACTTCTATCACCTACTCCTAGCTGAAAACCTGGACTGCGTTTCTCAAATCTACCTGAACTGCCGTTCCCTTGGGGCTCTGACCTGGTAAGGACAGCTAATGGTACAGACAGGAAAACACAAACACGTGAGTCCAAGATACACACACCAAGTACAGGCCGCTACTCTACTCATTCAAACGATGCTGCTGTCATACATACTAACACAACTATGTTTACTATTACTTCATTAGAACAGGCACTTCTATAGGAGAAAGAGGAGGGAAAGAGAGAGAAAGAGAAACCTGTATATTTCAAAGACACTGGATTTAAACATGCATTTCTTTATATGTTCACTGACTGAATGGTTAAATCTAATTGGTTACCAGAAGTCACATTTCAAGAATGCATAATACAAACAACACAAGGAAACTTGTTTTCTACATAAGCACGACACACACTGACATCAGTTGGAAATGTAAGCATCATTAGAATAATGAAATATCACCTGTCACCAGTCATATCAAACTGTCACAATGTGTCGAATGTGTGACACTTTATTTGACAGGCAACCTATGTTCACTCAATCAACAAATACCTTTCTTTCAAATACCTTTCTTTTAAAAAAAAAATGTATGCGTACGTTTTACACTGGGTTCAGCATATCAATGCAAGTATAATTATATTATCTTTGTTTAAAAAATGAGAGTAAGAGACAGATTTTTGTTTCAGATTATCCCACAGTGTAATGCACAAAGGCAGCTTATCTGATGCTGGACCGGTGCCCTCAGGCAAAGATAAACACCAAGTTCATGCTCAGTAACATGATTCAGCCATCAGAAATTTAAAAAAAAAAAAAAAAAAAAAACCACTTCAATCAGTGTCAGTTGCTCTTACGTGCATATATGAACAAATGTTATATATATGTTAAATGATCCTGCACCTTGCTAGAGATATCCTGCAGTTTGGAAGCTACCAGACAAAATTTACCTAAAGAGAATGAGTCCAATGAAATGGACACAAATGGGGTACGTTGACTGGGTCACAATAAAAATCAGCGGTGAGAACACTCTAGGGCCAGTAGTCTTGACAGCAAAGTACACACACCACTACACACACCTTATGTGTGAGATGCACAGCTGATGTATTGCATCACACACAAAGCTTCACTTGACACAAAGTAACATTAAGGACACAACTGGGAATTATTAGTCACAATTATATTGTTTTCAGAGACAAGCCTGTTTCAGACAAGGAACATTTACTTTCACCCTTGACGCAGATTCGGTTCTCTTGTCCTCGGCAACCTGGGTTAACTAATTAAAATCCAAGAGGAAGTGGTTTTGAAACAAACGATTTTTTCTCCGGGTGTGTCACAGCTGCCTTGCACAGCAGTAAATCAGCACAAGCATTACATGTTCCACTGCATGAAAAGCTCTACAAATATCTTAACACAGTGAGACTTTTTTTTTTTGCTGACCTAAACATAAAGAAAACATTTTTTTCTTCATTTGATTTCTACTTTTCTGTTTGTTATATATGTACAGCTTTACAATTTTTAGCTGTAACACCCTATCAGGTTTTGCTTCAATGGGAAAAGCTTTGCACCATGCATGAATATTTATAGGAAAACAAATATCGAACCATTCTTTGGGCTGCAAACATGTACATTTGTACACAAGAAAACAGAGTTTCCACTACAAGCAAAGTTTTCAATGAAGACAATTTGGCTTTCTCACTAAATTATGTACACAAATAATGTAATCAAAGTGTGTCCTTACCGAAAGGATGATGTAGGAATCCCCTCTGTAGAATTCTCCATAATATTCTTTGGGTATTGTGGCAACTGTTAGGTTCTGCAAACAAAAAATACATTCACTAAACATACATCCTGATGTACACACATGTATACATGTACACATAGACACAGAAAATATAACTTGTAGGTCTGAAACCATAAAACCATGGAATATGTACTGTATCTAGGGTCCCCCATCCCCTTGGACACATCTGTGCGCATACAAGAAATGGGGAAGGCTCTCTCTATGTCAGTTCCCACAGGTCTATGTTCACACTGTCAACCAAAGGAAAGACACACACTCCGTGAAATCACACGCACACCCGGACAGGCTCACCTCAATTCTCCAGATGTAAAATCCTGACTTGTTGCGGTCTATCCCTTTAAAGGCTGGATCTGCTATGGTCGCCATCTTTTTACCTGCAAGGCGAGCAAAAGTGGGGATGAACACATACCACATGCATCAGTGATGAAGTTCAGCGTACCGTGTACATAACGCGTGTGCGCACCAGCGGCCAGAGTCTCATCCATTATTTGGCGGATGGCTGCCGGAGTGCACCACAGCCTATCAGTAATGGAACATCAAATAACGCTACATGCAGTCATATCCCTGTGTTGATCTCACCAGTCCTGAATCCTCTTTTTTAAACTGCATGAAAAAAAACATCACTAGAGAAAATAAGAAATGAAGGACAATTTTGTCAGGTGAAGAACTGGCAACAGGTAATGAGGTATACATGTGTAACTTGTTTCCCAAGGAAGTTTACACTAGAGAGGAATTTAACTACACACATACTCGAGCGTGTGGAAGTATTCAGGCAGACACACTGAATGCTTCAGCCAAAAACAGCGCCACATTAATCATGAAGACACATGAAAATGATGCTTGGACGTGCGGCTAGCGCGGACACTCAATCATAACCCGGCTGGGGAGAATCAGCAATGCGTGCTCGTAACTGCAACTGCCAGTTAACAAATAATCTTCCACAT
This sequence comes from Batillaria attramentaria, assembly GCA_018292915.2. Taxonomy (NCBI): domain Eukaryota; kingdom Metazoa; phylum Mollusca; class Gastropoda; family Batillariidae; genus Batillaria; species Batillaria attramentaria. Next base: position 132,484 of record JACVVK020000206.1, read on the forward strand.
CTGTCAGTCAAGGCAAGTGTCCCCTGCATACCACCATACGCACTTAACAAAAGTAGGGGAAAAAATCGCCGAGATATTATTCATACATCTGGCTGGGTAACTGATGTCTCACCCCGATTCTCCGCTGGCCCATCCCCTTTTTACAGTTTAGGTCACGCCAGGCTTATCCCCTCCCCCCACTCTAACCGTCCTGGAGCAATTGAGCAACAGTCGTGTATTCATGTGTACACAGAGCGATAGTGCAAGCACCCGGCTCTTATTCAGGGTACTACACCTCACTTTTGTGAGCATACAGACCCCTCATACACGACAAGAAAGTGACGAATACACACTTCCCAGCACTGAAAGCCCCTCGCCAGCAGCGTTGTTCTGTGCTTGTTGACAATGTATACATACCTGATGGCCCAGTTCCTGAGCAATACAACGGACGGACGGGAAGGGGGGGGGGGTCTTAATGTCGGTGGTTGGCATTATATGGAATACACTATGTATCATGCTGTCTGCGTAGGAGCTGTAGAGGTCAATGTTGGAACAGTGGCTGAGGCTGCGTGCTAAATGTGCCGTAGGCATTTGTGCATGTGACTGCACAAACATGCAACGAATCCGGCATACAAAAAAAATGTGTTTCACATGCACGGTTTGTGTCCTTGAAATGCCCGTTGTATCACTGAATGCAAATGAATGTCCTGAGGAATCTGGTGTGTACCTGCTACATTAGTGTACACTGCTCAATCTGTTCAAAGTTGTGTTACAATGCTAAACTACACAATTTGCCTATAGATGCAGTCTGAATGTTCTCTGTCAGTCATTATGTCACAAGGAGTATTTCTTTTCTCACCTGTTCGGGGGGGGGGGGGGGGGGGAGTGACCATGGCGCGTGTGTGCATGCGTGTGTGTATCCATATGCGCACACACGGCAAGTGTGATTTAAATTAAGCAAAGCACATGCATGTTATTGGTCAGTCTGTGCCGCACCCCCACCCCCACCCCTTCCCCAAAAAACCCAAACCTGATAGTACATGTAACTGGCCACGTCGCGTGAGAGTGACAGCGGTAAAGTAAAGGGCAAGGAAGTGAAACGGCGGTAAGTTTTCAATACACCATTGCTTCCCTAAGCAAATGGAAAACAAACACTTGAACCAGCAAGGCAAGTAAGCTCACTGGCCCATATCACACCCCTATGTGACACCAATGTTCCGCTGAACACTGACAATTCTGTGCTTTTTTACTGCCTATTCTCTGGTCCCGACATTTTAGTTCCCTGTGACTGACACGCAAAAGGCTCACAAACTGAATTTTGGGGTCCTCACCAGCAGTAATAGGCCGGACGGCAGCAATCAAGTGGCCACCATTCAGTGTTGAATGCAGAGCAGTCGGCTCTCACACTCCCCTGTCACCATCACCTCCTCCGCCCCCCCTCCCCTCCCCCACACACACATTTGCCGCTAGTAAGATGCCAGGGTTGGTGGTCTTGCTACCATGGTTAACCTGAATGCCTGGGATTCTAGCGTCGCCAAACGAGGGAAGTCGAGTTTGCTAATCTAGGCGCGCCATTAAATCATTAAAGCTTTGAACCAAACGAATTCTTCTAGGACCTACCACAGCTGGAAGAATGTCCCTCGTATGTTTAACTTGCGGCGAGTGTTTGTACATGCGTGGTAGTACCTGCTTAAGTGTGTACAGACAAGTACGAAACAAAACTGGGTGAACGGACAAATTCTTCTTCCCCTTCTTCTGACTGGCGACCACCTTCAATCTGCTGAAGATTCTGTTAATTAATCACGTCTGTTGGTGTACAAACTAACAATTTGTTTCAGCATTTCCTTGGCAGGCCAAAAACAAAGAGTACAAGCTACAGATAGGCTTCTTGTTATTATGAAACTATTATCTTTTTAAGTCCATAATCATACGGGGGGTAGTCAAAACAAACAAAAACAGACAAGTATGTCCAGATACAAAAGAATCTGCATGTTTTGCTGCAATTCCCATCCCCAAAAATGATCAGCGTTAGAAGGCCATCCTTCCTCCTTTCTTTCCTCAAAGGCAAGCAAATGATTAGAGGAGGATAATCCCGGAAGCAAGGCCTATAGGGCATGTCCAGGTATTTGCCCTTGAGTCTTGTGTCAAAGCTCAGTCGGTGTAAACTCGATTATTCTCTGTAGAAAGCACAAATGAGGCAGGCGTCTCACGGCCCTCAAAGCTTTTAAAAACGGAATGTTTAAATGGCTGAAGCTATTTACACTGAGATGCGAACGCACGAACTGCAGTCTAGCTGAAGCATGGAGTAAAGGGGATTTGAGAGTCAGCAGACACGGTCACCATTTCTCCTTCACGTCAGCAAACACAGACCCCACCACCGCCGATGACACCAGAGGTTTTAAGGCCAAGATCCCCCTGGCCAGACCCACACAAACTTATCCTGTCTGGAGGTGACGGATTAGAGGGACACTTACAGTGCGAAAACATCCCCAGCATCCCGTACTCACTGTCACCATTGCAAATTGGTTGCCTTAAACGGGCTAATTCCATCTTTGCTAAGCCAACTTATGTTTTCACTCCTGAGTATGCCTGTATGCTCGAAAAACTCTATCTTGATGATTAAAACAGATCTTAATGCGATTCAATGTCTTTGCACGAGCAGTCCAACATTCAAATTCTATGTCTGCTGTTACACTGTTGCTGTGCTCAGTGTGGTCGCCGTGTCATGGAGTGCGCTTCTGTTTGCTCAGTGCCAGCATTACAGATATTGCCACTGTCCAGGTGTCTAAGTGGAGTGATGGCAGACACTACCACAACAGCTCAGAACAATCTGCGGGCACAAAATTGGTAGCATTAGCCCCTTTAACCAGTCAAAATTCTGCACTGTCTGTGTCATTGTATACAACCATAGCTCTGCGTAATTCATAACTCGATTTTGATGCTGCATTTTCAGTACCCCCTGTAAGCACTGCTGACTGGATGCCTTGACAAGTAAAAATTCAATACCTTCTGTAACTGTGCACTACAACAGAACTGTATTTTTCAGTATCTTAAGTTTATTTTATGCATTTTCAGTGCTGAGGGCAAACATCTGCATGAGTTGCATACATGAATAATTTGTACATTGAACTGTTTTAAACAGGTGGGATCTGCTGTGTGATGTATGTTGTACATTATCTCTAGGTCATCACAATTTGCAGTGTAACTTAGACTCTCATCCTGTCACTTGGAACTGCTGACACTGGACCCTGGTATGACTTACAATTTCTGAAAATCAGAAATCTGACACCTCAACTCCCTCCTCATCTGCATACAGCCTGGTTAGATTGCAAAGACAAACCACATTGAAAGACTCAACAACCTACACACTAGCTGGGAAACAGGTTACTTGTACATAAAATGCGGACCCGTATATGTACAGTACAGTAGCTTTTCAACTGACATGCCAGAAAACGCACGTCTGAGGGAAATGAGAAACTGATATCAGTGATACTCTGTAATTCTAGTGGCACATAATAGGTTGAAGGGAATGTGCAACAGCAAGCAAATACTGGTACTGAGACACTGGATACTCAGGTACATTTCAAGTTTTGTTCTTTTGCTGACACAGGTGTGTACTTTGCAAAGACATTGCCAGCATGAATTTATTAATACGCCATGATTCTTCTGCAGTTAATATCATGTTCAGCGTCAGTGACATAAGCCAACCAGTCACAGTAAGACAACAGATGCCACTGAATTACAGCATTAGCTTTTCGTGTGCAACAGAACATACGCCAGGTGGCAACGGCTGTTAAGTAATCAATAAATCAGGCCAGGCCAATCAACTGAAATCAATACAGAACAGTTTATAGTCAGTGTCTGCTCAAACAAGTCATGGGCCTTGCCTTCAGCTTCTAGCTAACTTCGTGCCTACACAGCAGATGCACAACCTCTCTGTATGAGGCCCTTAGACCTACTAGACATGTACCTCAGTCAGTTATGTTACACATACTGACATTAATGTATACATGTATACATCTGTATGTGTGCTAGTTACACTTGATTAGAAATGTGGTATGCATCCAAAAAGAACAGGGGGGGGGGGGGAGGGCGCTTTAAATTAAACTTCTGACAGAGCCCATCTGAGTTTCTGATGATAATTAAATCACATGTAAATTCCTGGAATGCCTGTTTATTTTTCCAGGTGCAGTATGCGGTTCAGTGTTACTTGAGACTGTAGGACGTATGTCTGTAGGCTTCATAGGTCCGTTTCTGTAGTGCAAAGCAGTGTTTTTATTACTTTCACTGATGACCGATTCGTTCTCTGACCTTGCCTGCTGGATGGTAGACCATTCACTGATTGCGGCCGTGGGAGTCCGGAGGGAGGGGGACAGAGACAGCACTTTCATGCCTGGGACAGTGTTTTGTCACTTCTTCTGCTTGTCTCACATAACGCCGCCCATAGGTGGAATGTGACCTAAAGAACGATCTAGATACGGGGCCGGGGGTTTCCATACACCTTCCGACACGCTTCACTGTTCTTTCGAAAGTGCTTTCCGGTTGGCCGACGAAGGAACGAGCAAACTTAGGTCGGCCCCCGAGTAGCCGCTAAAAAGTAAAATGCTGTAAATGCACCAGCAGTGAACACTCAACCAAACGGAACCGATCTTTTCATCGCAAATTCAATGAAAATTCAATGTCAGTGCGGTCAGAGGACTAAAAAGCTAAACGTCCCAAGGAAACAGTCCCATCTATGATTCAGAGATCGCACCGCCATGATGTCACAGAAGGCGTCCGTAACAGCGAGCCTGACAGGCTAACGGGACAGCAGACGACAATCTGGTTCGGCGGTGATGCAAAAGAACCTCAATAGTTTGCGCACGCAAAGTATGTGCAAGCAAAGCAACGTCAGTTGGAAAAGCAAAATAAAACAAGCTCACCTGAGCACTCTGTGATTTATCAGTGGAGCTGAGGTATCTACAAAGGTTGTCGCGCTTGGCAGTTGTAAGGTAGCCTACTATAATTAGACCGCCCTCGGCCGTCCGTCCCTGACCACACGGAATTCCTACGCGAAATATAGTCCCGGTGCCGACCGAACACCAGCACCTGAAGTACTTTCTTTTCGAACAGAAATGTTACTGGAAATGATTGACTGGACAGATACGCAGCTTTCCGTTCGGGAGATTTTTGCCTAGAAATATATATTTTATGACACTCGCAAAACCTCGTCCCGTCACAGATGGTGTTCACTGGCCGTGCCTAGGATTAGTCACTGCGTGTATGTTTCTAGTCAAAATGTTTGCGTCTAAATTTGCTGGTTTTGGACAAAATATTCTTCAGGTATTACTATTTACTGATTCAGGTTTAACAATGTGAGGCGAAAAAAGAGTTGCACGATGTGTCCGTTCAGTAACTGACTATGCCTAGTCGTAAATTACTGTTACACTAAAACGTAGTGAGCGAGTGCTAGTACAGCCGCGGGTCCGAGTCAGTGCCGGGCCGGCTACGGCACGGTAAATCAGTCACTGATGTCACTGAGTTACCACGGCAGCCGTCACGGCCGGTTCGGCGGTGTCACTAAGTTAAATCGGTTACAAAACTGAAACTGAGCCGTGCCGACAGGAATCCGGCGGTTTCAGTGTCGAGTCAGTCTACACGGTAGTACTGAAGTTCCGCCAGTTTTCTCACCCACGGTCAGTGTAAATAACCGATCAAACGCAAAGGCGACAGTACTGGCGGCCTAGCCTCTCAGTCTCAGTCACTGACGGACTGATGGGGGCTCAGTGGGGAAAATTGTTGTACAAGTTCCGTCGGTGCCGACCGGCCGGCGTTTCACTGAGTAAACTCAAGCACGGTCACGTTGTGTGTGTGTGTGTGTGTGTGTGTGTGTGTGTACGCACGGTGTGTGTGTGTGTGTGTGTTTCAATCTTTCTTTTTTTTCCCCGTTTGTTTGTTTGTTTCAGTTACCGTCTGACACGGCTGAGCAGGTTCAGCCGTTTCAGTCGCTCCTCAGTCAGTTCACTCAAGTCAAGTCAGGCAGCGATTACAGTTTCACCAGTCGCGCAACCTGCACCGTCAGTCTATCATAGTGGCCGCGGCGGAGCCGGCCGCTACGTTCACGGCTTGAAAACAACAACAAAACAACTTTGAGACGGCACAGCATACCCGTATTGCACGAGAAACTCAGTAACTAACCGAGAGCCATTACCAGTACTGAATGAGTACGGGACCGGCGAATGTTATGCCGCGACTAGGCATGCACCGAGCATGTAATTTTGAACTCGAACAAATGTACGTGGTAGCCGGCGCTGACAATACCACACTTGTGATGTCACACGCGTTTAAGTTTGTTGCACACGTATCCCGTCGGCATAAACCGAAACGGCTCCTATGCGGAGATCTTCAGTCAAACCACACTGTTGTCGGTGTAGGAACTATGACAGTTGATACTCAGTGATAGTGATGCCGCGGTACTTTAAAACTGAGTTAAATACTTACCGGCAGCAGCTAGGTATTTACTGAAGACTTTATATTCCATAACTGTAGTTTTGAGATGCTCCGCTGCGCCGGGCTATACGGTACGGTGCATGGAAATTCAGTGACCGTCTGAAAGCAGTTTATTGATCGAATTGCCGACATTGCGTAGTCTGCACCTGAGAAACAGCTGTTGCAGCCCAATCGCTTAGTGTGAGTGTGCGTGTGTGTGTCAGTGTGTGTGTGTGTGTGTGTGTGTGTGGTTGTTGTAGTTGCTGTTGAAATATACTGTAAAGTTGTTGTTCACTGATTCAGTTTGCGCCTGCTACTGTTGTAAACCCGGACTGGATGTTCTAGACTGACCCGAGGGACAGACTCGACGACACCACACGCACCGTCCTGATCATCGCGCGCGTGCGCACACACACACACACACACACACACGCACACGGATGCACACCAACCTCAGTAATGCGAACGTTCCGAAATCGATGGCTTCAGAATCACAATACACTGTACAGGCAGTCCTTTCCTTTCGGTCGTGTGGATTCTTCTGAAAAAAAGAAGTCATACTCCCTCCAAAAGAACTGATGTATATAATTATGTTTGCAACCTGTGACACGACGAACGTACGGTCAAGTGTGTTCACATCACATTGATGGCTTACACATAAAGCTACGCAAAGATCGTTCAGGGCGGCTGTACAAGTATATTCTTTCTTTGGGTCTGTGGTGGCGGTGTATTTTGTTTACTTGTTATGCACGGAAACAGAACGCTAATCAGCAAAGAACACGAAAATATTTCTCAACATACATGAAAAGAATATTTGAATATTTGACTTGTATCCGTATGATGCAAGATACCGGTTTCTCCAACACAAGGAAAGAAGCTCGTTTCATAATCTTTTGATTGTTGGATTGTTTTTATTTGGGGTTTTGCTGTCCTCGCTGCTTTCTTCGTGCATGTGTGTGTGTGTGTGTGTCCGTTCGCGCAAAAATTGCCCACGTCTACATAAACAAGGTCTGTGCCCCCCCCCCCCCCCAAGAAAAGAATAGGAAAACAGTACATATGATAGACGGAAACTGCTCCTAAAACAAACACATTAAAAATAGCGGAATTTGGCTTGGGTGCCGTGGGGGAAAAAATGCCTGAATGATACCTTTTCTTCTTCTTATTTTTGTTCTCGGTGGCAGAACGGCGGAGAAGAACATCATCAAAACAAACCCGGCTGAAACTGGCCTAGAGATGGCGGACATTTTTGGTTGATTTGTCAGAATTTCTGATGACTGGTACCTTGAAAGTGAAATCCTCTCAATGGCCCTGTAGGCGTCACATGATGACGACTGCAAATTGTTACCCAACATTTCAGGGAGACAGTACAGAATATTATACAGTGACAAATGACAAGTCTTCCGCCCTGTGACAAAGAAAACCAAGTGACCCATGGTAAAAATGCATTCATCATTTATTACTCATGATAAATAATTCATCAAAGAAAATATTCGGTACAGTATACAAACCCAACACCTTGCTCCAAAGTGTCTGATGGTGCCGTTAATTAGCTACAATCAAAGTGATCAGCGTAACACTGAAACTCACAAGCAGTGATGTCGTGAAGTCTAGTGAAGAGGATACAAACAAAATCAGGCGAATTACGTGCGGAAGAGTACAGTCACGCAAAAATAGTGCTCAGTCTGACGTTAGAAAATCATACCAACTGAGAGAACCTAGGAAGTGACTGACTGAGCTAGAGTAACAATCTGGGTGACAGAGTACAAAACTTGCCCTATGCATGCTGAAGCATCACTAAACAGTTTGTAATGGTTAAAAAAACAAAACAAAAATAAGTAAATAAAAAAAAAAAAAAAAAAACCAGAGGAACTTTTGACTTCACCAACAATTCTATCAAAGGGTTTGAAAAAGCTAGAAATGTGAGATAAGTGATAAAGAAACAAATAAAACAACAAATAACCAGAGAGAGAACGCATGTGATAAGAAGCATTGCCTCTTATATCAATGCATGTGTTATCAACCCTGTTTAACTGCCGTCTGGTTTCGCTTCAGAATCTTTTAAAACTGCAAAAAAGCAAATACTGAAAGGAAAGTATGCATTAGCGCTGGCTTCCGACTGACCTGTCTTAGACATCATAAACAGGACACAAAACAAATGCATACAGCAAATTTCTCAAAGATGAAAATCAAACTAAACTTTCATCAGCATGGACTAACATATGAGCTACTTGCACACATCCAGACACTTTGCAGAATACTGTACAAAGTTTTGGTATCAAACTGTGTAAACGTGCTCCGTGCACTATATACAGCACTGAACTAGGTGATGAGAGAGAGGAAGGAAAGAAAGAAGCATTATGTACATTTTCTATAATTACATGAGTGACTGTACACTCTGAATACTCATGCATATATATAAATATGAATGTAGATAATAGATCAACTACAAGTGAATTAGGGTACATTATACAATCACATACAATATGACAGTTTATGCTTAAAACAGAATGACCACATTTTTAAAAAAAAGGTAAATCAGCATGGCGCTAAATGCCCAAGTTGTCTGCTGCAGAACCCAGGCCCTTCAGAAAATGCTACATATACCAGTAAAATCAAACTGTATGTGACCTCAGAGCGGTGTGAATGTGTTGCAGGTACATGTACCTCTCTCAACCAGACACCTATTTCTCAGCCAGTGCAAACAATGGCATGACAGTAACTGATTCCAATAAAACGAGTCACAATGTACAAAAGTTTGATTATTCCTCTGAATCATCACTCGCAAAAGTTAAAAATATTTGTTCAATGTACTCTTAAAAGGTTGCGGACAAAGCCTGTCTTCATTCGCCACCAAAAACACACCTGCTTCTCGTGAGTAAGGGCACATTACAACAGCTGGAATACAGTACACGTAGTGCACACATTCTTTCCACCAGGACTGCGAACTTTTCTGTTAAATTTCTGATTTCGGTGTTGTCATTTCTTTGTTTTTATATCTACTGGTGCAGCACAACCATAGCCATGGGCTGGATTCAACATCAAACAATGCAATGTGCAGTATCACTATGCCCTTTTCAGACAGTACACTCTAAACACTTGTGTAAGTTGATGAGCGAATACAGGCAAATGCATACAGACATGTGGTAAATGATGCGGAAATCTTGAGGACAGAAATTACATTGACCCATCTCTTTCCTTCAACAACATACCCACTTTGCTCTGAATTGTCTAGAACAAAGCGTTACTTTATCATCTTTTCTAGGGTAGACGGAACCATCCTGTAACAAAAATAATATAAATTCCTTTCTCTACTCTCTGGTACCGTTTCCTACCATCAACAAAAGCACATACACAATAAAACAAATGTAAAACACAACTCACTCAACCGACATATCCATTAGGAACACCATCATCGCATCCACTCAACAACAGAAAAGGAGCAAAGAAATGAACTGATCCAATTACATGTACATCCACTGCCAGCATTTCCTGTAGAAAAGAGAAGCTTGTGCGCTGATGATGCACTATGTACCATGAGAAAATGAATCTTTGCTCACAAAGTATTTACATTTTCACTTAAGCCTGAGTGTGTGTGTTATGGGAAACACCTGGCAAGTGTAAATCTTTTTTTTTCCCCCCCTGTCTTTTTTAATAAAAAAAAAATCCCCAAATGAATATTTCAAACACAGAACAAGTGAGCCAAAAGGAACAAAAGTGTGGTAAATTCAACTTAAACATTAGTTCCTGAACTCGACTAAATACATTTGAATGTCAAATTTCACAGATTCAGTAAAGTAAAATTCCTGCCACCTTCAGTCTCATTTTCGGTCAGTAAGAGGTGTGTTATAATATATGGGTAGAAAACCAAGAAGTTTTAGGGCTACGCTTCTGTTCTCAGCTTCACCCTGAAATTTAAAAAACAAAAAAAACAAAGCCAACAACAACAAAAAAAACAACAACAAAAAAAAACAGTACACTCCAATTCCAAATATTAAATGCTTTTGACTTCTCAAAGACCAGTTCAACCCTACCTTGCACACTACTCCACACAAACACCCCTGTGGCAATGCAGATACACAACAGCTCACTGACAAAATGTTTAGATGGTGGCATCACAACTGATTCATAGCTGGAAGACACTGTGAGAGACACCTCTCTGTGCAAAATAAAATCAGTGACCACATTTCCCCTTTCAACAGCAGGTCTGATCAAACGTCACCAACACTGCCAAAGTATGTGCTAAAAACAAGTGCTCCACCTGGTGAGCAAGGGCAATAACTTTGCACATTTACATGGTGCTGCAGAGCAAACGGATTGTAGGTAAAACTTTCCAGTACACTTGGAAAAAAGGCTGAAGAAAGAGTGACAGGGACAGAGCTATCTCATTAAAAATATAAAAACAACAGACCATGCTCTGATGCTGACAAAGTGTACTATTTATTGAGACAAAGCACAGTAAGGAACAGCTACCCCTCAAAATACATACAGTAGATGTACACAGGCGATTTACTGTATGAAAAGACTGAGGTAAAAGTTTCATTCATTCTGGTCATCCTCAAATCACCTTGTCACATGCCAAAACTTGTCCTGTGTAACTGCACGACAGAGAAGCAAAGTTTAATCGCTGCTTTGCTGTGTGCCTAGAGGAGCAAGTTTCATCTGCGGTTCAATGTTACGTGGTCACTGAAAACAAAAGTATGTATTACATGTTCTGTAGTGTAAGCTAATCTCAGTACCACTGTCCTCTTATGCTCCAGTACCACAAATATTAAAACTTACTGCCCCTTTCACAGAAGTGCAAATGTATTCTTACTTATTCCTTCCATCATATCCTAGTAATTTTTCACCAATGATCGAGTATTTTCATGCACTGATTCATACATTGCTCCCTATGTTGTCAATATACTGGCACAAAAATTTGAGATGTTCGGGTATACATAAACATGTACATGCTCGTGTATACATAGTCCAATGAAATTTAAAAAAAACAAAAACAAAAACAGAATAAACAAAATAAACAAACAAACAAAAAAACCATGGTGTACACTGTACACAGAGACAAGGAGTCTAGATGGAATCGTATGATCAAGAAAAATGCATCAAAATGACTGCTACCAATGTGAAACCGAAGTGCATATTCTTGCATTAAACTGCACAATGAGCAACTAAATGTTACCGAGCACAGTCAAAGTAAAGATAACACGAAGACATGCTGTACATACAAAACCATGAACAGTAGGCGGCTAAGAAACTGCTAACCGGCAAGTAAGTGTGCTCTTCATAATTCCTATTTCATCCTACAAAATCAGCCATTTGACCAGTACTCTTAACACTTGACCCTGATCTAAGCTCAAGTCCATGTACACAAAGCCTTGCTCTAAGCAGGGGAGGGGGAGGGGGACGGGAAACCAACACAAGACAATCACAGCATCAGAAAATCTTAGTTTACAAAATGACACAGTGTATCTCAAACTGCTAACAACATATCCGTGTAACTCCGTTGTGTTAAACATAAAATAGCTACAGGAAAAAGATGATCAATTTCATTTATAAACAAGAATCGTCTTGATCGATTCTTGCAAAGCCGATTCATTTGTGCTTCGCAAAAAAAGAAAGGAAAAAAAAAAGGTTGTACATGTACCACACCCTTTCAATGAGCTTTTTCATTAGGCCTATCCAGCATATCCTGACTTCACTTTTTTTTCTGCCAGACATACCTGAACATACTATGCATCAAAACAGGTAAACAATGAACACGTTATAAAGGATGTGAGCATAAATCAAGAGAAATATAGTATGTGTACAAGTCCTATAAAGAGAAGAACAGATAAAAATCGAAATTAATTCTAGATTATATGATTATATTTATGTTAACCAGGATACCCCCCCCCCCCCCAAAAAAAAAAAAAATCCCCACGCATGAGAACCTGCACATAAATATACATCTCTTTTCCAGAAGGAAAGAGAACGACAGCATGCCAAGAGGGGCATTACTAAGTAAGTAATCACAGCTGTACTGAATATGAAACATTCTACTAAAAACAAGAAACATTCTAACAAGTTTCTGTAAGTATTTAGGCTGAAAGCTTCATCGGGGTCACTTTAGTTTATGGTACTACCTTTTGATCCATCTGGTTTTCCCCCTTCACAAACCTGAAAGCGCGATTTATTACCCCAACTACATGCATCAGATCACAATAAGAGACAGTGAGAGAAATTAAAAGAAAAACAGAAAAAAAGAATTTAAAAAGAAAAAAGAAAAGAAAAAAAGGAAAGCACAAAGAGTCCTTCTATAAATGGACATTACCAAAGTTGGCACATTCTTTGTGAAAAGGTAAGCAAACTCTTGAGAATACCAGCAAGTGTGAAAGACAAGCCACTGGGCTAGTAATTAGATAGAACACATGTATATGCAGTGCACAGGCATGGTTTTCCTATCTTTGGACTGAAGTTTTATATGATAATTTTAAAATTCTGAGGTTAAACTACACAATGTCATACTACAATACCCAATCTGAAAGTAAGTCTAAATCAAAATACACGTACAGTGTACATGACAGCTTTGTGTAGAAAGCTTTTAAAGAATGGGAAATCGGTGAACTGATACAAACCAGTGAGTGTGGGAGACTGTGTGAACTGAATATGAGGTATGTTCATACAGGTATTACTCTACACCACAATAATTATGTTCTGTGGCATAATTCATTCCATGGCCATACGTTAGCAGAGGGAGGAACAAGTACACAAAGCAGCACACGCATACCACCCACACTGCAGGTGGTGCAAAATCATGTTAAAATCTGTTTTCCTGATGAAACTATTTACACTGATTTGAAAAACTGAAGGAGACAGCAAGTTGAAGAAATTCACTAAAATCAAACTTCTAAACTTATCACTATTAAAAAAAAAAAAAAAAAAAAGAAGAAGAAAGAATTGAACATCTGTAGACAATTCATGATATTTTTAAAGAATCACCGCACAAAAGAATACAGTTATCCACAAAAGCATCCATGCTCCCTTTCTCATGCAGAGTTGAAACACACACTCTGTAAAATCAGTGAATACTTTCATGCTCTTCTAAATAAAAGGCACACAGTATAATCCATAATAATTGATTCTTTTCACATAATTTGTTTCCAAACAAATCTACCTACGATTTAAATCCACAAGATGCAAAATGGCCCTCCCTCGACCCGGAGCCAGTCAGTCACACGGGCCAGAGAGATAGGGCCTACAGTCATGGTAGCTGCCTTGTGGTTCACACTGACGGTAAGTAACACGGCCAACACAATCAGTCAAGGACTAAGTCCTGAGTCCATGGTGATTCCAACTGTCCCCTCAAACCAACAGCATGTTTCTGTGCTCCAGCTCAGCGAATGTTTTGCTGTCATTACATCAACTCAAATCTGTGCAGCTGGTCAGTAAAATGACTGTCTCCAATTAACACAGTTTTTACTTTCTCTCTTCATAGATTTGCCAACTGATCCAGGACAGTGAAAAGCACCAGCACCGAGCAGCACCACTGGTTGGTCTGTCAGCAATTAACTGGTTGTTGCCATCAGAATCAGAAACCCCGAACAACAGCTTTGACATCGATCTCATCCGTTCCAAATTCCCAGTTCCATTTTGCTCCAATTCTATTCTGCAAGTACAGCTGTTCGATTGAAATATGGTGGAAGCCAAAGGTAAGGAGCACAGGGTTTCCTACACTTTGAGCCAGAGCACTCTGTGAACCTTGTAGGTCACTCTTGGGTATAGGTCCTGGTAGCAGTAGGCACTTGTTTGAGAGAGAGTCAAGTCAGAAAGCTGAGGCCTGATCGTGACACCATGCAGATTTGTTCCTGTAGCTGTTGTTTACGTCTGTCACCACGCCATGATGTAAAGTCCACCAGGAATGAGGGAAAAATCGGCACATCTGAGTTCATTTCAGCCAGTCAACAGTTTTCCAAGCCCTTGTCCCGTCATAGTTGCAGGACATCACCAGGCCGCATTAATATAGAAAGAAAAATAAAGACAGGAAAAAAAAAAATAGAGGGTGAATGGGGAGGGGGGGGGGGGGGGAGAGACAAGAAAATCAGGCTAGAGAAACCCCTGAGAGGGCTGCCAGCCAAGAATGCGACACCAAGCATCAAATCCTAACTACGAGGTAACATCACAACCAAAGCGCCGTGAGTGGTGAAAGGCCATTGGGTCACAGCCAGTGGTTCAGAAGCTTGAAATGTCCAGGCACAGAGAACACAATGTGATTGAACAAGGTGGTGGGATAAGGAATGAACATAGACCATGAACCTGAAAGGTAGTGAATAAAATTTCAATGAATCTAAACAAACAGGGAAGTCAGGTACAGCGCTGTGCCAAGGTAAAAAGCTGACTGACAGTACTCGATCTCTTGTACTTCAAATCAGTCCGACCAGTCGAACCTGGTTCACGTGGGGGGGAAGGAAAGCTGTATCATGGGGTGAAGCCATGAAGTGCCCAGTACTTTCCATTGCATAAGTCTGAACACTGTTGTCACTGGTGATGCTGACAGTGTGGAAGAATCTGTGACAGGATGCCTGCAAGGTGAAGGCCAAGCGCTAAGACGGCGGTGTGGTTGACGGCGACTCAGAGGGGTTAGTTCTGAGTAAGGAGTACACATTGTCCACTCGAGTAAGGTTCTCGAAAAATGGCATCAGGTCCAGGAGCTCTGTGTCTGCCATGTCGTCGAACCACGACGACACTGGAACCTGGAGAACACAGGCACATATGTACAGTTTAGTTTTGTGCACATGGCTGCTGCATTTTGAATGCCTAAAATGAATCACTTACTGGTATCACCCACACTGGACTGACAAAAATTACTTGGGAAAAACAGGTAGGATGGGAGTGATGGGAATTTCTGCTATTTTCATTTACAATAACTGGTCATCAGACTGTGAACAAAATACATGGTAAATTCACAGCTGTAACTGTGAGCTGTGGATACACAGCTGTAACTGTGAGCTGTGGATACACAGCTGTAACTGTGAGCTGTGGATACACAGCTGTACTGAACCAGCTGTACAGAACCGGCAGTAATACAAAACCCAGCCCACTTTGATCATGACAAGATACAAGTTCTGTAATAGTGTAATACATGTAGTTCTCTGTAACATGCAGCCCAAAAAGCTAACTCAAAAGCAGGTTAAGCAGCCACTTCAGTTTCAAATATACAGCTCGAGACTAACAGCATGCAGATAACGGGAAAAATAAAAACCTCAGCCGTTAGGCTGAAGTGTGTACTCACTGCATTGTCAGGATGGAAGATATACGAGGCAGGTGAGTTGTCTACTATCACCACTTTATTCAAATCTCTGCCTAGCCGACTCAAATCCTGAGAACAGAAAAAAGCAAAAAAAAAAAAAAAAAAAAAAGGGTGTCAATGCCTGCCTCAGAAAAGAAACACAAGAATGCCAAAAATGATCCATAAACATGGTTCCCCCCCCCCCCCCCAAAAAAAATCCTAACCAGTTTCTGTATTTTTCTAACAGGGGTTATTCAGCAAGAATCCATGTGTGCATACTGATGCACTTAACACACACATTCCGATGCATCCTGGAAAATGGACAATCCATACTATTTTTTTGTGTGTAAAATATGTGCTTTACTGACACAATGATAACCTCATCTGGAAAGCTTTCCAAAAAAAAAAAAATAGCGCCTTCTGTAGTTACTTCAAGGAAACAAAAAATTACAAACACTTTCGTCAAAGCTTTGGGGCAGTGAGGCGAGGGAGAAGTCATGGGTCAGTAGGGTGTATCACTGTATGAAGGAATGGGCATTATTCAGTTGACGGCAAGATGTTTTTCTTCACTGTCAGCCATTTCATGTTTCTCAACAATGATACTGCACACTATGATCCAAAGTAGCGACGATAATCACATAGAGCTGTGCTTTAAGAAAAGAAGTTCTTGTACAGAAATGCTGCCTACATTGAACTATCTGAATTCGCCTTGCTTGACTGGAAACAACCAACAAAAAAGCAACCAAACAAAAAAACCCTCACTTTGACATAGTTGCCCCTGTGAAAGACGCAAGATTCCCTGAACAGCCTTGCTCTGAACACACCCCACTTGTCCAGCAGATCTGCCACTGGGTCAGCATACTGAAACAAAGTTTACTGGTGTACAGGCATACTGAGATACATATCAAACTGACACAGGCGGACAAACTTCAGTTTCAAATGAGGTTGAGAGTGCTGCAGACAGAAACATACAAAGCAATACTCATACAGACGTAATTGTCCTGCACAGTATCTAGCTAGGGTACTAAAACTAAAAGAGTTTGACTCAAATATATATATATATATATATATAACTGTAAAAATCTGCAATTACCGAAAACTTGGTCTGCAGCAGATTTCTGCATCTTTTGCAGCAGAGGTGAACACACTTACCTTTGCAAGGCTGGCAGTGAAGAGCACACATTCAAACATATCACCCATGCGCTGCAAAAACTCATCCACGTGTGGACGCTTGAGAACATACACCTGAAATGGCCAAAACAAACACTGAACATGAAGTACAGAATATTGTAATAAACAGTATGGTAATTATTGCTCTAACCCTTCCTGCACCCACATTCTAAAAGCACAATAATATCAAACAGGCATAAAACATGATGTACCCCCCCCCCCCCCCCCACATACACACACACACACAAACACGTCTCTACTTTGATTATGCAAAGTCAAGAAAATTTCACTACACTGAAAAGAAAGCAATTTATAATTTTGAACATGTCTGAACCCCCTCACACACACACACACAAACACACACACACACACACACACACACACACACACACACACACACACACACACACACACACACACACACACAAACACACACACACACACACACACACACACACACACACACACACACACACACACACACACACACACAGAGGTTCAATCATGAAATCTGCGTAACTGCTGCAGCATTGTTCTCATGCTATCAAGTTTTACTGCACTTGAACACCTGTCGTCGGCACAGAGTAGGACCCCATATGAAGCCCCCCCTGTAAGCATAACTCACCTGGTGAACTGTGCCGTCTATTTCAACTGGCACTATAAAATCTGCATTGCTGATGGGCTGCACACAAATAAGAAAGAGGAGAAAATGGAGATAGCAAATCTCTGAAACTGTGAGCGCAGGTATTTGTTAACTTGATCAAGGGTGCATACATCCAGTGAGTGTGAATTTCAGACATTTTTGTAATTCTTCCCACACTGAAGGATAGATCTGCTTCAAGTCCCCATAAAGAATACCAAAATGTATTCCTGTCGCTAATGAATTCAATAACAGTGTCCTGTCTACATGACAGGATTAAAACATAGACTCCCATTGTTACACAAGGGAGCCAAAAAACACCACCAATACAAACCCACCTTTAATTACAAGAAAAGTATCATTTTGTATCTTGCTTAGCTGGCACAAAACTTGATTTGACTAATCATCAGAAGTGTTCACTGTAAAATGAGCATAACTGAAACACAGTTTAAACAATTATTTTTATTTTTATTTTATTTTTTATTTTTTTAAAGCACAAATTACCTTGAAAGAGCTATGTACAAGGGTTTCATCCAAATCGATGACAACACACTTCCTGTCCGCATCTTGGTTGCGGACAGCAGGCAAAAGGTACCGCTCTGATGGCTGAAAAATGCCAACATCACATTATGATTTCAATACAAGTATGCAGAACTTGGGTGCCTGCACAATTTTTTCAGACATACTGACAAAAGATTGTTGCTAGTACTGCTAGCTTTTTCTTCATATAAGGGAGTAAGTATGGTCACATAAAGCCTACTTCTACAAGCAAGCCGTAAGAAATACAACTAGCAGTCTTTCTAGTCCATGGATTAGAACTGGACTGCCCTGAGCATACGAAAATTGTAATCATACACGATCCCCCCCCCCCCCCCCTCTTTCAATTTAAATTATTAACAAACTTGACCCAATCTTGACAGTTGACTGATTTGTGGGTCCTGAGTCTCCTGTCAAAAGTACATGTAAGAGTAAAAGTGGCATTGACAAGTGACACCATCTGACCCATTACTGAATTACCCCCTGAAACAGTAAATCATGCAAACAGAACGCCACACGTTCAGAGACACAGACAGGGAAGTAAGGACTTGTCTCTGAGGATGGGTCCTTGGAGAATAATGCTGTGTGACCAGAACGTCTCAGTGGAGAGAGAGAGAGAGTGGGGGGTGGGGGTGTTGGGGGGGGGGGGGTCTGGGTCTGACAGTAAGACACTGGTTAAAAAAAAAAAAAAATCCAAGTGAGCAAGAGAGCGCCCCACAGAGGCAAGATGACCTTAATCTGTGTTATACTGGAAACAGCGACCAAAAAAAAAAAAAAAAAAAGAAAATCTGGTCCCTTGACAGATAAGCCGGAGGCAGATGTTCCTGCTGATAAGCTTTGCGCTTAGTGACGCGCTTACCCGTGGGTTGCCATTCTCCTCCACTGGAGGCACTTGACAGTTGACTGGTGGATTGTTGTTGTTGTTATTGTTGTTGTTTCCAAAACAACAGAAGAATGAACTCAACAGGCCGCGACTACGTGGTTTCTTTAAGGACGACGTCGACGAACCTGAAACAGCCAATAAAACACCAGAGCTGTGAAGATCTGAACTGCTGAACAGTCAAAAACAGACTCATCAAACTCATTACTTGCAGTGTATGGATCTTAGCATTTTTTCTTTTTTTGTTTCGATAGCAATTTCAAATTCAGTACAACTACAAGCCATGAAGCATTCGTTTTGCTCAGCCTCAAGAGGATTGTCAGGCACAAAGAAAGTAGAACGAGAAGAAAAGTCATCATTCATTCATTGGATGTGTTAGATACGTCCACCCAAAACAGTCACTTGTGTACAGCCACAACTTCAGAAGCCTATATTTAGGGCCAGGGAAAACGGCATATGGGCCTATTAGTGTCAGTACAGGGTGGATTAAAAAAATTTATAACCTGAGTGTAGAGTGAGTGCATGCCAGTGAAAACTCACTAGTGAGGTTGATACACGTCTGGTTTCTTCAACACTACAGACCACAAAAATACAGCATAGTAGAAACACTGCATTCACAAACAGCATTAGACATTTGTGTGAGATGCCCCCCCCCCCCTCAGGTATCACCCCTTTCAGCTGTATACATTGTAATATTACTAAGTGAAGTCAAATAGTGCAAGAATGGGACAATGTGGTAAAAACGCCACCTGAAGCTGAGTGAAGAGGTGACTGGGAAAAACACACCTGCACTGTGTACATTCAGTACATGTATGTGTACATGCATACATACATGTGTATCTGTAACTAACACAGTTTGAGCTTGTTCTTATTCTTGCTTCTGTGGGAATAAGAAAGCTGAAGTGGGGTGTGCACGGGCAGGTTTGTAAAAAACAACCACCAACCAACTGCTGTAAATACGTAGTAATATTAAGAGACCAATATGGTACCGGTGTGCCTTGCATAAAAGGAAATAATCATGTTGTTCTCATTACTCATCAAGTAAAAAATACTGCGTAGAAACAGAGTTTGCTATGAATGACTAAGTCAGTAACAGAGTATTTGCGCACACACACACACTAAAAAAAGGATTATCATTATTAATGTGACATATTTAACTGGAGGCAGTTCGCATGAAGGTGTGTTGTCTTTGTAGTGTGATCATCTGATCAAAGTTGTGATCACGCCATGCAACATCTTGCAAGCTGATGTAGTCAGCCACTGAGAGTGAGGTAGGTAGCCTGAAATATATCCCACTTCCCACTTGCCAGAATGGCCATGCAACAGATGTGAGTATGACACAGACCTGAAACTGGTGGGAGGCTGACTCAGACTAGTCTGTTGTGAAGTGCGAAACCAGTAAAAACAGAAAAATAAACGGGTACAATTTCAGGTGATAGTGCTAATGATGATGCCTTCATTTGATTGGTAATCCCACCTTATCCATTGTATTAAATGCGCGTGTATAAACCACAAATCACAGACAGCAGTATCGCCTAAGACTAGTAAGAGCACAGAAACCACACAGCCATACATGATACTGTTGTGACCCCGACGATCAAGTCCCAGTTGAGGAGCGTATTTTTAACAGTTAAAAGAAAGCAAGTCAGTACATGATGTACTCGGTCGAAAATATTCAAAAATTGACAGCGGACATCTATGACAGAATTCAAACGACAGAAAACAATCAATCTTTCACTAGCCAATCGCCGAAAACAGAGTGCCGAATGATCTTTCACTAGCCAATCGCCGAAAACAGAGTGCCGAATGATCTCGCCTCTGCATGCACGGTTGAACAGCTCATCCCCTGACAGCGTTATCAAGACAGCGTTGTCTGGCATCAGCAGCTGATACTGTTTGTTGGTGCCAGGTCAGAAGTGCTAGGCGCCATACTCAAGGGACCACTTCTGGTCTTACTCTGTCCAAAATCAATACACAACCAATCAACTTCTGACCGCCGACTACCTGCTGCCTTGCAGCAAAGAAAGCTTACTATTGTACTGCTACATGTACTAGCCTACAACTGGGTTCACCTGCTGACAACTTCAACATCAACAGCCACAAGGTATTCACCCTGGTAAACTGATAAACGGATTGCAAATATTACAACTGCCGACTGATAAAACTGCAACCCTAACACAGTACACAGAAACTACAGCTATGGCTGACAATGACAAGTGCTATGGAAATGCAAAGCTCTTCATGTGACCGAAGGACTCGTGTCCAACAGCGCGTTTAAACCTAGACAACCGACCACCAGCTTATATGTTGCATGAAAGGTCTACACTTTCTCCACAAAATCACCGGGTATTTCAGTCTGCCATAATGTGTGACGAGGAACAACAAACAAATTATCTGAAAATTTCAATGGGCAGCCAACAGTCAAAGGCATGTCAGTAATTAGTGGCGTGGGTGAATCCGGGAGCAACATGAAAGAAAATGTATGAGAACCTCCAATCGTTTTGTTGCAAATTATGCGACTTACAAAAAGTGAAAAACCTTACATTGGATTTAAGGATAAGAAAGTGTTACATCTAGTCTAAACCATTCCCCGACTACACCTCTAACAAATATCGGTAATCTATGCAAAGCACACGTGATTGGCCTGTCCGATAAGATTAGCACAAAAGCAGTCACAACTCACATGTACTTGCACATGTGACCAAAACAGGCTTGATGATGACAAAACTGTGATAAACAGAAAACTAACAATAACCGAATAGATGTAGTATCCAGTTAATGGATTATAATCTTAACTATTTATATATAATGAAAGCTATCACCAGTATTTACCTCTGTAGTATATTTTAAGATAGATAGATCAACGTTTTGTTGTTGGTAAATTCAGTTCCTAGTAGGCAGCTCTTTACTCTTTTAGTGCTAAATAAATCTTTTTGTTTTGGTTTTCATACAGAATCCTGACTGAAGGAGTGAAGCGTATTTTATGAAGTCTTTAGTGTGAGGGGCAAATGCAAGGCTACCCTACTCTCACTAAAGCCAAATAGGGTCATATATAATACATACATGTATGTACATGTATTTACACGTACATCCATTATGCTGCTTAAGTTTTACAGACACAACACTGATACAACTTGATGCTTTGACAGTAGGACAACAGCATCATGAGCACGAGGAAGTTCACCAAGAGGAAGCGAGGGGTGATCCAAGTTACAATCACCAATTCATTACTAACACAGAAGTAGGGTAACAGTAAATTAGTAATACTGTTGTGGTAAGTATGGCACCTGTCAATACATCTTGTCTCACACAAAGGCACAGGTTCATCCTGTATTTACTGTAGATTAACCAGTGTGGACAGCTGTATACTCAAAACCACAATATCCGGAAATAAAATTAAAAATAATTTTAAAGAAAGTGAAACACAGACACACCTCCTGAAACTACCATGTACCAATGATAACAAAGAACACAAACTGACAAAGTCACCAATGTCTGAGAACACCACTAACGCTTTAGTAACTTTTACTCACTTCCACCTTCAGGCAGCAAATCAACGGGGGCAGGACAACAAAACAAACTTAATTTAAGCGTCACCATAGGCGTCATCAGTATGCCAGTCTACCTTTCTGCAGCGGTAAAAGCATCCCCTTCAGCAGACGACAGACATGGACAACCAGTGCATCCCAACATCCAGCACGTGCCTGCAAGATCTCCTCTTCACGAAACATCTCCATCTCATCCAATTCACCTTCACTCCCACTGTCATCGGGCCCCACTTTGAACAGCACCAAGCAAGGACGCTCTGCTTTTGTAGGATCTCCAAACTGGGCTTTTCCTTGACCCTTGGCTGTTCCTGGGCCCATTCTGAATCGTGAATGTCTTCCGTCAGGCCAAACTTTTGCTGATAACAATTGCCGATATGACACCTAATGACCTATACTAGTATACGGTTTTGGATTTAGAGCACAGATTACACAGACCCGCTATCTTACAGATTACATGTGCTTACAAAAATGACATCAGATACTGGCAGCTTATTCCCTTTTTGGGAGACTCCGACTGGTCCAACAAGACACAAAACGTAACCCATGACTCAGTTCCTACCAAAGAAATTTCCCTTGAAGTTGAACAGAGGTGATTTCATTCGTTCACTCAACACTGAAGGCATACACTGATAGTCTCTGGTGACACAAGCACATAACAGGTTGTAGCTGAACACATTATTCCAGATTGTAGATTACAATGCTAATTAAGTAATTGTCACGAAAACAACCTGACCTCACAAAGCAGTGCGGCTAAGTGACTAATATTATGCCACAATCTGTGTTGTACCACACATTTCAGGGATCTGAACTAGCCTAAACCAGCCATGAGGTGGGCACAGCAGATGTACCAATACGATGAAGGCTAGCTGTGCACAACATAGAGTCAGACCACTTTGTGACTCCATGCATCTGTTGCACTTGGTGAAAAATCAATACCGACCCTCTAAGTGGACGGGAGTTCAGCATACCATCTTGTAAACATCTGCTGGATGAAGGAAAGCGTGGGGTTTATCCTAGCCCAGCAAACATGCTAACTTCCACTTGTGTCATGTTTCAATTTGCACAAGTTTTCGCTTCTTAAAAAACAACCAACAAAACAAAACTCAGGGGCATTAAAATTTTGCTCTAGTTTCATACTGTGCAAGACCTGTACACTTTAAAGGGATTTATCAGCAAAGGCAGAGATCTGTCATGTATGTTCAAGATGCAGAGTGCAAAATGCATAATTTATGTAAAGAGAGTGATACAGGCAGGATGCCACTTGCAGACAGATCTACACAACCCTTCATGCATTTAAGTAACGATAGTACCTTTCACTTCGGCTACCAGTACCACGGTATTCTTGAATGGATTGACTGGGTGGGGGGGGGGGGAACAAACAGAAAACAACAAAACTATTAATAAAACCGGGTCACAGCAACAACAAAAAAAAGGGGGGGGGGAGGAGATAATGACTAGTTCAACATGATAACAGCAGAAACCTGGTCATGCAAAAGAAGTGGAGGAATAAACTGGCACCTTCCTTCCATCAAGGTATGAGAAATGTACTTAAACTACTAGTTACAGCAAAGGGGTTTTAGAACTCCCCTATGCTACTCTGCAGATTATGGAAAGAATGTGCATGTGTGTGTAGAGGCACTGAAGGGATAGATCTTGCTACGATCACTGTACTCCTTCACCCTGTTGTCAGCGTTACGCTCGCTGCATCTTCCTCTGCGCCTGAAACTACCTCAACACCGACCTCTGAATAACCGAGCAAATGAGACGCTTTCCTCCCCTCTCGCTCTGCTGCTGGGATGGAAGCACAACGAAGAGAACTCTACGGCGACTTGCGCAGGGCAGCAACCTGCTCATCTCATTCCCCAGTAGCCAGACCAAAGCCCAGGGCTCTGTGAGTGTTGCAGTGGAAAGAACATAATTCGCCGCTGACACACTTGGCGCCAATCTGCCTTCTCCGACGAGGAAATAAAAAGGGGTGAAAAAGGTAGTCTGCTGACAGCATACCTGTCTGCTACCTGTAACGCGCTCACACCAGTTTAGCCGGAAAGGCAGGGGATATATATGAGGGAAACCACCTGTGGCCTGTGCAGTCTAGTGCCTTGTGTGTACCCGAGCTCATCATCTTCCGAATCCTTTGGTCCCAGTCAGGAATATGTACGCCTCTTTTTCCCCAAAACACACATGACATTGTAGATTTCTGCACCACTTATAGAAGTGCGCTTTTAAAACCATCAGATACCTGCTCAGTTTTGACAGGTTTGTGTTGTAGATTGATAAAGCACATTTAATCCAAATGAAACAGTTCAGAATCAAATCAGAATGCCTGACACATGCACCAGTTCATAGCACAAGAGATAATACAACTACTACCATCTACAAATAAAAACTTTAAAAATTAAAATACAAATTTCTGTATCAATACATCAGTATGTGCACTAATACAGTTTTAGACATGTATCTCTTAGTTTAAACAAACAAACAAACAACAACAACAAAAACTTTTTGAAGACAAAAACTGAATGAACAGGATGTGATGCTAAAGTAGAACAGGAAGATGAGTAGAACTTTCCACTTTCAAAGGCTCCAAATGACACATGGGTTTAAACTAAATGTTTCTTCCTATCTTTGAATTTTTGCCCAGTTCCTTGGCCTTGCTGTGGTTATATGCTGTTGTTGCTGGATGGTGGTGGATGGGGTGGGGGGGGGGGTTCTAACTTCTACTGCCCACGCTTGGGTTATCACTGGGATGGGCAGGAAAGCTGCATTTCTCCTGATGGTACTGTAGGCGAAAATTGTGTGTCAACCGCACAGCTAGAACTTTTTCCTATTCTATTAGTATTATGATCATGTTTGGTACCACTACTAACTTTAGCAGCCTTAAAGAATCACTGGAAGCAATGTCTCCATCCGTAACAGAAACTGCCAACCACTAAAGGTGAACGTTTTATTCTTAGCAGTGGTAAATCCTATCTGCACAGGAAAACACTTCCCGCTCAAGAAACTTAAAAAATGCAAGGGGCGTAATCTGAAACTACTTCCTCACCTCACTGCAATGGTTATTTTCCGCAGACAGTTGGACAGCTGACAATACTACAGAATAGTACAATAGCAATTAAAACAACTTTTGCAAGTTTTTAATGAAATTCTCATTAAGCCGTTCAATCTGTATTGACAAAATGCAAAATTCTACTGAATGTGGATAGCAGCAGTGAAAAAGAGAAAACTTATAAGCTGTCAGTATTACTCAATGGTCAAGACCACAATCTGCAAACTCATCTTTTCATAAGCTATACACTGCACGAGTACACAGAGATCTGCATTATGTTTTGGATTAGAAAACTGTATGATTCTTCACCGAATGAGTCATGTAGATCATATACTCTACCACTAGTACCAGGGGTGGGGGATTTAGAGGGTGCGCATGTCATTGTGGGTGTGTGTGTAAAGAGTGGTAGTAGTAGTCGTCTCACTGCCTGAATTTTGATACTGTGTTCATGTGTGTGTGTGTGTGTGTGTGTGTGTGTGTGTGTGTGTGTGTGTGTGTGTGGATGGCGCACAAGGGTGGGGATGGTCAGGATTGTGGTGGTGCATCCAGGTGTAACTGTAACTGTCAGCTATCAGTATTACTGTAATGCCCTTGTGCAATGATCACACACAAACACACTGCACCTCTCCAATTTGTCATTATACAGCCATAAATAATGCTTTATCTTCTGAAAGCTAGGTCATGAAAAATAAAACTCTTGCAGCTATATCGGTGACAGTGTAACTGCAGTGTAAGGTTTAGCAGGTTTATCACTTTGTGCTTTATATTTGCATGCAGTACCTGCTTCACTCAGTAAATCCACAATAAGACTAGAGGAAACTTGTGTTACTGTTGCTGTTTGCTGCATCAAAATAATTACGTAATTCAAGAAAGCAGGTCTTCCCTCTCATCCTCCCTCACCCAACTTCGAAACTGTACCAGGTAACTGATTAAGACTGAAGCAAGACGATGAGCTGGTCTTCTTTCAACTTAAAGTGCAAGGTGTTAAATGACAATAAGATAATGAGTCAATGACTAATGCAGCCAGATGAAGACAAATGCCTGCATGATGAAACATGGTGGACAGGCATTGGGTTTTAGACAGCAAACTTTTTACTAATTTTAGACACCAAGAACTGAAGAAGTAGCCAGACAATAACAGTTCTGTGCCACAGTCATGCAGCCTGGTTAGATTTTCCCCTTTCTGTATATGAAATTATGACTATGCTACGTGTTGCCATTCTTACTGCTAGTTTCAGTAAGCTATCCAATGGTGACCTTGACTTCATTAATTCATAATGACTTGATGGTGCTCATCTGCATTTTACATCACAATTCACGTATAAAAACTTGAAAAAGGAAAACCATACATGTACTTGGCCAGTAAATGGCATCTGCACTGGCTCAGTTTAATGATGCATTTAATGATTTATTCTCACCCAAAGACCACCAGTTGCCAGTTATCAGTAATACCACGAACTAAACTACAGCACCTTTCCCTGAAATTCCAATTAATGAAACTACTGGTAGCAACCAGATGTGAATGTGGCTGCAACCCACAAATCAAAACATTGTGCCACTATCAGTGCACAGATGCGCACTGCAAATGCAACAAAAATGGGCGTGCACAAATCCTCCGTGCAGTAAGCTTAATCATTCAACAAGAGTGAACACCCCCGTTCTGTTTGTCAACTCAGCAGTGAAGTGATTATATTTTTGACTTATTAGCGACACTTTGCTTTGCATTAAGTCATTAAATGCTACATGGACCTGGCAAAGTTTTGTTTACGTCGCGATAACTATGGCATGCCAACATACATGTGCCTTCAGACCCGATAACTCTGTCCTCTTTCCGACAAGGTCTTACGACTGGAACTTCGACCTCATTCTGTTCTGTCTAAATATGCTGGTCTCAAAATGCAGATATCTCGCGTGCGACTACAAAACCGACTTACCGTACACGTAGAGGACAAGTTTACTTTGCCAATTAAGCATGCTAAGTGCGTAAAAATTACAGAAAAACATGCAGGTGCCCCTGCATACCAACACTTCAGCGCCATTTTTAAGACCACTTGCGCGAGCTAACTTGCTTACCTTTTTCCGATGCGGGAAATGTATTGAGAAGTTCATCTTCTCTGCTAACCTGGGTGATAATGGACGTATTGTCCATTTAGAAGACACCTAATACATTCGGATGGCGGCGTCTTTGCTTGTCTTGACGTCAAAACACTACTAAAACGAACTAAGACTACATGGACTATGGCTTCCAAAGTAAATATCGGTGCCCAGATATTGTATACTCATGAATATTAATGAAGGAGCTGAACCGCAGAAACATGCTGCTAAAAATCATGAAGTATCGGCAGAACTAACTCTTCTGGTAGAAAATAGTAGCACTTATAAAATCTACAGCAAAGGAAAAATATCAATGTCCGAAACATTTCCCTTCCGCGTTATTCTGGGTGGAAAAGGTCAAGTTATACGGCGAAAACTTCGCATCTTGTCGACCAATGAGATGATAGATTGCCGATTACCCTATTCTGACCACAACTAACAGTACCAGTTGAACAGATTTTGTTATGTAGATTAGCGGTCTTAAATATCGTAGACATGAAGTACGACGAATCCATACATGTTTGTTATTTGTCTCCAGCAAATGAATAAAGCAGATATATCCAACAGCTTTGGTTTACTGAACCCGTCCACTGAACGTGGTATTTCTAAGGTAGATTAAGTAGGCTGTTTACTGTCGGAGGGCGGAAGGTCAAAATCCGCGCGGAAAGTGAGGTACATGTACTTAGCTTACTTACTTAGGCCCTTGGCTCCACGTGGAGCATAGGCCATCGACAACCCTTCGCCATCGCACTCTGTTCTGGGCTATTCTTGCCACTCCAGTCCAGTTGGTCCCCTGCTTACATAGCTCTGCCTCAGTGTCCCGCCTCCAGCTGTTGCGAGGCCGGCCTCTCTTCCTTTTGCCCTGCGGGTTCCATGTCAGGGCTTGGCGTGTGGTGCTGGATGCTGGTTTCCTGAGGGTGTGTCCAATCCAGCCCCACTTCCTCCGCAGGATCTGCTTGGCCACTGGTTCCTGCCCCGCTCGCTCCCACAGCTCTTCATTCCGGATCTTCTCTGGCCATCGGATGTTGAAGATGCGCCTCAGACAGGTGTTGAGAAATGTCTGGATCTTCTGCTGCATCGTCTTCGTTGTCCTCCATGTTTCGCATCCGTAGAGCAGAACTGACTTCACGTTGGAGTTGAAGATGCGAAGTTTGGTTCTTATGCTGACAACTTTGGATGCCCAGACGTTCTTCAGCATGACCATTGCTGCCCTTGCCTTGCCGATTCTGGCTGTGACGTCTCGGTCTGTGCCTCCCTGTCCATCAACCACACTCCCCAGGTAGACAAAAGACTCCACCTCCCTGATGGGCTCCCCACCGACTGTGACTGGTGTGTTGGCAGTGGTGTTGATCTTCATCAGCTCGGTTTTCTTCCTGTTGATCTTGAGCCCTGTTCCGGCTGATGTGGCTTCCAGGCACGTAGTCTTGTCCTGCATCTGGCTGTGGCTGTGAGACAGGAGCGCCAGGTCGTCCGCAAAGTCGAGGTCATCCAGCTGCGTCCAGAGTGTCCACTGTATCCCGTTTTTCCTGCCTGCTGTAGTGGTCTTCATGATCCAGTCGATGACCAGGAGGAAGAGAAACGGGGACAACAGGCATCCCTGGCGGACTCCGGTCTTCACCTCGAAGCTTTCTGACAACTGGCCGGCATGGGCAATCCTGCAGCTCATGTCTTGGTAGGTGCACTGGATCAGGGAGATGATCTTCCCGGGAACTCCATAGTGCCTTAGCAGCTTCCACAGCGCCTCTCTGTCTACACTGTCGAAGGCCTTCTCATAGTCTATGAAGTTGATGTAGAGGGGGGAGTTCCACTCCAGTGACTGCTCCACAATGATGCGTAGGCTGGCAATCTGGTCAGCGCAGGACCTGTTCCTGCGAAAGCCTGCCTGCTGGTCTCGGAGCATGGGGTCGACTGCCTCTCTCATCCTCTCCAGTAGAATTCTGTTGAGAACCTTGCCTGGCACTGACAGGAGCATGATCCCTCGGTAGTTGCTGCAGTCCCTGAGGTCCCCTTTCTTTGGCAGCTTGATGACGATCCCTTCTTTCCACTGGGCTGGCACCTCTTCCTTCTCCCAGATCTTGCTGAACAGGCTGTGCAGCATGTTGACGGCTGTCTCTGTGTCTGCTTTAATGGCTTCTGCTGGTATCTCGTCCGGCCCTGCAGCTTTCCCATTTCTCAGTGTCATGATGGCTTTCCTGATCTCCGCCTTAGAGGGCTTGTCACAGTTGATGGGTAGTTCTGTCTCAGCTGGTGGGATGTCTGGTGGTGTTTCAGGGATGGGGCGATTTAACAGCTCCCTGAAGTGTTCTGCCCATCGCTTCAGCTGTTCCTCAGTTGTTGTCAGTGGGTGCCCGTTCTTGTCCTTCACTGGTTTGTCTGTCTGCTGAAATTTGCCCATGAGCTTCTTGGTCACCTGGTACAGGTCTTTTAGATTCCCTTGTCGGGCTGCTTCCTCTGCTTGACTGGCCAGGTTGTCGATGTAGTCCCTCTTGTCCTTCCTGGTGCTCCTCTTCACTTCTCTGTCAGCTGCTGTGTATTCCTCTTGTGCCTTTGCCTTAGCTCTTCTTGTTCGGCTCGTGTTCAGTGCAGTTTTCTTCTCTTTCCTAACTTCCAGCTTCTGGATGGTATCAGCAGAGATCCATTCCTTATGTTGGGTCTTTCTCTTGCCAAGGACCTCTTCGCATGTGTCGTGCCAGAGTTTCTTGCTGTGTTCCCACTGTGTCTCGATGTCCATTTCACTGTCTTCTATCAGGTCTTGCAGTGGCTGGAACCTGTTGGAAAGGCTGATCCGGAATGCTGCTTGTGTGTCTGTGTTCCTGAGAAGTCCAACGTTGTACCTGGTCCGTGTGCTGTTGGCGTTGGTGTGCCTCTTGAGCCGAAGTCTCAATGCTGTTGCAAGAAGGTGGTGGTCTGATGATACATCGGCACCCCTCATCACGCGCACATCCCGCCACGATCTCCTGAACTTCCGGCTGATGCAGATGTGATCAATCTGGTTCTCCGTGACATGGTCCGGCGATCTCCATGTGGCCTTGTGGATGCGCTTGTGTGGGAAGATGCTGCCTCCTATCACTAGCTGGTTCAGGGCACAAAAGTCTGCAAAGCGCTCGCCATTTTCGTTCATCTGTCCCAGTCCGTGTGTTCCCATGGTGTCCTCATAGCCTGTGTTGTCTGATCCAATCTTGGCGTTGAAGTCTCCCATCAGTATGGTCATGTCCTTGGCTCCTCCTCTATCTATCACTGTCTGCAGTTGTTGGTAGAAGTCATCTTTTTTCTCCTCTTCCGCATCATTGGTGGGAGCGTAGCACTGGATGATGTTCAGCTTGATGTCTTTTTTCTTGGTGATGAATTTGGCTGTGATGATGCGGGAGTTGACAGGTTCCCAGCCGATGAGTGCCCGCTGTGCCTCCGGTGCCAGCATCAGGGCCACGCCCTCAGTGTGGGGGGCTCCATCCTCTGTGTGTCCAGAGTACAGCAATTGCTCTCCCGATGAAAATCTCAGCTGTCCTGACTGTAGCCACCTTGTCTCACTCAGTCCCAGTACTCCTATCTTGTAGTTCTTCATCTCTCTTGCTACTTGTATGGTCCTTCCTACTTCATACATTGTCCTGATGTTCCATGTGGCTACTCTCGTTGTTGTCCTGGGTGTTAGAAGGGGGGTCGGCCTTGCAGCTTCCTTTCGGCTTTCACTGCAATGCGTCATAGGTCTCCGGGATGGAGACCCTTCCTCGCCCAGGTGAATGTCTCGGTTTGTTGCTGTCGATGCTTCAGTAACTTAGTGTTTTTTACAGGTAGGGCTGTTAACCCTACGCAAACCCGTTTAGCCTCTTGGAGAGGTGGTCCACATTCGTCTGACCTCTACCCTTCGACCTGTCCAGCTTGGGTGACCCTGCCAGGAGCATGTGCTCCTGCTGGCATAGTTCTCTGGGTCATTGAGGTACACAAGCCACTACCCCACGACAAGGGTTGGACCATGTAGGGGAGGTACATGTACAAACTAAAAACAAAAACAAAACTGACCCGCACATTAAGAAAATACATCGCGATCTAAAACACAGATGTGTTGCATAGCAATGTCCTTGATGCCTGAGCTTACAGTTTCGGGAAAGCTCGGTTGGGTGGTAACTTCAGTTTATGACTATAAAACAATAACGACAGAAACAACTTGAAACAAACAACACTGAATAGCAGAAACACTGAACAACAAAACCGCCACCAGCACCGACCGTAAGTGAAGCTGATTCTCATTAGTCAGTCAAACTTACCCCCCCCCCCAAAAAAAAAAAGAAGAAGAAGAAACAAACAAACAAAAAACCGATGGCTAGTGTTGTACAAAGCCAGAGTCTGGTCTCACCTTTCAGTAACTGCCTATAGTGTACTGGCCGTACGTTACATATATAAATAAATGCATGTTCAAGGCATGTGCATTAGGTCGACTCGGCGTATGTCAAAACACCCCCCCCCCCCCCCAAAAAAAAAAAATAAATAAATAAATAAAATAAAAGAAAGAAATGAAAACTCAAGCCAAAACAATGGATTGGACCAGAGACTGGCAGTCATACATAAAGCATTTATGGACTGAGGGCTGTCTGGTAGCAGACTTAAACATATTTACCACGGTTGACAGTGGGTGGAGGGGTGACTTATGATCAAGTGCTCCTCGATACTGAGACATACCTATTTTATGTATGTCTCTACTCGTTACCCCCCCCCCCCCCAAAAAAAATGGAGGGGGGGGGGTGGTTAGCCGGGGTTGAAGAGATTATGGAGTTGTTAAGGCCAAGCACTAGTTTCTTCTTTTGTCCGTTTTTTTTTTTCATTCAGCCCTGCTACCCCCCCCCCTCCCTCGCCAAGTGTTTTTCATCTTCATCCCCTTACTTCAGTGTCCAAAATGTGATTTTTTTTTGGGGGGGGGAGGAAGGGGTGGTGTGGGGAGGGGGATACTCTGCTCGTAACTCGTGCACCAAGCCATTGATAGTAGAGGACCTCGACCGATTAGCCACGTGACTGGAGTTACCCCCCCCCCCAACTCCCTCCCCGGTTCCACCTCCATGAGCCGTGACAACGCTTGGTGGAGCGAACACCGAAAGCTATTCCGAATACGAAACTATTGCAGAAACGAAAGTGTTGAGCTAGCTTTACATGTGAAACATCTGTCCAAGACGCGCGAGATGGCCGCAGTTCGATTCCAGCTTGGTGGCCAAAAAAGTTATGTCGTTCTCCACCCTTCGTCCTTTTTCTAAGCTGTCCAATCGGACACACATGTGGTAGAGATCACCACCTGATAAGGCAATGGCGACGGAAGAAGTTGTTCTGTCTTTGGATCGGACAAACTCAGCTCCAAATCTACGTGTGGGGAGTTCGTGTCGAAGACAACAGTACAGGTTCTTTCAGTCTGATATTTTCAGCCAGGACTTCCATTTGACTGGAATCATCGATGCATATAGTTTATGTATTTGTCCGTAATGTGATCTAGGGCTTTGACTCCTGCGTTACTAGCAACGGTCAACATTTAAGGCAGCAGCATGGGTGCCGGTGGCTCTTTCATGCGCTCCCATGACGATGATGACATTTTGGGTTCAGATCTTGATGGCAATGGACATGGTGTCATAAAGCGCATTCCTATTGAAATGAAACCACGAGGAAAGCTTGGTTTGCGCAGTGTTGGGTCCCTTGGGCGGAAACCAAAAGGAGGGAGTCTGAGGTCAGCCTTATCAGTGGATCTTGAAAATCCAGAAGTAGAGAGAATAAAGAAAGATTTTGAAATGTATAGACTGAACAAAGAAAATGACATTGCAAACATGCAGAAGAAAGAGCAGAAACTGGAGACAGAAAACAAACGCTTGAGAGCAGAGCTGCTGGCTTTGCAGAAGACCTGTACCCGCATGCGTGCTGAGCGTGATGCTGCACTGGAAGCAGAGCAGGAAGCGGTTGCTCGGGCAGCAGCTTTTGAAAATGACCGTGACAAAGTTCAGAGGCAGTTCAAGGTAACCTGTTTAAAGCACAGCAACAGAAATTACATGTCTGTATGGTGCAAAGGTTGTCAAATGGTGAATTGCTGTTTTCTATGGCCATGAAAAAATATCTGTCACTGTCAGGTGGCAAGATTTATATTGGTAGAACTAGATGCTTACAACTACGCTCATACGAGTCATAGGACACACTTTTAAGTCTTCTCCAGTCTTGTAAAAGCAGAAAAATTACTGTTATTTTGCATGGCATACAGCCTTACATTGTGTAGTGAGATGGGTGGTGGGGATGCTGTGACAATCAAAATATCTCATTTTCAAGTACATGTATGTGGAAGTTACAATAAGACTTTAGCAAGCCCCATACCTGACTGAACATGCTGAAGTGCTCTTCATTATCAGTTACTAGACAAGCCCTTTCTCTTTCAGCTGTCATTTAATTCTTACTAAAATGTACTTGAATAAACAAATTTAATAGATCTGAAATGAATTATTTAGATCTCTTGTCACTAGAACTGCTTAAGTTTAACTGCTCCAGATCTGAGATGTGACAGAACGTTTTACAGCTGTTTCGAGAAACGAAGGAGGGAGAGATTCAGAATCTGCTACGCACCAAGCGTGAGGTTGAAAACCGCTTGTCAAAACTAATGCATGGTCTGGCTGAGGACATCGATACTGCATCTCGGTCTGGTCTGGTTGATTTAGGTGAGCTGTTTTACCCTGCCATGTTATCACTTCATCAGTTCATGTGCTATTGTGGTTTGTTTCCTAGAGACCTACACAAATCTGCATACACACACATACATGTATGCATACAACTTGCTAATGTATACACATGTAAACCCCCCCCCCCCCAAAAAAAAAAAACACACACAAAAAAACAACAACAACAAACAAACACAAGAAAAAAAAAACAAACAGATTGCTGGCCTTTTTCTTGTTGCGTTGTCTTTGATACCTCCCATGGTACATGGTGGAAGAGGACGTTAAAATTCCCAAACAACCACCCACTTGCCCTTGCCCCACCCCAAACACACACAAGGTATAAGCAAGGGGGAACACAAAAAAGTAGACATGTGAGTTGTGACAGTCATTCGGTTTCAAAAGAAACCTGTCAGTCACTGCCAGTTTGTATACATATCGTAACAGTAACATGCTAGTTCTTCCAAGGTGGGTTGCTGCTCTTGAAATTCGTAGAATGTGATTATGCAGGTAATGCAAACCCTGGAGACTGGTGGACAGCGTTGGAGAGTGAGCCATCGTTAGGTAGCACAGCCCAGCTGCACCAGCCAGCCTTTCTGCGTGGCCCAGAGTTTGTGTCCACGCTTATGGAAATGGAAGGTCCCTTTACAAATGTCACCAAAGGTAACCAAAATCTGCGGAAAACATGCTGGAACACCCTTAGTACTTAATAGTAGTACCTACTATTGTCCTAACCTAGTAAAGTGAAGTGCTGGCTGAGTACCAATGTCTGATTTTCATATGATCATATGAAATGGGTGAACATGCTGTATAATTTGAGAAAGTGTGAATAGAAATTTGCGATGTGGGGTTACCCTCAGTATGTCTAGCCCTTCAGCTGTCGCAATAGCACCAAGATAAAGCCCAGTCCCTTAGCTTACTAATGTATGCATGGCCTCCAGCCCAGGCCATATGTTAAAACAGCACAGGGTTATCTCATTTGAATGCAACAACTCCGCTTGAATTCCGCTGTTCAAAGCCCTTTTGTCACGTGAAGTCAACATTATCTGACCTAATACCTTCAGGTCAAGGGCAGATAATCAGACTAACGTGGGGTCAGAGGATAAACGCATAAAAAATGCCTGAATTTAACAAAGTCCTAATTCGCTTTGTTTCAGAGGACTGGTGTACTGCTCTGGCCAACATGGTTCACATCATACCAAGTATACCAGAGTATGCCATCAGCAGCACACTACGCATTTATGTAACAGCCACAAAAGACCTGAGCGCAGAAATGGACATACTTATCAAGGTACACCTTTTTAAGTTCCTTTTACGGGCATCCAAGCTGTTTTGTTTTGAAATCGTACCTTTTTTTTTTTTTTTTTAAAAATACTTTGTTAGGACCGTAAACTTCCTTGTAAATTCTATGAGATGAGATGACGTGGCAGTATCTTACACTTTCTTTGTCTGCTGATACCAAGCAGTTTGTTGGTACCTCTCAGTCTTTGTGAATGTATTTTGCAGGACTATCTGATGAAGTTGCGAACGCTCTGCTGCAGTGAGGGTCGTGATCTGGTGGTCATTCACTTGCCTTGTATCCAAGACAAACAGGTTTCAGCACATACACTTTAAAAATCTTTTTCAGTGAATTAATACTTTTGTTTTCACATGCAAATGTGAGCCCTAGTGTGGAAGTTGTATCAAACTATCATTTGAAATGTACATACTAGTTTTCCTTTGCTTTCTTTGACTTTGAGGCAAACCAGGCCAGGGTTAACACATGTTCTTGGCACATGTGTCTTGAATGGGTTAATATTTACTGGTAATGTGTATAAGTGAGAAAGAAAATTTGGGGATGCAAATTTATTAGTTTTAAATTTGTGGTTAAGAAAGATTCAAACCAAACTTTGCATTTAAAATAAAGCTAGTATGTAAATGAAACATGCTGTTAAAATTAGTATGGTTATCTCAAAACATGGCACTGGATCAGTATGAGAGTGAAGTTGGTCAACTGTCTGGCTGGTAAATTGTACATGAAATGAAATAGACTGTTTACTAGTACTGCAACACTGATGTTTCCAGCAGACAGACGTGCTGCAGAGAGTCCGGAGGAGAGAGATTGAAATGGCATCGTTGTTTCTTTGTCTCCTTGGTGACACTGTTCACAGGTAAGATTAAGAAAAACTGGTGATGAAAACACTGGGATGGGTGGAAAAGTCAAAATTAATATCTCTTTCTGTAAACATGCAATTGTGTAGATTGAAAATGGGAGGCTTGTTTGACTTCAGCAAGTTTGTTCAGAGTTTTATCATGACATAGAATGCAGAGTTTCAGACTGAAAAGACAATCAGTTACTAGTTCATGTTCATAATCATTATGTTGTCATGTTGTTATTTCAGGTATATGAATTACGAGATAAAGCATGGGCATCTTGATAATCCAGGCAAGAGACCGTCTGTTTTCTGCTTCATGGACAGTAGAAGGTAAGCGCGATTTTCTTACAAAACATGTGTCCCCTCATATTATTCGCAACATGACTGCATTTCTCAGGAATTCAAAGAGTTTTGGCCATAGTTATTGCTTGCTTAATGCTACGCAGGCGACAGTGGCCGATTTTTTCTGTAGCTTTTTGTTCAAAACCACTGCACTGCTGAACCACGGAATTGCATTTAAATTTTTTACCAGGCCAAGCCAGGCTGGACTTTTGTCAGAAACACAGGAACTACGCAGCAAGATCAGGGAAAGCGGCAATGCAAAAATTGTGAACGGATTGTCATCTGCCACCAGAACAATGGAAATCCTCTACAGTGAGGTGGAGAAAATTGTGAAAGCAGTGAGTTACTTTTTCACATGCACCTGTCCTTTTTTATGAGCTAAAGTTTAGCTTTGCATGTTAATTCAGGGCTGGGTGTCTATTTACAAGATCTTGCTTCTCGTGGTCTTGACTTTTTACTTCAAGTGACCTCTGAGAGAACTTCAGTCTTTATTGACAGACATGCACCAGTTTCCCCCGTGTTCCCATAATGCTGAATGGTGCCTGGCTTGCACCCCACTCTAAACAAATAATTCTGCTGCTGGTTATGCAAGATGGATAATTTTTCAGGAGCTGGGTGTTGAAGCTCGAGAAGCCAGTTCTGGAGAGGACATGGGTTTTGGTGAGGGTCTTGAAGCGGGCATGGTGTGTGGAGGGGCTGTCTGGGATCAGCACTGTGATTACCAGCAGCTGGAGGCTCTGAACCATGCAGTTCATGCCAGCTGCGAGCTGGGCTTCGAAAAGGTGAGACCTTTGCTATCACAGGGGCTTGTGGAAGTGTATGAAGAAGAAAACTTGTACACTCACTTGTGATTAACTCAGAAAATAGTTGCCTAACAGAAACTGATGTTTTGGATATATATCTTCTTTTAGAAATTTCTCGGTCCTGTTTTAGTTAGAAGTTTGTGTTTACTGTAGTCACAAAGAACAATGCTGTGCTTTGTTTTACAGCTGTATGAGCGGCTGACAGCTCATGTGGCAGCAGCTGGCCCTGTACCTCCCCTACTAGTCAGTGGGTCTCCAGGCTCAGGACGATCCCTTCTCCTTTCTCGATGGTGAGCCTCTTCTTCTTGTTGAGTCTCTTTGCTTTTTGTAGCATTTCCTGTTCACTATGATTTTATAGTATATTAGTGCAGTAAAGCATATTGAAGATATGGATTGTGGGTGTTTGTTGAGTGAACAAGTTTTGTGTCTTGGTGTGTAGGATTCAGCTGCAGCAGGAGAAGAGTTCTAGTACCCTCGTGCTGTATCATTTTGTGGATTCCCAGGCCTCTATCAGTGCTGACCCAATTATCATGATCCGTCGCCTGACTGCACAGGTAGTGTGTGTATGCGTTGAAAACACTCATGATGATTACTGGTGGCTGGCTTGCTTTTCAGAGTTTTTACTTTGTGACATTTGCCAGCTATCTAGTTACAGCCTTGTAGAAAAGGGGAGGGGGGGGAGGATCTGACTGCACAGCTATTGCTAGGTTTTGCTTCAATTCCTCGGTCTTTTGTTAGATCACCATAATCTTTAGCAGCTTTGTGAAGAGTAAGAAGCTGGTGGTTGTTACTATGTTAGTTGTTCAACAGTGTTATGCCATATTTTCACCACTTTCACAAAGGCATTGCCCCCCTTCTTTTCCCAGTTAATGCAGCATGTGAGTACACCACCTGCGTTGACTTGTGATCCTGTGAGACTGGTGGAGGAATTCCCGCGTTGGTTGGAAAAGGTGTCTGCCAAGTCCCCAGGTGGTGTCATCCTTGTGCTGGACTCTGTGGACAGGTTTCCTGTAAGTGCAAAAACGCTGTCAACTTCCCTAGTAATGGTGTAGCACAGTGCTTACAGGTGGTGGTGGGAAAAAAGGTGAAAGTGGTACTAAAATCTGACAGTCATTGGGGGAGTGAAGCGTTGGAGACTTCACTTCTCATCAAGCCAGCTATGTGAAGGTAGAACCCTCTCTCCTTTGCTACTTTGCACTTGCCCAACCCTGAACAGGGTCAGGTAACCATTTATAGCTGAATGAACTGGGCTGTAGTAAACAGCCTGATTTTTTTTTTTTTTTTTTTTTTTTAGGTGATGTAGGGTGTAGGGGCATACATGTTAAATTGAACATTCATATTTTTTCCTCCTGAGCTGGACAGTAACAAATGAAGTGTTAAGCAATGGCTAATACATATTTTTACATCATTGTTTCTTTTCAGCAAGCAGATGTTCATCTCAAGTGGCTGCTGGACCCCCTGCCAGTGGACGCCCGGGTCATTGTGTCAGTATCAGAAGGCACATGTCCACAAGCATGGCGCTCGTGGCCTACAGTCAGCCTGGGTTGCCTTGGCACAAAGAACGTGAGGGAGCTGCTGCGTGCCGAGCTGGCCATGCTGGACGCTTGGCTGGACGCAGAGTCGGAGTCCCGCATCCTGACACACTGCCGCACTCTGCCCACCTCTTGTCCGCTATATGTCATGCTGCTGGCCAGACATATTGCCAGGTAGGTTTTAAAACTTTTCTTGTGGCATGGGTCACATTCATTCATAGAGCTGTGGGGCCACCACGCTCTCCCTCATAAGTTGTGTCCCTTCCATAATGCAACTTATGGTTGGGTTCTTGCAGAGGTACTCACTGCAGTTTATCTGTCTTTCTCTTAAGCCCCCCTTTCTCTTGAAGACATGAAAGGGTAATAGTTGAATAATTCTTGCAGAGCTGTGTGTATGTGTGTTGCTCTTTCATGCAATTTATGTACATATGTTCAGGTTGCTTTGCTTTGCACAGTTGCTATTAACAATGTTTACAATTGTGGAGTGTCCAGTATTACACCCATACATGCTGTCAAACCCACAAACTGCATCTCCCAAAATTAGATTTACACATTTCCCTATAGCTTATTGAGTGGAATGGACGCACCTTTTATCTTACCAAATAATGCATCTTGCAGTAGTATGTACATGTACCAGCGCCAGTTGTGTCTGCAGCAACATAAGTGATAACTTTCGTGATGTCTTCCTTGCAGTGTGAGCAGGCAGGATACTGGGCGCCATCTGTCTTACTTGCTCAACTCAACAGACAGTCACACCCTCTGTGCTTGCATATTGGAGCTTCTTGAGTCACAGCTTGATGCTCCTGACTGCAAAGGGCAGTTGCAGACGGTAAGAAAAGCTGAATGCTGCCTGTGCAGATACAGTATTTTGCAAGGTTTTTCTTACTCGTAGTATATTTCTTTATTAGTATGATTTTATTTATACATGTATTTTGATTCTTGTATCCTCATGTAGTATTGTCACTGTGTCGTCATACTGAAGTCCAAATGATGGTGTGACCAGATAAAAAATCACTATCAGTTTGGGCAGATTTTTTAATTTTTATTTTTTAACACCATGTAAAGTATAACCCCATATTGGTTTAGCTGTGTTCATTCATGCTGCAGATCTTACGGTACCTGTGTGCCAGTCGTTGTGGGATGCATGAGAACGAGCTGTTGGAGCTGGTACCAGGGTTGAGCAGGGCTCACCTGTGCGTCATCTTTGACTCCTTGGTTATGCATCTCATTGTTAAGTACCAAGGGGGATTGCTCACCTTCGCTCACCAACAGGTGAGGCAGACTTGCTATGCTTTATTTTTAGGGGATGCACTAGTTTGTACAGCATTTCTTCTTATATGAGGGTATCGCTTTAGGGTGTCGGTCTCTTACATAAGGGTGACTTGAGTAAAACATTTTTATTGCGCCTTGCATACCATCTGTGGTTGGTTTGCATGTATGCAGTTACATACATGACCATTGTCTCACACAGGTATATCGTGTGCTGTGCGGTGTAGTTGAAGTGTTAGGCTTGATTTTCTTTATTAGGCCTGGAGCAGTAGCTTTGTATTTGCTTGAAATAGATACTTAGTGGTCCCACAAACTAGGTTTCCACGAAGGATGACTTGTGTTTGCTTACAGGCTCAGGAGGCTGTGCATGAGTTTTGCCTTGCTCAGACTGACAGTCCATCTCTTGTCAGCATTCGCCAGGAGCTCATTGAGTTCTTCAGCAGAAATCTGCAGTGAGTATGCTCTGTTACTCTGTAGTTAGTTACTTCTGTCTTTTGTTTTGCTTTTGTTTTTGTTTTCCTCTCTCTAAAGTATAAAGTATGTCGTCTTTCTTTTGCCAATTCTGCAATGCACAGCAGTAAATTTTGTTTTGTTCAGGCCAGGTCAGGTTACAAGTCGTGTTTCGGAGGAACTGCCCTGGCTCATAAAGCAACAGAGCAAGAAGGAGACCCTTCACTCCTGCGTCCTCAACCTCTGTATCTTCCAACACATGTACGCCAAGTGAGTTATATTTTTCAAGTCTACTACAGACCTTACCCCGAACTTCATGTGAGTTCTTTTACAGAGGTCACTGCTATGTAGAATGTTTCATATTACTGTTATTGCTCTTGCATATATATACACCTTAGAATGCAAGTACATTCCCATAACTTCATTGTTTCGGGTGCATTGAAATGTTACAGAGGGAGATGCGCAGAGTTGATCTCATACTGGCAGTACATTGGGGCTGACAAGGCCAGCATGGCGGATGCATACTTCAGCGCCACAAAGAAAATGGAAGAAGGTATGTCCATCTTATTTTCATTGAGGTATTTTAATTTAAGTGATGTTCATGTTAAAATGTAAGATCAGAGCCATGTTGATCTCTACATATCGTACCTGGTAAATATATTCCACTTTCAGACACTTATTTCAACACTTGGTTTTTACTGAGTACTTATTGGTCACTGAAATCAAAAGTCTTCAGCCCTATGTAGCCATCTTGCTTTGCCCAGCATGTGTGTAAGGTGTAGTAAAGATCACTTCGTACATATTCCTTGCAGAATGTCAGGTGGCACTGCCAAGAGTTGCAGACATGTATGAGATACTTGGGCGTTTCCTGAAGGATCTTGGCTTATTGAGTCAGGTAAAAATGTATGCAGATCTAGTCACAGCTGGCAGTGTGTGTGTATGTGTGTGTGTGTGTGAGTGTGTGTGTGTGTGTGTGTGTGTGTGTGTGTGTGTGCGCGTGCGCGTGCGTGTGTGCACGTTCGGATGGATGGTGCATACTCGCTAGTGCTGTTGTATGTGTATATGTGCTTCAACTCTGAGGTAAATGGGCATGCAGTGCCATATTTGTGTGTGTGACAAATCGTTCGATGCGAAGTGTTTTGAGTAATGTCAGCATTGTTCTCTCTTTTTTTTTGTGTGCAGGCGTTGCCAGCTCTTCAGAGGGCCCTTGAGCTGCGGGAAACTGCTGTTGACCCTGACCACCCCATTGTTGCTCGTTCCCTGCATCAGCTGGCTGGTCTACATGCACAGTGGGGAAAATTTGCCACTGCTGAGCTGTTGTACCGCCAAGCACTGGACATCTTTGAGGATGCTTTTGGCTCGGACCATCACTTGGTGGCAAAGGAGCTGGATTCTTTAGCTGTTCTGTACCAGAAACAAGACAAGTGAGTCTCACTGGAATTTCAATCAAGCCTTGTGATTTCCAAATGAAATTCTGAGAATAAAGCCTGAGTCTGTATAGTAAAGTGTAGGTATCAGCTGAAAAAAACAATTAGTAATATCCATTTGTGCACAATGGGATGATTTCAGAGCTAGATGTTTATCACTGTGTCTGTAATATAAGCTGTTTCTGAGTGGAGATTCTTTAAATTGCACTAAACTTTATGCTCTCACTAATGCTCGTCTCCAGGCATGATGCGGCAGATCCGCTGAAGAAGAGAGCACTTTCTATCAAGAAGAAAATCAGAACGCCAAGAGGACCGTCAGTAAGTAATATCATACATATATGATTCAGCTTGCATGAATGTGGCTCAGACTCAAAGCATGTTAGTAGTTTCATTTATTTGCATATTCATTCTGAAATTTGTGTATTCATTTAGTCAGATCATATTACTACATTTGCTTTCCTTGCATGTTAGTAGATCTCATCTTGTCTCGTTTTTTGCTTATTGATATTTCGAAACTACATGTACTACAAAAACATTGAAAGGAAATTTTTTTGGCTCCCTTGTGTAACAATGGGAGTCTATGTTTTAACCCTCCGTCGTCTGTCTGTCTGTCTGTCTGTCTGTCTGTCTGTCTGTCTGTCCAGAAAACTTTAACGTTGTCATTTTCTCAGAATCTACAAACAGCAGGGACACCAAACTTGGCATGCTGATAGACAACCGCAAGACCTTTCAAAACATATCATTTTGAATGACCTTGACTCAAGGTCAAGGTCACTAAAGCTCTCTGTTTGAAAATTTTACATTGGCATTTTCTCGTAATCTACAAACACCAGAGGTTTTAGACTTTGTATGATGATA
Source organism: Batillaria attramentaria (assembly GCA_018292915.2). Classification (NCBI taxonomy): domain Eukaryota; kingdom Metazoa; phylum Mollusca; class Gastropoda; family Batillariidae; genus Batillaria; species Batillaria attramentaria. The sequence continues at coordinate 175,592 of JACVVK020000206.1, forward strand.
GACATCCATAAGAACTTTACAGATATACATGTGTTCAGTGGCCTTGTGTCAAGGTCAAGGCCGTACAAGCTATTTTTGTGAAACCTTAACATTGGCATTTTCTCAGAAACAACAAACAGCAGAGGTGCCAAACCTGGCGTGCTGATAGACAGTGATAAGACCTATGCACACATACCATCTTAAATGACCTTGACTCAAGGTCAAGGTCATTAAAAGTCTGTTGGGAAATTTTACATTTGCATTTTCTCAGAATCTAGAAGGATCAGAAGCCTCAAACTATGTGTGATGATTGTCATTGGCAGCACCTTTACAGACATACCTGTGTTCAGTGACTTTTAGTCAAGGTCAAGGCCATGCAAGCCTTTTTTTTGGAAACTTTAACCTTGGCATTTTGTCCATAACAACAAACAGTAGTGGCACCAAACGAGGCATGATGATAGACAGCAATGAGACCTACCTTTCTGAATGACCTTGACTGAAGGTCAAGGTCATTAAAGCTGTCTGTTATGAATTTTAACATTACTGTTTTCGGGGGAACTACAAATACTAGAGGCATCGAACTTGGCATGATAATAGACATTGATGAGATCTCATTTGAATGACCTTGACCAAAGGTCAAGGCCATACAAACTGTTTCGGGGAAAATTGTAATATCGCCAAGGACTCAGAGCGCCAGAGACACTTTACTTAGCATGATAATGGATAGTAATAAGAGCTTTACATACATACTCTTGTGAATGACCTTGACCTGTGTCACAAGGGAGCCGTGGAGGCTTCTGCCTTTCTAGTTTTCTTTGTCTTGGGTGTGCGTCAACAGCAAGACGCTGAGTGGAAATTAGAAATGCTGTCCAACTTTGTTACGGACAGTGATAGTGACACATACAGTCTGCTGCAGGTTTGATACTGGTGTTGATGATCATTGGGCTAATTTCTGAATGCTGTGTTCCTTTTTGAAGGTGTGCAGAGTCAGCCATTTGCTCTCCCACTTCGCTGATAAACTTTTCGTCTAGATTTGCCTGTTATTTTTCTGAAATCTTTCTGTCTTTTTTAACGTAATGCTCATATGAAAATTTTCCGATCTTACTATCCTTTATATATTGAAATTGGTATTGCTGCTAGTAACTTCTACCATTGTAAAATGAAGTTTCTTGTTCTCGTCTATAAAAACAGCTCTTATTTCCTTTCACACCTCAGAGAGTGGCACCCCCTCCCTCCCGCTTGTCTCTGTCTCAGTCTTGTTCTCTCTCTCTTAATTTCAGATTTTATTTTCAGGAGGTGTCTGCACAGACATAGATCACATTTTCCTTCCTTTTATTATGGTAATAGATCTGTAAAATTGAATTTATGTAGAATATATCACCCAGGTTACAATTTGTAATTTAAAAATAAGATTGAGTATGCTGCTTTTTTTCCCTTTACTTTTCTTGGAGGAGGGGGTGGGGGGCATTAGTACTGTCTGGGTGCTAAAGGCTGAAAGTTAACATTACGGGTTTGTGTGTGAGAGAGAAAGAGAGAGAGACAGAAATGAACGTACATTGCTGTTGCCCTACACAGGCCCATCACAAGATTGACCCACTGCAACGGAGAGCGCTTCAGCTAGAGGAGCTTGCAATGGGTCCTGATTCAGCAGATTTGGCTCGGACCCTGAATGAGCTTGGTGTTTTATACTATCTGCAAAACAATGTTGAGTAAGTGACGCCTTCCAGCAAACTATGGGACTGGTGTATTGTTAAATGTATACACGTTGTTGATTTATGTACAGCTTGTTGCGTATTTAGTCTTGTGCAAAACATTTAGAGAATACCGAGCAAAACAGGAAAGAAATAGATGCTTATGTTCTGCGAAATAAAGTGAAACTTGGATACACCCATCATGTGATAAGTGCAAACAAGTGGAATAAATATAAAAAAAAGTTTTTGGTAAAGTTTCTTTCTTCGTTGGTTTTTTTTCTTCCAGGACAGCTGAGTCATTCTTCAAACGTTCTCTAGAAATGCGCGAGTCTGTGTTGGGCCCCGACCATCCAGACATTGCTCAGTCCCTCAACAACCTTGCTGCCCTCTACAATGATCGCAAACAGTTTGACAAGGCAGAACCTCTGTATGAACGGGCTTTGAAAATCAGGACCAAGGTAAGGCTCATTATAAGTATTAAAAAGGCTCAAAACACGAGGACAGCAGACAGAATGAATTCCGTTTTGGCTGTTGTCCTCTCTGCTGTGTTTTGAGAAGTTTGGTACATATAGTCTGATATTTTTTAAAGTTCATTCTCCACTAATAGGCGCCAACAGCCTCCGGTGAAAAACAGATCCGTATCATAATTTATTCAGCATGCTAAAAAGTGCCCATGGGCTGAATTTCATGTTTGTAAATGTCCAGTGGCACCTATTGGTGGAGAGTGAACCTCTAACAGCTGGTGGTCCTTTTGGTTCTGGTCAGTGCACAGTGTGAATTTTTTAAAACTTGAGTTACAGTTGTCCTTTTTTTGTCACTGGCAATGTCTGTGTTGTGTATTTGAGGAAAGAAGGGTTAAACATGTGCTGGTATATATAATTTTTTTATTTTTTTTTGCAAAAGAGACATTGTGTGCAATACACTTTTGTTTGTCTGTGTGTAGCACTCAAGCCCTGACAGCCCAGGTGTTGCTGCCATCATCAAACATTTGGCAATGCTGTATAAGAAACAGGTAAGTCATGTTCATCAGAACCAAGGGTCATGGGTCTCACCTGCATCATAAATGTTTAATGCTCTGGGTGATTCTCATAAGGTTTGGTCATCTAAGCACGACACCTAGTTTACTTCACGGTTTTACAGTCTGCTTTGGTCAGCAAGTGAAATTAGCAAGTCTTCTTCCATGTAGCTGAGAGTGTGCTTTTTGTCTGCAAGGGCAAGTTGGACAAGGCAGAACCACTTTATATCCAAGCAGTGGAGATCCGAGAGAAGGCCTTTGGTCCACATCACCCGTCTGCTGCAACTGCGTTGGTCAGCTTGGCTGTTCTCTACTCTCAACAGGTACATTATTTGATGACTACAGGCTTTCATACTTACCTTGTTTCTGTTACTGGTTTTGAAATCGTGAGTCTTCATTCTCACGGTGGTAACTGGTTCTTTTATGGTCTTTATGAAGATTTTGAAGCATTTCGAAGCTTGTTGGTATGACATGTGTTGACTGTGCTCTGACTGATTGTCACCTCAATACTTCTTCATGGTTGGGAAATCACCAACCCCTTCGATGAGAGTTGAAACATATTCACTCTCTTTGTATACAGCTGAATGTGTGTAACTTAAAGTATAACTGAGCTTTAGTGGCTGTTCATTTGTGTCGCAGAACAAGCATTCAGAGGCGGAGCCATTGTATGAGAGGGCTCTGAAGATATATGAAGACAGCTTCGGTCCCAACCATCCGAGAGTGGCAGAAACTCTACGCAACCTGGCTGTCCTGAAATATGAACAGGTGGGAGAACATGCAGGGTCCTTCCTCTCAGTCTGTACCTTTTGTCACTGGAAAATGTATGATAATCCTCTGATCTTGTAGGTAGGCCAGTGCTCATGAAAGCCAGTCCAGCCCGTCTTGTGTCCTTCTCTTTGTCGTTACAGTCTTTCCGTGTTTATTTTTGCAGAAAGACTACGAGACTGCAGCCCGGTATTACAAAAGAGCAACAGACATCAAAGAACACGAAGCCAGCTACCCGCCTAAAGGACTTTCACGTCGCAGCTCCAGCGGTGACACAAACTCCACTGTGAAGAATCTCATGCAAGTGTGACAGCTGCATGCTGTGTTGCAGCAAGTTGCTGTTTGTGTTCAGGTTGACTCTTTGTTGGTACAACTGCTGTACAAGTTTCCATTGATGTTCTTAGCTGTTATTTCGAAGGATAAAATATGTGTGAGGGTGTGTGTGTCTGAGAGAGAGAGAGAGAGCAGTATGTGCCCAGTCATTACCATTGTAGTCATGTGTATTCTAAGTATCAATCATGATTGATGCAATGATGGTGGTCTTGAAGCAGACCTCAAAGGACCAACGTCTTCTTGTAGGAAAGATTTAGAAAACTGAAGGATCATGGTCACAAACTGAGTTCGCACGTGTGGAGGGACACAATACATGTTTACAGCCTATATGCAATAATAATAATAATGAGTATTGTATAGGCGCTTTACCCAATTTCATGAATCGGCTCAAAGCGCCGCGAACTGAACCCAATACGCACGCTCACGTGAATCGCACGCATTCCCTCACACTGGACATAAACACATTACAATCACTTGGTGCGAAGGGTCAGCTCAGCTATTTAAATTTCGGAATTTAGAATCACATTTATTTTTCAAATTTGGTGGGCTGAACATTTCCAAAGCAGAGGAGGAGGAAGCCGGAGTACCCGGAGAGAACCCCCCAACGACCGGCCCAAGTGAACGGTGCCACGTAAAAGAAGGAAAAATCCTTTGCCCCGAGTGGGACTCGAACCCTCGACCTCTCGCATTGGTGACAAGTCTCTTAACCACTAGACTACTGACCGCCCTGGTGGTGATATGCAGCTGACAAAAAATCTGCTCCTGAATTACAGAGAAAGATGTGCGTGTACCTGAAGTAGTGTGCACCTTATTCTTTCCTCCCTTCACATTCTGCCACGGCCTCATTACCAGAATGAGGTTGGCCCGGGGGGAGGGGGGGAGGGGGAGTGCCTGGATGCGGTAAGACAGTGTCTTTTGGGGTTGGTTGTGTTTTCCGGTGGCTAAGTACTAAAACTTTTTCCATGCTTTTTAGCCACAGCATTGTTAAGTGGATGTCAGGTTGTCTGATTGATTAAGACATGCAATCGTCTTAGCCTCTGTTGCTCACTATTTAGTTAACTGATATGAGAAGTGTTCATCTTCTTTCGCTCATCAGTTATGCGCTGTGTTGGTACCAGTAGCCAGTATTAGTACAGTTACTTGATCATGTGTTTAGGAACTCCATTGTCCTACAGCAGATTAAGGGTGTCCACCAAGCAGTGGACATAGTCACTTGTAAATGCATTAGATGTGCTTTCTTAAATCCCAGGGTAATTCGTGCACTGTTTCCTCTTCAACAGTATTGGTAGTGGCAATAATTATGTAATCTTTGTGTGAGCTTAATATATATATATAAGGTGAAGTACATGTAGTATACATGTATATATAATTATGTATGAATGATCTTCTATCTTGTATGTTTGTATCTTGGGAACATTTACATGTAGTATTGTCCTGTTTTTGGTCTGTGATCAAATCACTTGAAGGATTCTATGCTCCCCTTGAGGGTTTATAAGAAATGATCTGGGTTCTATTTGTTGTTGTTGTTTTGTTGTGTTTTTTTTTGGGGGGGGGGGGGTGTTGGTAGACTCCTTAATAATCCGTCCAGATGTGCGTTTTAATTTTTTCACATTCTACGCTGAACTTTTCCTCCGTCCATGCTTTTTTGCATTTCAAGTGAACGTGATTGAATTTCTAAATCATATTATCATCAATTTTTATTGTTTTTTTTTATATAAAGATACAAGTGAATAAAGTGTGACACATATTTATCTTAACTACAGTGCTTTCCTGTCCTCCTTTTTTTCTCCTGCTTCATAATTTTTTACCATCTTCTGCAACTGGAACACTGCAGTCAGTACTACTACTTTAGCTTACTGTTAATAATTTACCACAGAATCTACCATTAGGTCACTTTTGTGCAGTAGATGTGCATTTGTTCCCCTCAGCCACAAAAATGAACCCACTGTCGGACAGCAGGGGAAGATAGAACCAGAATGTTACATCCTCTCTCTCTCTGTCTCTAGCTCGCTCGCTCTGTCTCTCCACCTGTGTTTGTTCCAGCATTTTGTCATGGCAAAGTCAGCATGCAGAAGCCATGATGCAAGTGTTGAGGATCTAAAACGCCAGTAGATAATTTTCACCACAAACACCGCAAACACACAGAAACAGCCCCTTGGTGGCACCTGATCGCCCCTACACATGAAATGCATTGCGTAACATACAGTTCACTCCCATCCACTGCACATAGAGGGACTGCACGGCCCGATGGTCAATGTACAGCGCGCCGTGTCTGTTGGTCGATGCACGTTTGTTCCCCACCAGCACTTGAATGCTTTACAATCATCCATACAGTATTCTGTCTGTTTTACTCTTTCAACATGCACCCAACAGCTCAGCTGTTTTCGTAGATATTAATCAGGTAAGCCAAATGATGCAACACTCAGATTTTGTTTTGTTTTGTTTCTGCTGATGTGTGTGCTGCATATTTCATAGATAAAATACACAACCAGCACCAACATTTTTTTTTTTAAATCGCCAAATCAGTGTCAAGCCCAGTGTGTCTCCTGGGCCTGCATGTAATAGTTGAGGTTTAGGCTTTTAGACCCGGGCTAGAGTCTAACCTGGAACTAAACTAGCTCTAGGGTTAAATTTTCTATTGTATTTTGTGTTTTAAATCAAGAAGCGGGCCCATTCCAGCAAGGTGCCTAAGCCGTTACAGAAGGATTTTTTTTCCTTTGTTCGCTTCCTTTTGTATTTAATTTTGCTTTTGGGTTTCTTTTGTCCTAGTCTGGGTTAGGCCCGTAGCCGTGGGTTAAATTAACCTCGACTTTTACATACGGACCCTCGTCCCCACCACCTCGTCTTACACCCCCCCCCCCCCCCATCATCATTAGCTTGCTTTACGTCCTATGGCTTTTAGCCCTTAAGGACAAGTTGTTATCAGGTGAAATGGGGCAGGAGGGGTTACGTGCCAGTGTCCTGTGCGTAAGCGGGTACCGTGCCGTGAAATGAGATCTAGGTCAGCTCGCGACACGCTCGGTAGACTGTCAACACAAACCAGTGCCGTGTTATTCTTCAGGGGACGCCGGACCATACAGCGGTGCTTTCGCGTAACTCTGAATCGGTGGATAGAGGGCGAACGAGTGCATGCCGCGGCTAAATGTTTTCACAGGTGAGAGAGTCGTATACATTCACCAACAGGATACGTGCATGTGAAGAAGTATGCCACATTGTTTAAATGATACCAATTTAGAGAGTTCGTCATGTCAGTGAAAATGCGCAAAGATTTCTTCCGAAGTTCTAAATGATACACGGCATGCGAGCAGGAGAACCTAAGATCATCGTTGCTGATTAGGAACATTTTTCTTCATGTGCGAAACACTGTGCATAACTTGCGACACCAAGCAGTAGAGCACAATGTTAACTTCATTGTCGAGTTAGAGACCTGCGCGTATCAGAGCCAGCACATTCCAGAGAGTGTAAGGTAAGAAGTGTCACATCAGTCACTCTTGTGTCACTTGTACGCCAGTCGGTGCGTAACTCAAATTACGTGCGTTGTCGTGACATCGTGTGTCGCGTTTCAATCAACGGTACAGTTTTAGCATTTCAGCGCTAACCAAAGGTTTCAGTTTACAGAGGGATAAAAGTGAGAGAGGAACGAACACACACACACACACACAACGTGCAAACGTAATCTCAGTTGTTTCCTGGTTGATTCCGACCGCCGGGAGTGCAGTATTTCACTGTGTACTTCACCGTGGCCAACTTTTTAACTACAAGTTTGATACACGTACCACTATTATGAGTACTGTGCGACCAGGGTGAATGTTAACGGGCGAAGCAGCATGTGTGTAGTTAGCGCTGAACAGCTTTCAGACTGTGATCAGCCACTCAGTTTTGATCGGGTGTTTTCATAGTGTATCTCCCGCAGAGACTGCTTTTGAGGAAACCTGGCCCGGCTTTTGTTCAGTCACGCGTATCTTTCATATCCCGTTTTGATCAGTCTGTTATGAACGATCACGCCGGCATTATGCTACAACACTTGATTAGGCGCACACCTGGTAATTTAATATAGATTCTCAGTTTCACCTTCTTCATTTGTTAATTCCTTTGTTGAAAGATTTTTCACTATATTATTTTTCATGGGGATGTGCACATCTGGAGACACTTAAAAGCATTTTAAGCCAGATCTATAGTGACAGCAGAAGGCAAGTGGGTAGGCAGTAGGTCAGGTTAAGTTTCAAAGTGAAAACAAGTTCACTAGGCCAGTTGGTAAGAGGAGTCGGGTATCGGTATCTAAAAATACCAACACAGGCACATCTGTTGCGCATCTTATCGCACGGCGTATCCTACTCTGACCTTGTAGATCGACCAGTTCATTTGATAAAAGGGCATTACAGAATTCCAGAACTTGCAGGGAGTGCAGTTGCAACACTGGCTGACTTCTGTGGTGGTACCTTTCCCATCTGATTAGGCATGTCTAGTTGCGGCTTGCCCCCATTGGCAGTGCACTGTATGCAGATAATGCACGGTTAGACTTCCACATCCATTGGTTTTGCAGGTTTACTTCCAGGTCGGTCTGCGTCATACACATGCACTGGAGATGCATTAGTTGGGATTCTCTGCCCAGGCAATCAGTAGTGACCAGTCTGTTGTTCAGCAGGTGGTTGGTGGATTTGAAATGCATGTGTCACACTTTCGAACTGAATCAATTTGTCAGACATTGGGTATGTACTGACTGATCCATGTTGATGTATATACTGGGTAAACAAACGTCACACAGAAAGAAGAATCAACAAATGGCAATAAAATATAAATTCCTTTATAGCAGACACTGCCCTTTCACAATAGTGCCTGCTCCCCAGCTTCAAACCCTTCTCCTTTCGGCCTCATTTCCTAAGTAATTTTCAAGAGGAAAAACAAAATACATGTAGTCGGTTACAGTGATTAATACTGTGGCCGCTGTCATCTGCCAAATACATGTAGTGCCTTATTCAATTTCAGAAGAACCATGACAACCATTTATGTCATAGTAACTGCCCAAACTGCAGCATTGTACACTTAACTTAAAAATGCATATACATGAACTGATGTAGTGATGTACATATACATGTAGTGACACACTGCAAATGGGTATTTCAGGTAAGACTCAGTATGTTCCTTCAATATTTCTTAAAAGTTTTATTTGTTTATAGGCTTACTTATTTGTTGATTACCATTACTTGGTTACTGATCATTAATAAATTCATTTTCTCTGTTTTTATTAATACTTTTCAAATTGTTGTATGTCCATCCACATGAATAATCTGTAAGAGTAAGAGAACGGAATCAAACTAAAAAAACAAAAACAAAAGCAAAAAACGAGTTCTTTCCCATACCAAACAAACAAAAAGCAACAGAAAGAGTTGTTAACAAAATGTCCACGCGATGAGAATTCCCCCCCCCCCCCTTTTTGTTTTGTTTTGTATGAGTCCCTAGCAAACCCTGACCAGTTTTCTAATCAGCCGTTAAATTGTGCTTCCCATTCAGAACAAGAAATACGCAGGTGGTGGCCATGGTACATGTAATTCCTCTCAACCGAGTATTACATGTAGTGGTACAGTATTTCTCACTTGCCCTACACCGATATAGCTCCCTGCCCTTTACCAATCGCTTAACAGGGGGAATATATGATGGTACCTTTTATCTGTATCTAAGGAAGCTTCACGCTGAGCCTGCAGTAGTCAGTGTGTGATGCAGCTCTAGTGGGGGAGGGATATGCAGTAACAGCACTGCAGCGGCCTACAGAGAAGCCAGGATGGAGTGTGGTCGCTGAGACTTCCCATGCTGGCGTTCTCTTGCAGAGGACATTCGGACTGACCAAGGTTACAACACGTGCAAAATCTTCAGGTAGGCTCATTTGCAGTTATTCTCCTCAGTGTCGCGTTTGGAATGCTGTAGATAGATTCAACATGTTTTTTTTTTTAGGTGTTTGGTTATGAAAGCCTGGCTTTCCTCATAGCATGTGTCATTTTGATTTGTAATGGTAGGTAGCACCTGCGCCAGTGAACTGTGATGTATCTAGGTGAAATCTTTCACGAATATGTGTTAAATTGGGGTGAATGATAACCACCTTCACCCATCACTGAATTTCTCCTCTGACTTAAAAAAAAAAGGAAAAAACTGAAACATTTGGACAAACAGGAACCGGCCATAGGACAAACAGGAATCATAGCTTAAACAACAAATTAGGTTTCATGCATAAGCAATTTCAGTACGTAAAAAGGTTTCAGCATAATAAGTGTAATAAATTTCTTTATTGTAAGTAAACTGTAAAATTGTATTTGTCATTAACTTTGACAAAACAAATCTCAGTTATAAAGCCAGTTCATTCTCCTGCTTTTACAATTCAGACAGATTCACTGAGTTCAGTGAAGACACTTGTACCTTTCAAGTAAGTAAGTTCAACAGATCAAACGCTTTTTGCAACAGTGGTGTGCTCTTAGCTGTTTATTATGTGACACCAAGTTATGATAGTGCATGCGTAGCTATAGATAAAGTCCAAATGAATGAATCGTTAGGTAAACACAGCCATTGTATTGAAATGGTTTTATGAAAACGTCAAGAATGGTTCTGATAATCCTCCTTTCCTTAAGTGTCTTTGACCATGCTCCATTTGGTCTGTGCCCACATAGTACCAAGATAATCTGCTTTCACATTGAATGCCCACCTGCAACAAAAAGAATATTTTGTATTTTTCAAATTTATTTGCATGCAGTTAACAAAAATTACATTTAGCCAGTTATTAGTACTTCATTAATTTTTTAGACATCATAACAACACACCTTTGATCTTCATGTGACAGAGCTGACTATTATAATTTTGTTGTTGACATTTTCCTGGTAATGGTTGTAATCATAGCATATGTACAAAACAAAACACACAAGAGACACCCCCCCCCCCCAAAAAAAAAAAAAAAAAAACGAAAAAAAAAAACCGCGTGCAGCGCACACAAAAACACCAAAACACCAACAACAAAAACAAAACAAAACAAAAACAAACAAACACCACCACCACCACCAACAACAACAAACAAGAACAACTTGGAGAGAGAGAGAGGGAGAGAGAGCATGTGAATCGGTGGCACCGGCTCTTTTCTCCCCATCAGTTTTACTGTGGTGGCTGACCAGGCTCATTACCCTTTGGCCGCCGATACTACTGCCAGTAGGTAACCATTCAGCTAATCTATGGACAGTAAGGAAACCGAGCGAGCTAATTAGCAGCTTACTTTCTTTCTGTTCAGTTCCTTTTTTCCCCCTAGTAGTACTGAGTATAGCGGGGTGAGAGTTCTTCTAGAAGTTCTCAAGCCGACTTGCATCCAAACCGCTAACCTAGTATACTAGTATACGGTATTAGACTATTTATATGCTCGAGTGTTATTTTCAGCCGCGCCTTAGATTCCTTTTCTGTTTTGCTATCCTTTTGGGGGGCTACCTACTTAATTTGTTTTGGTATACTGTTTGCCACCTGTCGGCGATAAGTCCCGTCTGGCCAACCTTCCAGCGATAACCCTCAGGGTCGGGGATACGCTCATCGCCAGGCAGCCATCAGTGTCCCCGGCTGGAGAGATATATTATGTTACCCACAAACTGATGGTCTTCTACATCAGAGAACTACCTAAATAAGGACCCTCTCTGTTTTGGGCCGGGTCGGTAATCTGCGTGCAGTGATAGGGAGAGCATTTTCTAATCGGCCCGGACTTGGCTGTTAGCGTGGAGGAATAAAGCCAGTTCTTGTAAGTGATTTCCCTGATATAACTCGCTAGAACGTGCCCCTCCCAGCTCCAGGCTCCTGCGCCCTGATGCCCTTGTTATAAGGATGAAAGGCATCAAGGGTGGAACAGAAACAAAACATCGACGTTTTTTTCGCGGTTCGTGCTGTGTTTACAAGTGCATACCCGTTTAGTTCTTGCGTCAGTTCTTCTCATCCGTCTCTCCCTTTTCGTTTTGTGTTCTTTGCATCTTAGTATATATACATTATATATTGTGCTCTATAAATATTAATTGTATGAAAAGCAAACAGCGGTCATTTTTTAACAAACAAAAGGGAAAAAAAACCCTCCCATCCCCCCCCCCCCCAAAAAAAACAACACAAAAACAAACAAACAAACAAATAAACAAAAACAACAAAACGAAAGACCAACAAAAAACAAACAAAACAGAAACAGAACAAAAACAACCCCACAAAACAACAACAAACAAACAAAATAATACAAAAACAAACAAAACAAAAGAGCAACAGTAACACCAAAACATAAACACCAAGGAACCAAACCCCAGCACTTTACATCACAGCGCATGGTGCCAAAGCGCCAGTGTGGCCGAAAAGTACATAGTGATTGGTGAAACCGGATCGGTCAGTGCACGTTTTCGGAGGTTAGGGGGAAAAAATCACTCCTCTACTGCTTTAGTTCCTAGCTTGGGTTTGCGCCAGTGTTCTTGACCAGAAATAGATCCCAGCTTTACCTGATCATGCGACATTTTGCATGCGGGTAGAACTCTTTTCAACTGAACTGAATGCTTCTTTCTGAAAGATGTTTCTTTTGAAGAAAGAAAATAGTGTCTTTAATTGATACCCTGTTATAGAGCTTTTATTTGCTACTGGTTTATCGTTGTCCTCGCTTCAGGACAGTTTGAAACTTTACCTGAGACAAGGGTTTCCATCAGTTTGGGGGTACATTCACGCATTTTGGAAACAGACATGACATCTGGTGGGCGTGAAGTTGTATCTGTATTGTTTTTATTGTCCACCCCCAGCTCATTCTCCTCGCCGAGGCGTGCACCAAGGGAAGTTGTTGGACTTCTGTTTTTTTGTTTGTTTGGTTTTTTTGTAGGGGGAACGTCAGTTTGCCCATTTTTACCTGCAGTTTTGGTGATTTGGAGGAAAAAGGTTTTTCTTAGATGCTTTTGAAGTCCGCACTGTCCAAAGCGAATGTGAAAAGAGAGTGCATCCCTTCTGGCCCATTTCTGCCTGGGGAACGGCCTACTTGAACGGCACGTGCGTCACAGTGCATGACTCGCTGCCAACACGAAGAAGGTCGACCACGGTGTATGGCCGGTCATCGGTTATTGCCTGTGGGTACAGCACAGGATGCAGGATGTCTGCTACAAGGATCCTCTACAGCCGATCAGCTATCGGAATGACGTGAGAGGCCGGACGGGCCCAGGTGGAAGTTATTTTCTCCCGGTATTACACGCTGTACGTTGCACGGAGACCTTTTGCCGCAAATCTATTTCTGATTCGAACGGTGCCATTGGCAGCCACCCGTGCCTCGCATCTTGCGATGTTCAACTTTTTTTGTTTGTTTTTTGTTTGTTGTGCTTATCAGGTTTTTGCCAGTATCGCCGGGTTTCATTAGGTTTATGAACGCGCGAACGTTACTGAGAAATGGCCAGGACTGAGTCCCCTAAACTGACATGTCAGTTGTCGATTCGTCCAAGTTGAACACTCTGTAAGATCCAACGCCCACATACATACAGGTATATCTCAACGCTCATCAGTTTCCGAAATCCGAAATTGTAACGTGTCGTATCGGCAAACTTCTCCGTCTCTCATCCTCTGTTTGTCAGTGTGTGTCAGTGTGTGTGTGTGTGTGTGTCAGTGTGTGTGTGTGTTTTAGTGACCGAGAAAGAGATTGATTTTTTCTACTGATATGCACTGCATTATCTTGGTCGTGGCCAGGCTGTTGTTTATTTGTTTCCCTTTTTTTTTATATCCAAGGCCGCTTGAGATTACAAAATGTGTGAGTCTTGTGGCTGTTCATGTGTATGTAGCTCCCATCCGAGACCTTCCTCAGTCTCTCAACATCCACTACACACAGATAAATCCCCCTTCCCGCACCCACACGGAAATTAGCACAATTGTATAACACAACAGGTGCTGGAAGCGAACCAGTAGATTTGGTCAAGGCAGCATCTTGATGCGCGGTTGTTGTGATGTCGACCTGACACTGACAATTAACCACAGTACCTGGGACGGGAATGTCAGTGGAGGGCAAAGGGGAGCTGACGCCTGGGGACGTAGGCGTACCGGTGTCAGTGATGTAGATGTATACCAAACGCATTTGGGTGTACAGTGATCCGTAAGAATGGACCCGTGTTGGTGCCTGCCAAGTTCTGACGCCCACCGTGGGGCTAATGGTGTGTGTGTGTGTGTGTGTGAGTGAGTGAGAGACATGTGTGTGTGTGTGTGTGTGTGTGTGTGTGTGTCCAGAGAGCCGTTTCTCAGTTCAGTCTTACCCTGGCGTGATAATGCATAAGTCAGTTCAGTGCACGACCTGTGTATTACATGTGCATGTATTATAATTAATCAGTATTTTAACAGATTTATTGAGTCTGGGATTTGGACAAATACCTACAATCGAAAACACAGCTGTTTGTTGGTGAGTATGCGGACTTGGCGGCTGCCGCCAAATTCTTTCATCTTCAGTTCACACGTAACAAATCAAGTTACGTTTAGGTTTTGGGCGGTTTGGAAACCATCACCCTCGCACCTTCACACCACCTGGATCCACCACGCAGCATCACCTGTGTTGCCTCGGGTGAAGAAACGCAGAGAGGCACCCACTAACTTCTTGTTCTGCGAAGGTGACTCGTTGCTAGGTGCCCTGGCGTTACCTCATGACATGGCGTCATGGCAGCCCGCCGAATAAGGGAGGGTACATCAGGTCCATATGGCCAGGGGGGTGGGAGGGGGTATGGGGTAGGAAGGGTGGGGGTAAATGTCAGGGGTCAGTATGATTCGCCAGGGTGTACAGGGAACAAAAAAAAAGATTCAGACATCAATGCATTCTTTACAAGGGTGCTGTCTGTTCCCCTGCTGCAAGGGCAAAGACGGGAGGGAATATTGTCAGTGTTGATGCTCTGGCTCTTTGAGGGGCACAAAATGTAATCTGCCGTCTGCCGCGCAACAGATGTGTCTCTAAGTTTCGTTCGTGGATTACGTTTACTTTTTATTTGGATTTGGATGTGACCCAAGGAAAAGGTATCTAGTTTTCGCTGTTGCAGTTACTGAGTTTAGAAACTCATCAGTGCATTTTTTTTTTGGGGGGGGGGGGGGGGGGGGCTGAGTTGGTTGTTTTTATATTTGTTTATTTTGGATGTTTTGTTCCTGTTTTTGCGTTTTGTCTTTTTCTTCTTTTTGTTTTGGCTTTTTTTTTTTTGGAGGGGGCGGGGGGGGGGGGGGGTGGGTCGGTTCAGTGAAGGGAGAGTCGGTTGTGGTTAGAATCACATTAGTCATACAAGGAGTGTTTCTTTTTCATGTGGTCAGTTTTCAGGGTCATCTGTCAAAATCGAAATATAAAAAGTTCATATTGAGCAATACTGGGTGCACGCTTGAGCCAGTGCAACTGCCACAGATAAGTGGCCGGGGGGGGGGGGGGGGCAAAAAAAAACCCAAACAAACAACCAAACAGCTTCAAATTTCTCCAAATATACCGCTAAGAGACTGTCTTCTCTGTTTGGAAATACACTCTTATACTCTATGTGTTGTTTACCTTTAATTTGGATTTGAAGGATGTAATGTACAGAGAAAATTCACTTGACTGGACTGGCAAAATTTGTTTCGAAATTCTCTTACCATGATACACATTTGAAAATGTACAGTTTGTTTTGTTCTAGTGGTGGTGGTGGTGGTGATAGTGCTGATGGAAGGGGGTGTCAAGCATGTGAAACCTTCAGGAACATAACTGCCAACCTTGAATCAAGTTACTCAAAATAAATTAAATGGTGGTCGGTTCAAGACGGAAACTCTGGGAAATTGCTAGGCGATAATTTTGGCACCGACCCGTTTCCTGTTTACCAACGTTGGTAGATGCTTAGGTTATGGATGCGGCGTTAATCCCCTCACGAACTTAGTCATATGAAACCAGTCATATCAGCAGTTTTATGGGCACTGCCCACTGCTATCTTTACGAACTTGGTGTACATGCACGTGCGCAGCTAATAACCTTTGCAGGTTCGAGACCGCAGACACGAGGGCGATGTTCCCTAGATATTTGTAACTTATTTGTCGTTGCCATCGCGTCGGTTAGCTTGTTAGCGCTCAGCTGCCTGTCTTTGGTGGCATCAAGTTGATGGTCGACGTAATATCAGAATGGACGAACGATTATGTGTATTCATTTATCTGTTTATTTCTTTTACCGAAGGTTTTTGATTTGGCTTCACCGTTCATTCAGCGGCATTTTTTTTTTAGTAGAGATAGCACAGTCTTCACCACTGTTGTCTCAGCACAGAAGACTAAATTTTGATGGGCCACTGGATAGTGAAGACATTTGCCGGTAACTGCTGTAGACAGAAACCAAAGAGGACACCCACTGAGGCGTTCACCTGAAAGGTTTTTGGTTCCAGAATGACGGCAGCACTTCTGGGGGCAGTGGTGGGGGTGGGGGATTCACATGGACTGCTGTCTTCCTTGCCTGTCATTGCTGATTTTTTTCTCAGTCCCTGCCGAGGGAAAAGACTGAATTTGTTTTAGAACTCAAGCGTTTGTGATCCTAAGCCATTGGTTGTTTTTCTTTTCTTTTTTTTTTCTGATTGTCTTGCACTGAAGTTTGCAGGCAAGAGTAAGCGGCATCGTCGAATTTCTGTTTTGATTGGAGCATACCTTGAAGTCATGGCATAACCGTAAGCATAGCGCACGCCTGACAGGCGGAGTTACATGAAATCGTGTGAGTAAAAAGAACCACCTGTAAGGTAATTTTCTAGTGAATACGAGTTGTTGGTACCTTGAAGGAGGTACCTTGCGGCTTGGCACGTTGATGGACCCCTTACCAAGGCAGAAAATGACGTCGAATGCGCGTGTGTGTTGGACGTCACGCAGCATGGGGTTAACGCAAATGCAGCTAACTGAACCGTTATCACAACTCGCAGAAATGCGGAATCGGCAGTTAATCAGATGCCGTTCAGTTTCCGTCGTGTTGCGTGAATGGTACAGCTCTGTTCTGCTCCAGTATCTGCCGAAGGAGCTATAACCTGAGACTGGAAAGGGGAAAAATCGCAAAAATCAACTTCGTGTGCTGTCAAGATTTAGTGCCGGCAGGACGAAGTATAGAGACAGGGCTAGTTTCGTCTTTATCGTCTTTGCCGGACTACGAATGTTGTAAGGCAATGTCAGTCCTAACTGAAAGTTGTCAGTTGCCCTCGTGTGTGTGTGTGTGTGTGTGTGTGTGTGTGTGTGTGTGTGTGTCTGTCCTTGTCCTTGTCCTTGCGATCAGTGGTAAAAATCAGAGGATTCCAGCTCAGTGAAGTTGGCGAAGCTGATTTTTCAGCCCTTGACTACTCAGTGACCCGTGAAAGATTCAAAGATAAAATTAAAGGGTGGGTGAGTGGGTATTTGGGAGTTTAACGTCCTTTTCCACCACATACGGGTGATATCAATGACGGGGCAACGATGAAAAAGCCAGCACAAATATTTGGCCCCAGCCGGGATAAAATTAAAGATATTGAAACAGACTGAGTAGAAAGGATTGGTGGTTATCGTATGAAAGCTCGGTAATCAGGTCTTCCTTGAAGGGAGCAATGCGGCTTACTGATGATGATGATGATGATGATGATGATGATACTGACGTCTTCAGTGATACACTATAATTACCGTAGGCGGTTCCGGCGGCATGTTAGCAATGACACAGTAACTTGTGGGCCAGAAATGCCGTTCGCCGGCGGCACTTCACCCCTATCTCTCCCTCTCTCTCCCCTAGTGATTCCATTTCCAAACGTAAATTGAACGTACGGGATTCTTACAGGGAGTTACACCCTGTTGTAAGAGGCGAAGCATTTTGCCAGAGGCTCCAGATCTCATTGCTTACAAATCCAGCAGGTAATCTGTCCGCACTAGGGCGGGCCAGGTGCCGGGATATTGTGACTAACTGGCACACCAAAATGTCAGATGGCTGCACGTAGCCCTGGCTTTGATCATGCTGTCAAAATACACGTCCACTTCCTATGCGCCCTATGCGTTTTGCTGGTTCTCAGTTGTTCCTCATCCGGCTTTGCGGTTTTAGTCTTCATAATGATTGTTTTTTGTTTGTTTGTTTTTTCCCCCTTGCTCTGTCGGGAATATAACTTAAGGCAGATGCTGAGTGCACTGATTAGTTGTTATTTCGTTGAGAAGCCGGATGACTTTTTACAATCATATTTTTGGCTACTGTTCAGTCTTTGTCAGTCTCCGCTGGGCGAGTCTGTGTGTCCGTGTCAGTGTGTGTGCGCCCGCGCGCGCGCGCGCGGGCGTGCCTTAGTGTGTGTGTGTGTGTGTGTGTGTGTGTGTTGGTTGCGGGTTGGCCCTCCAAAATGTCCGTCCACTGATCATGCCGGCATTTCTTAGTGGGCCGTGTTGATCGGCCGGAAACAGGTTCATCGGCCTCACCTTGCTTCCTTCTACTGACTTTAGAGAACCTGAAGGAGTTGGTAAATTCTTTATTTTGGCACTGCGGATTATCCAGATACTGATACAGACCAGGGCCAGATCAATCGTGGGCCGGGGAGAGCCGGGGGGGGAGGGGGGGGTGGCTGAGCTCTGACTGACGTATGATCCGAACCCCCCCCCCCTCCCCCCGCGTTGGGCAAACTTGAAAATCATGTGATATGTACTTATGACTTCGCTCGTGTATGGTTTAAGCCCGCAGTATCACTGAGAGCGGTGAGAAACAGAGACAGAGAGCCGAGAGAGTCGGAAATCTGTTACACTGCCAACCGTCAGGGGTCGATAACGACTCAAAGTGAGAAAAAAAAAAAGTTTAAAAAAGTTTTAGTCAATCAATGACCAATCAAGGAATGGTAGTTCATTCCCACGAGGGGAATGTCAGTCTTTCACAGCCGCCGGCGTGCCGGCCGAATCATTTCACGAGAGACCGAGACTGACTACGATCGGAAGGTGTCAAAACTGACTTTCATGACATTTTCCAATTGACGCAAACACTCAGTTTGGTGCCCGGAATGCACGTTGAAGCCAGACCAATAAATAGCGCATTGTGGGAAAACATTTTATATCGCAGTGGGGCGCAGCACTGAAGGCGGGTACCGGCTTGAAGCAAGCGTCTCAGTTCCCAGGAGGTGCAGGGCATTCCCTGTTCCGCTGCCCTTCTGTCGGAGCTGGGGGTACGTCAGTTGCCCAACGCAGAAACGTCTTGCCTGCCCTTTACCTGTGCGTCTGGGAATGTCGGGTGCAAACAGGTGTTCTGGAAGCTGCGCACTCAACACTCGTGCTTGTTGTGTAAACAAGGTTAGCTTGATAGGAAAGCAGGGCTCCCTGCTGGGTATCAGGCCCAAAAACTTCAGCACATTGCAGGTTTTTGCACGATTGCCTGGATCGTCCATTGTCAAACGGATGTGAAACTGGCTTTCGTTGTAACTCTAGAAGAAAAACGAGGAGCCCAAATTTGCCTGAACCCACAATGGTGTACTTACAGTGTACGTTATTTGCGGCAACCGACTCAGTTCTAGCATCTCGCTGTCATATACCTGCCCTCCCCCCCCCCCCTAAAAAACAAACAAAAAAACAACAACAAAAAACCCAAAAAAAACCAACAAACAAAAAACAACAAAAAAAAACCAACAACACAAAACAACAACAACAAACAAACAAAAACCTCAGGAACAGCTCTTGTACCCGGCCTCCCTCCACCTCCCCTCTCAGCCTAAGTCGCATCTACAACTGGACAGTTTTTGTTTGTTTGGGGTTTGTTTTTCCTATTTTGTCAGTGTAGCGTACGTGAAATGGCATAATACTAAACCATATCACCGGTGTAAATGTCGCTACAGTTCATACTGGGGGGGGGGGGGGGGGGGGCTGTCAGTATACCTCACCTGGGAAATAAACTTGAGCCGCCGGAAACTGACAGTATGACTAGTTTCGTGTTTCGTTCACACTGACTGACTCGATAGTGTACGACTTAAATGTATCATTGTGAGTCCCACCACTCAGTCCCGGCGGCCAGTTCTCTACCGTCACTGTTGGAAACAGGACCATATTAATTATTTTGTTTTAATATACATTTAGCTACAGCAGACGGAAAGATTCAGAGGGCCTATAAATATCTGTCACCGTCGCTGTTTCCCTCAAGGAGTGACACACAGTCAAACCCCGGTATACATGGCCCGTAAAACGGTCGGGAGTGCCTGACAGCGCCTTTCAGATTAGTTGACGTGTAATTCATTGTGCGTTTGCTGTCATCAAGCGTTATGAGTGTGAGAAGAACTGCCTGGGCAGCAAAGGCTGCAGATTCTCAGCTGATACTGATAGTCAGCAATTATTTTACTGCAGACTTTCACCCACTCCAGTCGAGGTGAACCTGTCGTAAGGTGTAGCAAGGGCTGAGCTGTCACCCCAATGATCCAAAGACATCCGACATGCATTTCTCACATGCTGGGGGCAGCCCTTCCAACTGTACTTGACCCAGCACTGACCTTCAAGCCGCCCTCTTTATAAAGCAGTAAAGACAGTTCCATCGCACTAAGGAACTGTTTCCAGCAGTTCCATTGCACCAAACTGATAACTGTTTCCCTTGACTGTCAGTATTACTAGATCTGTTTGTGTAACAGGTACATCACAGTCTGACTGGACTGAATCGTGTCCTGCTGGATTGTTCGCCTGTTCTCTTATGATAGGTCCCCTCCCCCCAATCCCGCCGCCGCTAATTTTAACCTGCCCGTTCTTGTGCCGGCTTACCTACCTACCTGCCTGAAGAGCAGTACACTGCACCTTAGATAAAAGTTTGTAAACTTGAGTTCTACCTCCTTCTCACTCACTCAGATGGTAACTCTATCATAGTTGAAAATAAGTTTATCTGCCTAGTAAAGTTCACTCAGAATTGAAAGGTGGCATACTACATTTGCTGAGCTTGTCCCAATGGGGGGGGGGGGGGGGGGGGGGGTTAGTTACTCTGTGTGTGTGTGTGTGTGTGAGGGATACATGTACTTAAATTTCTCTGGACACTCCCAACAAATTTCCTCTTGGGCACAATAACTGGAATGCTTTGGATTTGAACTGGATTGAATCAAGTTTAAATGTGGTACACAGTCACTGTGACATACTTTGAAACCTCAGAGAGAAGCCAGCCCCGGTAAAGAAACAGGGTTGTAAAGAGGGCTGCAAGCCAAGCAGACAACAAGGGGCCTTGTTGTTTCCAGGTGAGGGTATGGTTACTGGTCATCCCGTAATGTCCGGACCGGGCTTGTCTTTACTTATGTCCGATAATACTTCATTACTTCTGGAGAGTAGCAGCTTCACGCTGAACTAGGTCTGAGAAGTAGAACACGTTTGGTTATGAGAGTGCTGGAGTTGTTTGTGAGTACCGGTAGCTACCTCGTCCACGGCCGCCTTCTTCTGTGCTCCTTCTGATAAAAGTGCGTTTTGTGTAACTTGAGGGTGCCCTTTTGAGAAATATCCAAGGCAGCAGAAGTGTTCATGTTGCTCTGTCTCTGTTTCAAACAATGCTGCATTTAAATTTGTTCATTTTGGGTTTTTCTTTACTTTTCGTTGTTGGCTTGTTTGTTTCAGATGGGTATTATTTTGTGTTTGTTCATCTGGTTTCGACAACTTAATAATCTCTATAGTCCCCCCCTCCCCCCCCCCCCCCCCAAAAAAAAAAAAAAAAAAATCAGCTGTATCAAAAAATGGGCTTGGTATTCATGCATGCTCCTATCAGGTGTATGTACACTTGCTGCAACACTTACATGTGTGAATGTAATAGTCAAAAGGCATACTGAAAGACCAGTTTACATATCTCTTGTCATTAGGACCAGCTGCATTTTTCTCAGCAAATTTGACAAGGGAACTTTCCCAATTTCCATTTCTTTCAGGCAGATAAGCGTCCTCTGCCGGCACCATGCCGTCCAACACGCATACAGTGATTGGTGGCTCCAAGCGGTTCGAGTGTCGAGTGATGGGGCATCCGCCACCAGACATTCGCTGGTTCAAGGATGGACGTGACATCACCCGCAGCGACCGCTACAACTTTGACTACAGCAAGAGCGATGGTGTCATTTCCATGGTCATCGACAACATCTCACACAAAGATCAGGGCAACTATCGCTGCCGTGCTGAGAACACTGAGGGATTTGCCTCCACTTCAGCCTACCTCCTTGTTAGAGGTAACACACTGTGTTGTTTTGATTCAGTTTCCCTTTAATTTTTGTTACTTCACATCTTGACCTACTTGGGGGAAGTGTGTTCAGGAGTTTTTAGTAATGGTTTTCATCTTCTAACGGATATCTTTAACTCATTCAAGACGGGCAGATTTTTCCTCAGCCCTCCCCTGTAGACGGGCCAATTGTGAGGTTAAAATTTTTTTTAAAAAACATATACATCGTGCTCGGCAAATGCGGCCGTTCGTCTGAAACCGATGTGCGCAGTGGGCCACATATGTGGCCGTTCATGCAGAAAGAGCTAACTTAGGAATACTGTTATCAAGTTGATATTAAGTTGTCATTTCAAGAAGGAAAGTGGTAGAAAGTCAATCCTTGTACTGGGGAGATTAGAAGAATACATTCTAGGGGAACTGCAACTCAGCAGAGGAGCAGCTGTGTGGAGTGTGTATGAAAATGGTTTACCTTGATGGTGCTGTTGTTTGCATTCCTGGCCTTCACGCCCCCAGGGTTTCTACACAGGGTGAGAGGATTGTTTGGACAGTGTGGCAGTATTTGCATTGCATGGATCTCAAAGGGCCTAATGCTACCATTTTTATGTTCGCAGATCATTCTTAGATGTTATTATCACACTACTTAGACATCTGAACAGTGACAGCGTCTGTAATTCTGGCAATGGGCCAACACAAGCTTACTCGATGATGCTGCGACCACACTGAGAGCTCCAGGAGTGTAACAACAGTCATAGAATCTGAATGTTCGACCGCTCGCACAAAATGTGAACAACACTGTATCGTGTTAAGAACTGTACTAATCATCAAGATAGAGTATTTAGAGCGTACAAGCACACTTACAAGCGAAACTGTTTCAAATCATAGTTGGCTTAGTAAAGGTGGAATTAGCCCATTCACGTCATCGACAACCATTCTCTTTCTTTGTGGGATTTGCATTCTGGTTATATGTCAGTGTAGCTTCCTTAAGCAGAAAAAAGATGCTTGTATATCCCCTTCAAACTTTAACTACACTTCTGTGTAGATTTTCCTGTAAAATGACACACCTCTTACTGTCTGCAGCTCACAAGGAACATCCTGATGAGGAAATCGAGGAGGTGCACGCCATGGAGCTAGAGGAGTGTTTCGTCTACAAATCTGACAATGCCCACACCATCTCCACCGAGTTCTACAGGGAGGAGAGCGATTCAGACGCTGCCCGCAAGCGCACTTTCGAGGAGATCGTAGATGAGGAGAAAGAGAACAGCCTTGAGGGTCGCTACAAGCTTGGGGGCAAGGATTTCTCAGGGAAAAAATCAGGCGAATCCGCTGCTTTGTCTGAGCTGAATGCCACTGAGGAGGCGTACAGCAGACAACAGGTGGATGAGTCGGAGGAAACTCAGGAGGCACGCTACAAGAAAAAGAAGACTGTAGTAGAGGAGTATTCTAGCAAATCAGCCAGTCAGGTTGCCGTCAAAGCAGAGCATGAAAGCCTTGTAGAATCAGAGTCATCGATGAAAAAGTCTGCCAAAGCCACCACCGAAAGCAGGTCAGAATCCTCTTTTGCTGCCAAGATGGAAACGGAGGCAGTTTCTACATCTTCAAAGAAATCGGAGGAATCCAGTTTTTACGCATCATCTTCTGTTGAGGAAAGTTCTTTGAAAGCAAGAAAAGAATCCAAGGGGTCGGAGATGGTCTTGGGTGTCTCAGTAGAAACAGAAGAGTCCTCTTCACTCTATTCCAAAAGCAAGTCAGGGAAAACTTTAGTCGCCAGTATTGAAACTGAAGAATCTGCTTCAAAAGTGGAACAGAAGACCAAGTCCGCTGAAGTCACCGAGATGGAAGTCACCAGCAAAACTTCCAAGGAAACCAGTGGCAAAGCTGCAACAAAGGAATCTGAAAGAAGTCTTATCACCAGCATTGAAACCGAAGAAAAAAGCGTGGAGAGTACGAGATCTGCCATGTCTGCGGAAGTCACTAGCACGTCCATCACAGAATCTCAGGAGCAGCAACGCAGCAAGATCACTACCGACGCCAGTGTTGAAGAGTCCAAGAGGGAAGAGGTTCCTGAGGAGTGCCGGATGGAACCCCAGGACCTGAACGAGGTGGACGGACTTGGAGATCTATCCCAGAGCATGACAGAAAGCGCACTTACTAGTCTGTGCAATGACAGCGGTTTTGTGGAGACATCGCTCATGGAATCATCACAGCTTCAGGTTGATGAGAGCATTGTTGAAAGTGTTGTGGAGGAGTCTTCTAAGGAGACCTCATCATTTGACACTGCCAAAGTTTCCACTGAGGAGGAGAAGGAGATGGACAGAAAGTTGCAAACTGTCAGGAAGGAGAGCTATGTTGAAGAATCTCAGGTTACTCAGATTGTGGAGGAGGCTGCGTCTGTCAAACAGACAGAGCTCTCGCAGGCTGTTGAAAAAATGGACACTGACGCAAGCAAAGACACAAGTAAAGCAAAAGTGATTCAAGAAGCATACCAGACTGAAGAGATCTCTGAGGACTCTTCAGCAAACATCTCGGAATTGGAATCAGAATCAAAGTCAAGCAAGCAAGTCACAGAGAAAACAGAAGTCAAAGAGGAATCCGTGAAGACAGAGACTGTCTCAGTGTCACAAGAGGAGTCGCACGCTGAGCAGACCACTCAGGAGACCTCATCCGGTGACATCACTGGACTGCTTGATGAGACAAACGAGCAGACTACTGTGGTGGAAGAACAGGCAGCTGCAGTGGAAGAAGACCTGGAGCACAGAGCACGATGGGTTGACCAGATCACCAGCAGGGCAGACACCATCACTATGGAAGGTGAGAGGAAGGAGGTGGCGGAATTGAAGACCAGTGAAGACGCTGCCGTGACAGCTGAGAGCAGTGAAAAGAAGGATGACTCATCCCAACTCGGCACGGCTGACGTCTCCGTGGAAGAGTCCAGGGTTCAGCCTCTTGACTCGCAGGGAGCAGAGGAGGTGTCAAAGCTCTCTGACGCTGAGAAGACCTCCGCGGAGATATCAGAAGCTGATGCAAAAGCAAAAGCAAGTAAAGAAGAGGTTGAGGAGAGCTCAGTGGATCCGTTGAGCGTAACAACAGCATCTGAGTCAGAAGTGGACGACATTTCAGTTTCAGGAAACGAGGCAGCTGAACTGATTGAATCTGAGGCAAAGTCTGACCTAGTTGAATCCTCCACAGTGGCTGTTTCGGAGGAGACGTCCAAGCAAGCCGAAGAAAATGGCCTGACAATCACAGCAGATATTGACACTGAAGAAACAAAAGCGGCAAGCAGAAAAGAGGAAGAATTGAAAGTTTCTGCCGAAGTTGATGTGGCAGAGAAGAAGGAAACTGATAAACTGCAGGCTAGTGCAGAAGTTGATGTCACTGACGGTGCAGCAAAAGCTGCACCAAGGATTGTCTCAGTCCCAGATGATGTGTCCATTGAACTTGGGGAGACTATTCATCTCACATCACAAGTGCAGGGTGAGTATTCCTGTACATTTTCATAGAGCATGGATCTTAACTGAGTATGCATGTTGCCAGGAAGCAAACATTTTCAATAATCGGGTGAGGATTGCGCATCAAATGCGCCCACCTGTTTATCTGGATATAACCTCTTAATGTAGTGGTTTTGGGTTTATATATACTATAGTAGTATATAGATGGGGTATTTTGCTGTTGAGGACTTCTCCCATTTCTGGTAAAGCAGTTAACTGAAGACTGCTGTACCTTCACTTTCATGGCAATTTAAAAACTGCAGTTGTCAACAACAAAAATTCAATGCATGTCTTGTCAAGTTTTCAGCTTTGGTAAGCAGATCTTGATTCAGACAGAAATATTTCTACACACCTGTTTAAGCACAGGTTGAATAGATTATTTTTGATAGTGCTAAGTTAATACTTGTATCATTAGTTGTCATCAATCCGAAATCTCCATGTAGGAAATCCTCAGCCGGAGGTCAAGTGGTTCAAGGAGGGTGACACAGTGAAGGCAGGGGAGAGAATCACACTGCGCACTGAGAACGATGTGTTCACCCTGGAGATCCGCGAGGCAGCGTCCGAAGATGCAGGGACCTACACCCTGACGGCTCACAACTCGGAGGGCACCATTTTCAGTGATGTTCTGGTGACCGTCAACATCCCACCCAGCATTGGGCCTTCTGATGAAGAGCTCAGGTACGGTATCACCACCACAGTTTAGTATTCTGTAGTTGTTGGAATAACCTTTCAGAGGACCACTGTCTCTCTCCTTCTGAACTATTTCACATTACCTGTTTGCCATTTGTGCACTTAATTTGATGAAATTGTGAGCAGTGGTTTGCCATCTCACTCAGGCAGTGCATTCGCTGTTATCAAAAAGTACGCTTGGTTACGAGGGTGATGAAAGCACGCAGACCCGTACTGGTTACGAGGGTGATGAAAGCACGCAGACCCGTACTGGTTACGAGGGTGATGAAAGCACGCAGACCCGTACTGGTTACGAGGGTGATGAAAGCACGCAGACCCGTACTGGTTACGAGGGTGATGAAAGCACGCAGACCCGTACTGGTTACGAGGGTGATGAAAGCACGCAGACCCGTACTGGTTACGAGGGTGATGAAAGCACGCAGACCCGTACTGGTTACGAGGGTGATGAAAGCACGCAGACCCGTACTGGTTACGAGGGTGATGAAAGCACGCAGACCCGTACTGGTTACGAGGGTGATGAAAGCACGCAGACCCGTACTGGTTACGAGGGTGATGAAAGCACGCAGACCCGTACTGGTTACGAGGGTGATGAAAGCACACAGACCCGTACTGTTTTGCCAGCATGGAGTGTTGAAGTGGAATTAATTGTCATGAAAGATATGAAGTGGATTTGATTTGTGCAATATCCCTTTCAGAGTTACTGCACGGCTTACCATTCCAGAGTTTGTGGCACAGCCTGGGAATGTTACAGTGCGAGAGCTGGGAACTCTGGAGCTTGTTTGCACCATCAAAGGTAGCGTCTGATTTAACATTACTCAAAGCGACTTTAAATTTCCTTTTTTCTTTATAAGACATGGCTTTGTGATTGTGTGTGTGTGTGTGGGTGGGGGAGGGAGGGGGGTTTAGAGTTTATATTTACTGACAACGTACAATTTTGTGTGGCATTTACAGCAAACCCCTCACCAACTGTGTCATGGAGCAAAGACGGCAAGCCCTTGCAGGCAGACAGTCACATGCGCATTTTCGAATCTGAGGGCCAGTACTACCTGGAGATCCCTCAAGCTTCCATGGACGATGCTGGTGACTACACTTGTACGGCCTCCAACAGCGAAGGCAGTGTTTCGTGCACCATCTCTGCCTTTGTGGAGAGTAAGTTTACATTACAAATTTTGTTTGCTTTCCTTGTTTTTGTCTCCTGTTTATCATTTTAGTCACTGCTTTGATTTACCCTTTGGCATCTGCAGCACCCTATCTGCAGCCCTTGCCTCAACCTCTGTTTTTCTCTCTCTGTAAGGCAGATTTATTGCACCCTCTACATTTGTGCTAAGTGTTGGTAATATCAGATAAAAAGAAAATAACTTTACTGTTCTAACTCCTGCATGGGTTCCTCGCCCCCCCCCCCCCTTCACCCCCCACAACCCATCACTATGGAATCAAGCTTGTCCTAAAACAAATCAAGTACCCCAAAAAGTGTGTCTACCTTTTCTCAATGCTTCTGTGTGTTTCTTCCACTTCACAGTCACTTTTCTAAGTAACATAATTTCGTGCATGTTTGATGTGAATTTATGATTCTGAACCCAGTTCTTGTTGGCTTGTTTTGAATTTACAGGCACTTGTGAGTGACTAAAACAGACTAATAATCTCCTTCAGTATTGGTTAGTAATTGAAGAGAAGGCACCTGCCTGCACTTTGATCTGCTATTGAACGTTAGCAAAGTAGTTTTCATTATATATGCCAACAATGCCTGCAACCGGTAATTTTGTTGCTCTCCTCCCACTTCGCTCTGCTACAGAACACAGGAAGGTAAATTGCAAACGATGACTGTGACCCATTATTTTGTTGTCCTCTCTCTTTCGCAGGTCGTGAGAGCAGCGTGTCCACCACAGAAGAAGGGGCAGCAGCCATGGTCCCGCTAGGACAACGGGAGTCATCCTCTGATGTTAGTACTGCTTCCCTTGAACCTGCCACTACACGCTACCTCAAACTGGTGGCTGCCGCTGCAGCCTTCTCTTTAGCAGCTTTTGGAATCAAGAAAGTAGTGGAAAATCTACCAAAGTAAACTGTAGGACTGATACCTGAAGAAAGACACTGCGGTCAAAAGTATTACTGCTGTATTGTAATCAGGGAAAATAGCCATGCAGTCAATCGAGTACCGATAATAATTTGGGAGGAATGTTTGAGAGTACAGTTTTTTTTTTTTTTTAGGGAGTGGGTGGTATCTAGGCAAATTTACATGGTGCAAACAGTGCAATTATGGTTTCATGAAGGTTTCATGCTGTTTGTGGTTCTCAATTAGTTTAAAAAATTAGATAAATAGATGTTGAGTGATCTCATTGTTTTATTTATACATTCCAGTTGCATGTATTTCTTCTTGTGGGGGAAAAAAACACCCGAAACACCTACTTGTAACATTCCACAGCTGTGACACTGTTTCTCAATTGTGCCATGTAACACTTGTTTACAGCAAGAGAATGAATTGTTTTACTTACAGCAAGAGAATGGATTTTATTTATGTTTGTTGTGTGCTGCATTTTGCAATGAACGAGATGAAATCACTGTACAGTCACTGTGATCCTGAGCATGTTTGTTGACCGTCACCCTAGTGTTTACATTTGACCAAGATTTGCATGAGTGTTTGCTGTGAGGATCTCAAATTTTGTGTATTCGTGTACGTGATTGTTTTTGTCGTTGCTCTCCTGCATCTCATCCCATTTGTTCCCACGATGTTTTTATTAGTGAAAGTGTGCATTGTCACGTGTACTCAGACAGCCTGGACTATGGTCATACAAAATGCTGGAATATGCTAGTTCTTGTATGACTGACACTTACAGCTCTTGAGTGTCCATTTCTGTAAATATGGATCATATAGACTAGAGGAAAGGTGGTGTATAACTTAATGATAACACTGATATGACCTTTAATATTCTGGTTATATAATCATGTGAGAAAAATTAGTGGAGAGAAAGCTCAGGTGCTTGTACCTTGATAATGATCTGATTGTTGTCAGGAAACCTGGGATCTGTATCTGCATTTCTTTACTTGTAGCTTGTGTACTGATGGAAAGATCTCGAGACATTGTGACCGCACTGTAGCTGATTTGTCTTGCAAGTTACTTGCACAATATATTTTACAATGGTTAACTTGTGGAGTTACCAGTTCATGTTACACTTATTAGACGGATCTCACAGAGCGAATACATACACCACTCCACACTTTGTTTTTTTGTTGGGTTTTGGGTGGGGTGGGGTGGGGTGGGGGGGGGGGGGTGTTATGACTTAAGGGCGGTGACCATTCTCCCTTCCTTAGTTAGAACTGTTCTTTCAGCATGCATGCTGTCGAAATTCTGTAACGGTGAATAGCATAATGTACAGTGACATGACTAGCATTTTAGATTTGTTGACCCGTAAAGCTTATCTGTTTGGGGTGGTTATGCTTTTTCTCAAAAAGCAGTTAGGAGCCTACGCAATATTTCTTGTGTCTGCAAACATAGTTCCACTGTCTGGATAAGATTATGTTGGTTCTTGTCATCTGTGCAAAGGCTAAATTTGGAACCATTGTATTTGTTTGTGCTGCAGTACGGCTGTATGCATGGAGAATGATCTTAGTCCAGTTTGACAGAATGGCTTTTCGCTGTTATTAACTGATGAGAATGTGTTTCTGTGCTTTTGGATTGCCCCCCCCCCCCCCCCATAACACTTGGACAGACTTGACCAACTCATGGTGGACTTCAGTGTTTCCAGTGTTCCACCTGTGTGCAATAACTGTGATGCAAACTAACCTTCAGGAAAGTAGCAGAGCATGCGGAGGACTGAAAAAAAAAGTTTAAAAAAAAAAGGGGCAAGTCTGCGCTATGTGAATGCATGCAAGACAAACCTTTCCTGCGATCCACACCTCCCCCCCAGCAAGCTAGAATCAAGACAAACGGCATGCAGCATGTTCTGGAACATTGCATGCAGCTTGAGGACTCTGACCTGTCATACGATGCCGTCTTGCTGTGTACCTAGGACCTGTTCTTGCGTGTGTACGAGGTGATCCGTGCATACCAAGATGCTGACACCAAAGTTGTGCTGATTGTCGGTGATATCGTGGAGGTGCTGGACTCCCGTCAGAAGAATGGCATGTGGCTTGTCCGCAGCCAAGTCTCTCGAGATCAGGTGAGGAAGTCAGGCCACTGGCATATGATCTGTTCAAGCCAAATATGAAAGTGCTTTGTATCAGGGTACCGTATGTTGGATAGTTTTGAAGTATAGGAAAGTTATTGTGCTAAACAAAAAAAAAGTTTAAAAATATGCTTTCTCTGAAACATTACTTAATTGTGTTGCAGTTTGTCGCTGGATATTTATTTTGTGAAGTTTTTTTTTGTTTTTGTTTTTGTCCGTGCTGCAATTTTTTTTCTGGTAAATTTGTTTCAGGTGTGCTTTATCCCTTCCACACACCTGAGAGAAGTAGGAGAGGCAGACACAGGAGGTAGGGTGATTAGATAATACATCTTGTGACTTCACAGAAAAACTTCCCATTTTCATCCAGACCATAGTACTAAAGATACAAATATAAAAGCATTATTATGTGCTCCGGTTGGTGTGATAATCCCAATATTCCTTTTGCATGCTGAAAAAGGTGATAAAGTTTTGCATTTACGTCTTTTCCACTGAGACTGTTTTCATACCCACAGCACACAAAAGTTTCAATGTTGAGACAAATCATTGCCTGTCTCAGAGACATACATGTACGTCTCTGCCTGCCTAAATCTTGGATGCACGCTACCTTGATACCTGTTCCAGCAGCCACTGTAAAGAAGCGAGAGACGAAGCCAGCACGCTCTCCAACCAATCGGCTCAGCTCATCTGAACTTGACTGGATTGACACCTCTGAGGACGAAGATCGCACACGTTTAAGAGAGGTACATGTACATACCAGCAACACATCTGACAGATGATAATTATTGTCTGAAACTGACAGAAAATGTCAGACTACTGCTTTATTTATTTTTCTGGTCAGTTTCCTTTTACAATATATAGGGGGGGGGGGGTGTTTGTTCGTTGAGTTGTTTGTATTTTAAGGTTTTTGGTTTGTTTATTTGTTCTTTTGGTTGGTTTGGTTGGTGGTTTTCTTTCAGAACATTTCTATTAGCATGAGTTTGTAAGGTTACAATTTGTTATTGTTGATGCAGTTGTCCATTTCATCTTTCACTTCCCCTTTTCCTTAATTTCTTCCTTTCTCCAGAACTACCCAGCGTATGTGGTGATAGCGGACTACAGTCCTCAACAAGTGAACGGGGAAACAGGGGAACAGATCCGCCTGACGGAAGGTCAGATAGTGGAGGTGATGGACATGGAACGGGCAGACCGCTGGCTGGTGCAGACACGTCCAACCAAGACCTGCACCGCCAAACAAGGCTGGGTGCCGTCCGCCTACCTGGAGGCCAAGACGACCTCGGCCCCTATGGTTAGGAGGTCTACCCGAGAGGTGTTCAGGGAGGATGTGCTTCAGATCTCCAACAAGCAGCAGGAGGCTCTCCTCAAGCGAAGGTAACGTGTCAGTGGTTTTGTTGCTGCTTGCCTGTAAGCGTAGTACACTTGGGAGACTGTGCTATGTAAGAGCTATTCATCACTACAGATTATAAATACCTATTGATAAAGGAAGTTATTTTTCCCTCAGAGCATCATCTAAGTCTGAACATCCTTGTTGATTTTTTTTTTTCATGCTGTTGAAGAGGATCTTGGTACTTTTATTGTAGATCAGTTTGCTTTTTAGTTTTGTCTGAAAAAGGGATGTCACGATGTAGATGTTCAGAGGCTGGAATATGTCTTCCGCGGAAGGGCACGGACATAAGCCTTGCATGGAAACGCTCTGCCTTGTGAAAATAGGCAGATGTGGAATGCTCTCTGATATTACATGCGCACATAAATGTACGGTACGGTCTGATGCCTGCAGAATTGAACCATCGCTTTCAGTTTTTTGACAGTGCCTCATTTTGCTTTATAATGGAGGCTTCTTGGGTACCAGTTATTGTTCCAAATAATTATAAAGGAAATGGTATTACACAATGAAAAAATCACTTTTGGGTGTGTGGTTGTGGTTGTCTGTGACTGTATTGGTAGTGGGATAAATGGGGCAATTTGAGGCTCTGTTATCACTTCTGTATTGCAATGCCATACAGTGACCTGATGCGACCTGAAAAGTTGTAGTTTTTGTCAGAGTCAAGGGCTGGAGGCTGTTCCCTGGCTTTCCCATTTCCCATTTTGGTATCCGGCTCAGACAAATGTAGGCACGGTGTCTAGTACCGTCTGCCCTAAGTAGTTTTGTTTTTAGAGCTTTCCACGCTACTGCTTTGACGTCTCCTCTTGTGCTTTCTTCATAGCTCAGAGGAGCGGGAAAATGAAAAGTGAGTCCAGTAGAAATGTGCATGAGCGGCACTAATTTGTTTCTTTTCTTCCAGAAATGTTGAGTTTCTTCTTTTTTGATGCTTTGTTCTGGGTTTTCATATGGGCTTGTGGCGTTTATATTTTACTGCTTTCGACACTGTAGATGTTGTAGATCACACCACTACAAGGTGGATTTAGCAGGACAGTATTCTCACCACAAATGAAGTAGACTTCACACAGAAGCGTTTTGTTTTGAACAGTAGAAATTTTTATTTCCTTCTGTTTCTGTTTCAATCTTCAGTTACATTTTGTTTAGTTTGTATGTGTATTTGCTTAGGTGTATGTTTCACGTGATGTACAGCATATCTTGTCAGTGCATTTTTTT
Organism: Batillaria attramentaria; assembly: GCA_018292915.2. Lineage (NCBI taxonomy): Eukaryota > Metazoa > Mollusca > Gastropoda > Batillariidae > Batillaria > Batillaria attramentaria. The sequence continues at coordinate 208,397 of JACVVK020000206.1, forward strand.
GTCGTGGAGAATTAAATCAGTTACTTTGGTTTATGGTATTTTCAAACCTCACAGAGAAACAGTTGAGTAGAATTGCTGCAGATTTTTGCTTATCTCAAAACATGCATGGAAGTTTCCCCCCCTTCTACGCAGCATGTTGCTTGCTTTCCACGTGTTTGGTTACAGCTACTTCCCCACTTGTTTTGCATTATGCCCATTTAATCAGTCTTTTCACTGGCAGGTTTTCCTGCTCAATATTTTACCCACTGACTTCGTTTTTTTTAATGTTTGCTTTCAGTTTCTCTTAACACTTGATACTAGGTATACTCCTGAGACTTACTGTCTCGTTAAACAGCTTAACTACCATATTGATGTAATTTAAAAACCCTTTGTTGTTGCCTTCGACACCAATGTATACCCCAGTAGAAGTGACAGGTAATCGTGTATTAAAATATTGTCGTGTTGAGTTTTTTAGGTACTCCTCATGAACAGTTACAAAGTCTGTGTAAAAGAGTGCTCTTTGCCATACGGTGATTACCTCCCTTCCCAAGAAATTCCTCAGACCTCTATATCCTTGCATTCATGTGGTCTTCCTGGTTCATTTTGTAAATTCTCAGGAAAGACAGGTGTTTCCCTTGGTGTTAAAGTAACCAATAAGTAGGTAGTACCTCTCCCTGTGTGGCCCTTGTCAATTAAAGAGACTGTGACCAGTTTGGAGAAAGTTTCCTACTTTCCATCCATGATGTTTCCGGAGTCAGTGAAATAATACTGAATTGTGGGACTGTCTTCATATTATACCATGCGACTTAGCAGCGGTATCGTCTGCTATTATCAGGTATGCTGTGACAGAGCTGGTTGAGAGTGAGCGTGAGTATGTGCGTGAGCTGCAAAAGGTGATGGACTCTTACTACAAGCGCATTGGCCGTCGCTCTGGCACCCCTGCCGTCCTCAAAGACAAACGAGACCTCATCTTCTCCAATATCAGTGACATCCTTGACTTTCACAAAGAGTAAGTGAAGTCACCATTGTGTTGTTTTTTTGTTTTTTTTCCAGCAGTCTTCTATTTATACTGACCGAGATATTTCAGAAGATGTTTCAGTAGTGCGGACCTTTTTTTTGTTGTTGTTGTTTTTTTTTGGCGGCAAGATGCAAGAAACTGTCTTTGCTGTGTGTTAGATACTGGTTAAGAAAAAAAAAAAACCCAACAAAAATACAAATGCTGTTTGAGTATTGATAAATACCTCATATGTTGTCTTTGCAAAGGGATTTCTTCTTCTGAGAGTCACAGCCGAGTCACGACTGGATTTCAGAGTTCAGTTTCTTATCCATTCTTTTCAGTGTGTTTCTGAGGGTGATGGAGGCATCTGTTGCAAACCCTGGAACAATTGGTGATTCATTTTTGATCAAGGTAAACCACGTTTGCATAAAAATGCCCTGGTTCTGATAACCTGATTCCCGTTCATCTCCGGTAAACCACCTTTGCATTAAAAATACCCTGCTTCCATCTCTGGTTCGTTTGCATTTAATCTGCCCCTGATGAGAAGGCAGTACTAGGATGGTTTCGTATCTGCACACATAATGTGTCGTTGTTCTGTTTTTGTCACGTTCCAGGAGAAGAAGTTCAATATGTACAGCACATACTGGACTGATCACCTGTCATCATCTGTCTTTATTGAGACTGAAGAGGCTCAAGAATTTCTCAAGGTAAATTTATGTGCACAAAGAAATTGTTCTCATTTCTAGTTACACGTAACTGCTCCTGCAGTGTCTTCTATCTGAATAGAATAGAAAACTTGCCGAATCTTTAAGTGATGATAGTCATGAAGCACATGCAAGGTTTAGCATGAACACAGATTTTGTATACATGCATACAGTAAACAGATCTAATTTCACATCACTGAACAAATTTAGATCTGATGACGAATATTCACCTTCCTGTAGGAGTACAGCCGATCCATCGGTGACTCCGAGGTGACTTTCCTACGTCTGTTGGAGAGTCCCATTAATCGCCTGAAGACATACCAGACTCTGCTGAAGGACATCCTGCGATACACGGCACGTGCCGGTGACGACTGTTCATCCCTGGAGAGGGCCATTGCCATGCTGGCCAGCATTGAGCTGCAGGTCAAACACAACCAGCTCCTGCAGAACATAGAGGGGCTTCCCGGTGATGTCAGCAGTCTGGGCCAGCTGGTCAGACACGTAAGTAACTGTCACCATTATCTTTTTTTTTTTTCCTCCTCTACCTTTTTATTAAGAACCAATTTTTAACAAATACATTTCCTTAGTTGCCATCATCCTTTTTTTTTCTTTCTTTTTTTTTACAGTTTTCAACGAGTACATTTTCTCAGTCTCATAAAGGGTGTGAGCAAGGAAGGATGTTTTGCCAGTTGAACAGAAATATAATGATACATGTATGGGGAAGGCGCTGGTTGGTTCAGGGCCAGCAATGGTGCCTCTACAAATTTTTACAAGACGAACCAAACAAAAAAAAAGTCTCCATTTAAATCACAATCAGCCTTTCATGTGTGTTCTGCTCATCAGGATGACATGATAATGTGGGACAGCGAAGTCACTCAGACAAGTCGTGCAAAAGAGCGCCATGTCTTCCTTTTCAAAGACAAGGCTGTGATCTCCAAAAAGAAGAAAGGAGATTCAGCCACAGACCAACCAAGCTTCACATTCAAGAGTCAAGTGGAGGTAGGGTATGATTACATACTTTCAGCTGTGATGTGTACAGTTTGCACACACTATCTCTAGTTAGACGTACGGATAAGTGACAGTTGAATGCATTGTTCACAGCCTGTTTCTAGGTTTGTTTTGCTGTTACATGTAGTTTCATTATTTGTTTACATTTTTATTTTGCTTTTGGTAGTTTTCTTTTTTTCTAAAACATGCTCTTCAACTAATGAACAGAAAAGAATGTGTTATTTGTTTTGCATGTGGTTCTTACTAAAACGTATAGTATTTGGTATACATGCATCAAACGTTTAAATCATTTGTGCGATATAAAAAATATAATTGATATATTGTTTTTTTGTTTAGTTTTGTTCAGTTGCTTTTCCCTTTTAAACAATTTTTTTTTTAGTTTGTAATTTTTTTCTATGCTTTTGCACAGCAAACAATTGTTCAGGTAAACTATATCTCACCTTACAACCTTACATGAAAGAATGAACAAATGTTTACCCTATTTGTGCCTCCCTGTGTTTTCCTCAGAATTAATTTGCAACTTGGGTAGAAACAAGTTTTCAACAAATATAATTGGACGTTGGGCAGATGCTGGTAGTTGTTTTGAAAACAGTTTGCAGTAGATTTCAGTGTTAATAACAGACTTCAGATTGCGCACAACTTGAGCAATGGTATGCATTTTGCCCATAGTTTTGCCTGAAATTTTGCACAGTGACCATTAACTCTTTGACGACGGAGCGCAATTTCTGACACACGATTTCCTTATAGGAAATCGTGTGTCAGAAATTGCGCTCCATCGTCAAAGAGTTAATGCAAAATTGATATCTGAACACTACGAGCACTTCTTTCAGAAAGATGGAATGAGCATCTTAAAACTGATCAAAATCTATTTTCATAAGCCTTTGTGGCTTGACTTTGAGTATCTCTTTATCGTCACCTTTGAACTAATACACCTTGGTATATTTGTGTTTTTGTGGTTGCTGGTTTCTGTTGTTGTTTTTTTTTGTTTTGGTTTTTTTTCTTTCCTCATTCTTCAGAAGTAACACTGACATGTTTCACCAGATTGCTCTGAATTTTTTCCTTCCTTTTTTTTTTTAATACTGCTGTCAGAACGTTTGCCTTTCTTACAAAACTTACCTTCTGCATCATCTTTGAGCACTTTGTATTGAAAAGTGTTGGTGGTCCTTCAGTGATTACCGCGGTTTACATTTACCAGCACACGCTCCTTATCACCATCACCACCACCATCCGACAACATATCTGACTGACCATCTCACATTCCTTCCGTGCTCCTGCTTGCCGCACAATTATGAGTACTTGTATGTAATTGGCTGTTACATATATCAAGTCAGGCCGCACTCTGCCAGTAATCCTTCATTTGTAGCATCGCCACGGTCTGTGTGATTATGCATCTTGGCACTGGCACCTGTGCAGCCGCGCCTCACTGACCGTTCACTAGCCGTTGGGGCATTGTTGTCAGACCTTTGGTCTCAGACTCCATGAATCAGTCTTCACCCCTGGCTTATTAGAATTCCAGTCCAGAAATTCCAAGTCTCAGGAACTTTTCTTTTTCAAAACAGTTACAGAAAGCAACTAAACAGTTTAGTAGCAGTGGAGCGATTGCATTATTTACCTGGAAGTTCACTGTTTTACCTGCTGTCAAGCCGAATCCTGAAAGGTTCTGTAAAGGGTAAAGGTGTGTTGTGTGCGATACGTGTTTTCCCCCAGATGTGCTGTCCACATGAAAGAAACAAGTAGTAATTGCTTTTCCTCCCAAATCGGAACAGCCTGGGGCTGACCAAGTTGAAATCTGCTGGATGCAGTCTTGGCAGCGAAGAGTAGTTCCTGATCTAGGCTTGCACAGTACCCCCTACAGGGCCCCAGCACAGAAGCGGCCAAAGGGAAACGCGATCCGGCTTCTGCGGCTGCCTTCTTACCTATTTTGGGACCCCCTTGTTTCAGGTGTATTTTATTTAAAAAGTTGTTTGTTTTTTTCTGAATTTATGGCATTGTAGTATACAATGTGTCCTTTTTTTCTCAGAGAACTGATAGTACACTTTTCTCTGCCCATTTTGTGCTCAGTCTAGCCCTTCCGGCTTTTGTGGTTCTCACTATGGGGGCTTTGACTGACTGAAACTGACTGGTTACGTAAACGGACAAGAATAGATTCTCGACAGACATGCTTTCAGTTTGCCAGATGTTTTGGTGCTCGGTTCCAGAATACTTTATTTCGCCAGGTGTGAACTCTTGACATTGAGCTGTGCACCTGCTTGATTTTTTTCTTCACTTCTTTCTTCTTCTTTTTCTCTTGTGGGAAGGGGGGGGGGGGAGGAGGGCATTATTCCCATAGGAACAGAGTTTTAGGGTTCTCAAAAAAAAAGGACTATGTACTGTTTGGTTTCATTACTGCTATTATTCTTTCCGCAAATGTGGCCTTTATGAATCGAACAACTGATATTAAAATCAAACATGGGACAAATTGTGTACTAGTCTTTTCAATATCAAGTTTTCAGACTGGCTACCTGATAGTTTGTAAAACATTACATGCTTGATTATCGATCTGTGACTGTTTACCGACCTTGAGTGACCACACGGTCCCCCCCCCCACCCCCCCACCCCACCCCACACACACACACACATGCCCCCACCTCAGTCAGTACCATGGGCCCGAGTAGGTGGTGAAGTGTATGTAAGAAGGGCACTAGCTTATGTGGCTAGTGTACAGTGTGTGTACAGTCTAACGGGAACCAGGTGCGGGTTGTAGGCAGACAACAAGCCCTGCTCAGTGCCGGTTCCTCGCTGACAGTGATGTACACGCTGCCAGACAGCTGACCATGACCCTTCGCGGTGTTCTCATACGAATGTTCTTGGGGAAAATTGGGCTGTCGTTTCGTTGCCACTTACAGGGCTGTCGTTTCGTTGCCACTTACAGGGCTGTTGTTTCGTTGCCACTCAGAGTATTGTTGAAATGTATAAAATACTACTACATGTACTGCACTATCCTTTTCTCCCCCCCCTCCCCCCCCCTCCCCCCCCCCTCTCCAATGATCACAGAAATTTCTGCTCCATTGTTAGTATTCCATTTTGTGTCTTTCTTCATAACTTCTGTGTTTGTTTGGATCGCGAATGTTTGAGTGGTAAAACTGAAAAAAAGTAACCTGGTGATTTCCAAACTTCCATACCACTTTACAATATTGTAAAAATAAATAGTCTAATTTTATGCTGGAACAGTGCTTGGCATGTATGATGAGAATGCAGACATTACTTGGCAATGGTTGGTCAACTGCCAGAGATAACAACAATGTTGGAAAACACTAAATGAGATAATGAGCAACAAGGTCTGACTTGTATTTTTTTGTCAGTTAGGGTATATGATAAGGGTACCGAGACTGACTTGTATTTTTTGTCAGTTAGGGTATATGATAAGGGTACCGAGACAAAATTGCATGCCGCTGGGATGCACTGGTTGGTGAAATGCCAAAGATAACAACAATGTTGTAACGCTAAATGAGATACTGTAATTGAGCATAAAGGTGTGACTTGGGACAAAGAGCGACATTTTTGGTTAGGGTAATTTTTTTTTTTAAACGCAGCCCTTGCATCACCCCTTGGCCTCAGCCACAGTAATTGAACGTGGCTGATGAAGACAATGGAGGCACGTAAAGAGAGAGAGAAGGAGAGAGAGTCCCCAAGTTCTTCTGACTCTCCCACGTGCGTGCATGAGTGTGTGAGTGACGGGGGCTATGTGGTATAGGTCGGCACGGATCTAGTGTACATGTACCATGTTTGTTACGCCTTGGTGCACAGTAACTAACCAGTGCCAGCGGTTGCCTGCTGCACCAGTATACTACACCTGTGCCCGGCCTTTTGTACTCAGGAACCGCGCCGGACGGAAAAATCAACAGCAGCAGCAAGGGCCGAGCTGTGTAACTTTTCCAAGTGAAAACTGACCTCGTCAGTGTGTCTGTATGCTGTGCCTCTGATTACTGAAGGAAAACGTTTACCTGTCTGTTATTTCATGTCTTGGTGGCGTGAATCTGTGGCATTTATTTGTACCTGCTGGTTGGATGTGTGACACCCTGTCAGCGTGACAAAAAACGGAAGGAAAAAATACCCCACACTGTGTGCAATTAAGTGTGACTGACGTGGTGATGATATAGCTGGAACATCTGTTTTGTGCCGGGTTTTTTGTCCCTCTGCAGCAAGGTACACCGTGACCTGAGACCAAAGTGAGCATTGATGACTCAGCAGTTTCGTTAATCCTAAAACTGTAATATGGGTATGCGAATGCCTTGTTATTTCCGTCTTACATGTCATTGCATTGCATTATTTACAGAATGTGTGTTGGCATTGATGATTTGTGCAGGATATGTTGCAAACTGACAAGTTTGTTTTTTCTTCTCTTTTTCATGTTTATTTACTAAATTCATTAGTTGGGTTTTTTTTTTATTATTTTGTTTTTTTAATGTTTTTGCCAGTTGCATGTCTCCTGTGAAACAAACCTATAATATGTATCAGTTCACAAGATTATAGCAGTGATATTGCCATGCCACTGTTGGACAGTCATTAATTTGTTTGTCACAATAATAACAATTATATGTTCCATGCCTGCGTGTGTTTCAGCTTCAGAATATTCAGGTCAACGAAAACGTTCTTGAGGACGAACGTCGCTTTGAGTTTTGGTATGCCACAGCCACTACTGAAAAACTCACCTTCCAAGCCAAGAATGTGCCCACCAAACAGGCATGGTTGAAGGACACAAGGGAACTGTTGAAGGCACTTGGTAAGCGTTTAGAGTTGTTTTTTGTTTTTCTTTTTTTTTTTCTTTTTTTTATTATGCTTTTACATAGATTGGATTAGAAGGAAAACAACCCAAGACTGACTGTAAGCATGTTTCGCACACACCCACAGAAAAATGTGCATGATCCTTATCTTTTTCCTCTTTCATTCACCACCAAGTGGGGAAATGTTGTTTTTCTGTAGGTGAATGTCTGTCTGTCTTGAGAAGGTTAGTAACTCACTAACTGTAATTGAAGCTACGTGTACTAGCTTTTCTGAAGTTGTGTGCCAATGTATTGCCAGAACACAGGCTGGGGGATGTTCTGTCACGTTTTGGTGCCTTGTTTGTATAAGTTTTCGTTGCTGTAGTTTAAATAAATTGAACTTGTGTATGTTGTGAGTGAATGTTTTTGTTTTTTTTCTCTCTTTTTTTTTTTTTTTTTTTACATTGTTACTAGTGGTGTTACTATTTGGATTGCTACTTGGATGTGTGTGTGTGTGTGTGTGTGTGTGTGTGTGTGTGTGTGTGTAATTTGTTGTATATGTTTGTTTTGCAAGATATTTTCTGGAGTAACTTGATATGTCCATCTATGTAAGGTCTGTTGTCTATAAATGTCTGTGGCATGTATATGTATATGTCTGAAAAAAAAAATAATAATAATAAATTGAACTTTGTTTGAATCCATTCTGCAGGGGTTGAAGAGACAGACATTATGCCTGAGAGGAGTGTTGAAGTGACTAGTACACACTCCTCCACCTCCTCCACTACCCAGAAGAAGAAAGTTACCGAGAAAACCACCACTGTCATTGCTGAGAGTGGATCTGATTCTGACCGCACCCTTACTGATGGTGAGTTTCCAGATCAGCTGTTGTTAGAGATGACTTTTCTTTGAATACATGTACATGCTTAAACTGTTGTGGCTTAATATTTTGTGTCCTTTGGTTTCATGTGATTTGAATTTATTTTGTTTGTAGGCTTTATCTGTATCTTGTAATAATGAACTTATTGTGAGAGCACTGTGTGTCACTTTCACAAAAACATAGCAGACGATGAGATAATGCTTTTATTTACATTGGCACCCCACACACTCTTGTCTCCCCCCCCCCCTAAAAAAAACAAAACAACAACAACACACACACACACACACACACACACACACACACACACACACACACCAAACAAACAAACAAAAAACAACCCATACACACTCCAGAACCTAGCTTGAGGTTGTGTCAAGCTGTACAAATTTCATTATGTTGCCTTGTGTCTCTTGCAGACTATGCCTCTCTGAGTTCGTATGAGAGTGACATCAGCAGCTATCACACAGCTCAAGAGTTCGAGGACGGCTCCACAAGACCAGTTTTCAAGAGAAGACCCAAGAAGACTGTTTGCCAAGGTGAGTGATTTTTCAAGAGATGCCTAGCACAGATATTATAGAACAGTGTGTGAATATGTTGTTGTTGTTGTTTTTTACATGGATATAGTTGTTGCTGTGTGTGCTTATGGTTTGTTGTTTTGTTGTCTGCTAAATTGTTTGTTTTGGTCACTTTGGTTGAGTTCATAGCTCTGGTCAATTTACATTGACGGCTGTTTGTTTTCCTGTTAAAAGTTTGCCTGTGCACGCCATTTGTAAACGGGGGCGCATTTGGTTGGAGTGATGGCTATTTTCTTCTTTGGAAAGGCAAACCACTGCCATCATGTTCTGCTTCATCATTTTGGAACATATTTCTTTTCTTGGTGTTCTTGCCTTCAATTGTAATCAGTTTTTCAAGAAAACAATGCCATTGTAATTGTGGCCATATACAGTTGTTTGTCTTAGTGTGGACTTGCACACCGGGGTACGCCCAAAACCGTGGAACAAGATATTGCGCACCGTTATTAACTCTGGTCTTGCCAAATTAATTTGTCTTACGTTGCAAAAGCCATAGAGGCAGCCCAGAATAGTCCAGACTCAGCACTACCAGGGCTGAAGACAGCATTCCTTGCACCAAAACATCATTTCGTTGTCATGGTAACTACAGCAACACTGGACAAACATGCGTTTGTTGGTTATTGGCCCTGGCATCACAATTGGGAAGCTTTCCAGGTTGTAATCCAAAGACTCAGTGGAGGAAAAAATCCAGTGTGTTCAGAAATGTAGAAAGTGGCTTTGCCTCTTGAGTTTTCCTCTTTTGTTTTGCTTTTTTTGTGAGTTGTTGTGCTGGTTGTGTGTGTGTGTGTGTGTGTGTGTGTGTTATACATTGTACTGCTTTGAAAGTTTTAATGCTGTTAGATGAAAAAAAAAAGTGCTGGTTCATATTTAAATATTTAACTTATGTTATCACAACAACAAAAATTGAAACGTGTTGCTTCATACATATATAGTAAGTCCCACTAGCGCTGACCATGACTGCATTCTGTTTAGGAAGATAAGGCATGATAGCTCATGGTGCGTGTGTTCAGTGTTGGTCATTTGTTCAGTTTGCAATTTTTTACCTTTTTATCAGAACTGGGAGCCCATAATTATAATGAAGCCCACAGTAGCAGTAAACATAAGCGTCTGGCGTAAGAAGTAAACAAAAACATACGTGGGCAGTAGTGACAGAGGCATTTGCTTCTTGGCATGGCTCTGTTTTGACCTTCCCTATGATAAGTCGCTAGGTTAGGGCACCCTGCAGGGGAAAGACAGTGCACCCTAGGAAGATCCAAACCCTCAGTCTGTTATTGTGCTCAGCTGCAATTGGTTTAACTCAGGCAAAGAATTTCTCTCTGTCTCTCTCTCTCTTCAACGTTGTTGTGAGCTCCAGCATCCTCGCTACAGTTCCTCCGTCTGCTTTCCACTGTAGCCGCGGTTTACCCTGGCAACTTGCCACTAGTTTTATCAGCAGTGCGGTGCCTCAAAGCATCGATAGGGGCCAGCTCTGAGAGAGAGGTGCTAGATTGGGTGGAGTTATTTTGGAGGCACGTGTAGGTGGTAGGAGGAACTTAACTCATTTAAAAAATATTTGGCCGACCCATCGTCTGCTGCTACTGCTGCTGGCTGCGGCACCAGCGCTGCAGCTACTCCGTCTCTACATCTACCTGTATAGAAGTTGTAGAAGGGGAACTGCTCACAGGTGGTATGCAGCAGTGGTGTGATGCCTTTCGCTTCGGCAGGCTGATCTAACAGGGAAGTGACGGTCTGTCAGGTAAGCTTGTGCTGGAGGGAGGAATGAAATACCGGTACTATGAGATGCAGAGGGGTGTGACCCCTTCGTCCTTGCGGCGGCTCTGTTGTGGATATTTTGTGTCCTGTCAAGTGGAGTGTGTGATGGAGAGTACGTGCAAGGTGTGTACTGTATGTGGTTACCTGGAAAGAGCGCCGCCGCTAGTCTGTGTTGAACTTGAAGTTAGGAATTCATCTCTGTTTTATCATCCTGTTTTAACTGAGTGCGCACGGTACCTGTAGAGAGGATATATGTGTGGAAACGTGTTGCCAGTTTGACGTATCAGGTCTGTTTAGTTTATCATGAACGAATGAATTAGTGGCTGAAAAGAGGAATGACCACTAACACAACAGCCAGGGAATTGTTCTGAACTGAAGAGACTACAGTACAGGTGTAATTGTTTTGGTAGCGATGGAGGGTGCCAACCTGGAATGATTCAGTGACATCAACTATCAGTTGTTTTCAGTTTATGCACAGATATCAGCTGTACTAGTACTCCCACTCAGTAGAATCAGCATATCTTTAGCTGGCAAGTCTAGAATAAACTTGAATTCCTCCGAAAATACTTTCGTAACAGTAGTGACAGCTGGTTTAGTTTGACAGTATAGCACTGTCAAACCGGCGTACTGTACAGCCGCTTTGACACCCGGTAAGATTAATGTGTATTTTTTTTTTCCAGTGCATCTAGGACAGTGTGTTTAATCTTTCGTTCACAAAAATATCATAGTAAACTTTCGTTAAGATGACTGAACGGACAGCAGTTACGAGTACTGAGTAGAATTCTTAGAATTCTGAAGTGCAACACTGGCGTTTAACTGGGATGCACACCTTCAGTAGTGGCGTGCAAAGAGCTTCCCTTTTAGCTAATTCGATCTCCCGAAAGCCGCAAGCAATGCAGTGCCTGTTTACATGAACACTGTTTCGGGGGAGCATGGAAGAGTTACGCAGTATGCCCGCAGTATGTGTGCGTCATCGGGGAGCAAGGCGGCAAACGGATGCGGGTCTTTGGCAGCAAAACCCCATCCCTGACATTTCTCGCACATAGAAGAGAAACATCTCAAGCGATCAGAAATCCCTGGCTCTGTTAAACGCACCGTTAACCAAACCACGATGCTGGTATAAGTGCAGATAGGGGTTGGGCAGGACATAAAAATAATGGCAGTAAAACAAGCCTCCAGCCTCTGGCAGCAGTCTTACCTGAAGGCTTGGGTCGGCTTGTTTGTAGTAGCAGTGATTAGGTTTATCGAAGTCTGTGTGGATAAACGGCGGTGATGCCGCGCTTTTGCTCGGTGGAGATCAGTAGCTGTTAGCGGTCGGATGATGATCCCGATAATGATGGGTGTTGGTCAGCGTCAGGTTTGGTTAGCCTAGTGGTTCCAGCTGCTGTTAGTTTTGATTGGTGTGCACTGCCAGACGCCCTATGTGTACATACAAGGGCATTGTGTTCCACGTGTAGGAAGACTGGCTGACAGGTGTCTCTATCACTTCACTAGTATGAAGTACTTCAGCCATTTCTTGGGCCTTGTGTAACATTGGGTGCCAGCTGAGGGTCATATGCTAAGCTCCATAGACCCCCCCCACCCACCCCCCGTTCATTGGGTGTATTGGGGGGGGGGGGTCAAAACATCATCGGGTGCACATGGATGAAGTCAAACTGATTGTGTCACTTGGATGCGATTATAGTTTTTAGTTTTATGTCAGTTTCAGGTTAGGGTACTACACGCCTGGCGGGTGCAGACAATTTAAAAGCCTGCATGTGTTGTGACAGGTGATCTAGAAAATAAATTGCACACTGAGATTTTTTCAGCACATCCTTCCAGCACATTCGACGGAGTGTTAGGTATTTCTTGTAATTTCTGCTGAGCTGTAGACAGTTTTTTCACTATCACATCCACTCAGGCCATGTCTGCGCCACTTATCTATTTATAGCGGAGTGCCGAAACATTATCAGTGGCAGGCCTGGGTAATCATGATTTATCTTGCCTCCTGCTGGGAGGAACATCAGGGGAGACGGTTGTGTGTTTGTGTGCATATGATGTGTGTGTGTGTGTGTGTGTGTGCCTGTGTGCGTGCCTGTGTGCCCGGCGTGCGTGTGTTTGACAGTGTGTGTTTGACAGTGTGTGTGTGTGTGTGTGTTCTTCTTTGAGGTGGTTAAGGGGGTAGTTTAATGCTGGAATGTCTCTGGGTCGGTCCTGCATACTTATCACAAGATGGATTCATATCTCATCCCTGTGTTAGCGGTCTTGTAGATGCTGAATGGTTTGGGTGGAGTCCTAAACACTTGAGTCACTAGACTCACTTCATCCGTTTCTGAATCTTTCTTTGGATTACACGTTGAGAGATCTGCAGCAGTTCCTCGGCGAGGCTGTGCACTTTACTGGTGATCTTGCAGACGCCCCCACTCTCGCCCTCTGTGCGTGTGTGTTTGTAAAAAGAAGAATGTGGGTATTGGGTATACCTCTTATTCCACAGTGAGTGTGTGTGTGCGTGTGTGTGTGTGTGTGTGTGCACATTTGTGTGTGTGTTCTTAACTGAGTGCGTGCTTCACAGGGTTTGAGAAGTGTTTTTTCATTTAAAATCCTGCTAGAATTGTTCACGTCCTTCGTTGTCTGTTCAGGAAGTTGCATGGACAGTTGTAGATTGGTTTGTGGCCACTTACTTAAGCGTCATCTTGAAGGACATGTCCAATATTTCAGCCAGTTTCTGTGACTGCCAACACTTATTAGCGACAGACGTTGACCCATTGTGCCTAACAGACAAAATTTGAAATGTTCCAGAGGGCAGCACTGTAAAGTTTGAGTGCATCGTTGGTGGGACCCCCTTGCCAGGAGTCAAATGGCTGAAAGATGGAGCCACACTTAAGGAATCTGATACCGTCCAGGTGACAACTGAAGGGGACACCAGCACTCTCACTCTATCCTCTGTCAGCAAGAAACAGTCTGGACAGTACTCGGCCCTTGCTGCCAACGTCAACGGGTCCATTCTTTCCGCTGCTGAGTTAGTGGTCCTTGAAGGTGAGCATCTAGTTGGTTGGTGGTTGGTTGTGTGTGTTTGTTTCTTTTTTTGGGGGGGGGAGGGGGTATTCCTTGCTGCATTTTCCTTGGAATATTTACCAAAATATGGTACATGTACATGCTCTTTCAAATGCAGTAATGTTTCCTTTGTCTTCTGCCTGCAAAGTACTTGAGAAGTGGTTACTTGTGTCTCCCAGTCACAGCAGGTTGATAGCTGCTTAATACTAGTATGGCAAAGTGGCATTCAGTGAATAAAATAGAAAATGTATGTTGTAACAGTGTAATTTTTAGACCTAAATATTTAACAAACTGTCTAAAAGACTGACGTTGTTTTGCAGAATTAGGGGGAGAAAAAGCAGAACCAGCTTCAGAACAAGCCGCAAACGGGATACCAGAAGACAAGACTCCTACTGAAGAGGCACCACCTACTTCTTTTGAAGAAACAAAGGCTGAGCCAGAAGCAGCAGAGGAGAGCACTCCCGAACCTGAACCTGTTTCAGAAAGGGAACCACTTTTTGTTGTAGAGGAGAAGAGATTACCTGAGCCAGAACCTGTGGTTGAAAACGAACCATCTTTTGTGGTTGAGGAAAGGAAAGAGCCTGAACCGGAACCTGTCGTTGAAGAAAAGAAAGCTGAACCAGAACCTGTTGTTGAAGAAAAGAAGGAACCTCAGCCTGAACCTGTTGAGGAAAAGAAGGAACCTGAACCAGAACCGGTTGTTGAGGAAAAGAAGGAACCAGAACCTGTTGAAGAAAAGAAGGAACCAGAAGCAGTTGTAGAAGAAAAGAAGGAACCTGAGCCAGAACCTGTTGTTGAGGAAAAGAAGGAACCTGAACCAGAACCTGTTGTTGAGGAAAAGAAGGAACCTGAGCCAGAACCTGTTGTTGAGGAAAAGAAGGAACCTGAACCAGAATCAGTTCAGGAAAAGAAGGAACCTGAGCCAGTTGTAGAAGAAAAGAAGAAACCAGAACCAGTTGTTGAGGAACAGAAGGAACCAGAACCCGTTGAAGAAAAGAAGGAACCAGAAACAGTTGTAGAAGAAAAGAAGGAACCTGAGCCAGAACCTGTTCTTGAGGAAAAAAAGGAACCTGAACCAGAACCTGTTGAGGAAAAGAAGGAACCTGAGCCAGTTGTAGAAGAAAAGAAGGAACCTGAACCAGAACCTGTTCCTGAGGAAAAGAAGGAATCTGAACCAGAACCTGTTGTTGAGGAAAAGAAGGAATCTGAACCAGAACCTGTTGTTGAGGAAAAGAAGGAACCGGCACCAGCTGTAGAAGAAAAGGAACCTGAACCAGAACCTGTTGCTGAGGAAAAGAAGGAACCTGAACCAGAACCTGTTGTTGAGGAAAAGAAGGAACCGGCACCAGCTGTAGAAGAAAAGGAACCTGAACCAGAACCTGTTGTTGAGGAAAAGAAGGAACCAGAACCTGTCGTTGAAGAGAAGAAGGAGCCTGAGCCAGAACCAGTTGTTGAGGAAAAGGAGGAACCTGCACCTGTTGTTGAGGAAAAGAAGGAACCTGAGGCCAAACTCTTAGTTGAAGAAAAGAAGGAACCAGAACCAGTTGTTGAGAAAAAGAAGGAACCGGAACCCGAACCAGTTGTTGAGAAAAAGAAGGAACCGGAACCAGAACCAGTTGTTGAGAAGAAGGAATCCGAACCAGAACCTGTTGTTGAGAAGAAGAAAGAGCCTGAGCCAGAACCTGTTGTTGAGAAAAAGAAGGAACCTGAACCAGAACCAGTTGTTGAGAAGAAGGAACCCGAACCAGAACCTGTTGTTGAGAAGAAGAAAGAGCCTGAGCCAGAACCTGTTGTTGAGAAGAAGAAGGAACCCGAACCCGAACCAGGTGTAGAAAAAAACAAAGCACCTGAACCTGTTCAGGAAAGGAAGGAACCTGCACCTGTTGTTCAGGAAAAGAACACTCCTGAACCAGAGCCTGTTGTTGAGGAAGAGAAACCAGCACAGTTACTTGACCGTGTTGACGGAGTAAAGCCACCAGAACCAGAACCTCCAGTTTCCAAGTCAGAAACACCTGTGGTTGAGGCCTCTGTAGCGCCAGGAGAAACAGTAACTCAAGAGCAGCCGGAAGAGTCACAGTTCAAACCCATCCCTGAGAGTACCCCTGAGGGTGAAATCCCTATCAGACCTCCCCACTTCCTTGCAGAGATGAATGACGTGGCTGTGGAACTGGGCCAGCTGGCCCGCTTTGACTGTCGTGTTGCTGCCTACCCTGACCCAGTCATTACATGGTAAGATTTGTGATGTTTTAACTGGCTAGTAAAATATGTCTGTTGCATTTTCCCTGGCATTGTGCTTCTCTGTCTGCGGCTATCTGTTTCTATCTCTCTCCCCCCCCCCCCCTTCTTTTCATTTATTGTTAAGCTGTAACTCCCCCATACATGCCCCCACTCCCCCCCCCCCCCACCCCCACCCCCACCTATTTTTTTTTTTTTTCCTTTTTTTTTTTTTTTTTGACAGAACAGGCAAACTGTAAGAAGCACACACTATACCCTCACATCTCCACTTACGTCTTGACACAACGCAAACCACTTCTTCTGTTCCTTTCGCTGCCAGGTTGAAAGACGGGAACAAGGTGGTGCCCACGGACCGCTATGTCCTCCAGAACTTTCACGATGACATCTTCTCCCTGCTGATCAAAGATGTGAAACCGGAGGACAGCGGCCGCTACACCTGTCATGCCATAAACGAGTATGGCGAGGCCAAGACAGAGGCCTTGCTCAATGTCCTGGGTCAGTGTGTGTGTGTGTATATGTCTGTCTGCTTGTGTGTGTATATGTATGTCTGTCTGCGTGTGTGTGTGTGTGTGTCTGTCTGTCTGCGTGTGTGCATTCTCTTGAGTTTGTATTTGACAGCGGTGTATTTGAGAGTGGTGTACTAGAAAGAGTGTGTGTGTTTGTGTGTGTGTGTGTGTGTGTGTGTGTGTGTGTGTGTGTGTGTGTGTGTGTGTGCACATTCTCATGAGTGTGCGTTTGAGTGTAGATGTGTACCAGAATTGACTGATGTGTTGGTGTGACATACCAATTTTCATGCTTTTTCACTGAAAATCTTACTCATTGAAACTATAATTGTTTTAATAAATTTTACATGCCCCTGAACAAAAGACAAATTTGTTCTTGATGGACACAATAAAGTCGTTTGAATTTGAATTGAATTGATAATACATCATAAATCTTCCTTTTACTGTTCATCAAAAACTGGGGTCGAGGGTGGGGTGGGAATGTAAGAAGACTGACTCACAAATTCCTTCATAGTTTTTGCTGTGAACTATGCTCTGAACATATGCTTTATATTTACTGTTCTTATGTTTTACAAGCCAAAAGAAGAGTTTATGTGACAATGAAGTTACATCAGATTTTGAATTAATTTGAATTGAATGAATAACTTCAGTTTTTTTAATCGCAACATCAGATTGTCTGTTTGCATATTTCTTGCAGCACTGCAAGCTGACTTGGACAAAGCAGACATGGCCCCGTCTTTCGCCACCAAGTTCGGCAATGTTGAGTGTGTGGAGGGAGTGCCAGTGGAGTTCACCTGCCAGATCCGGGGCCGCCCCCCACCCACCATCACCTGGCTCATCAACGGCAAGGAGGTGACACCATCCCTGGAAATACTGACCAGGCAGCAGGAGGACACTATCATGCTGGCCTTCAGGTGAACGACGCTTCTAGAATAGGAGTGGTGCTGGGTTTTATTTGTATCTACACCAGACGTCGGTCATAGACTGAATCATTTTCGAAATGCCCTATTATTTTCTTACCAACATGGACACGTGTCCTGTCGTTTCTGCGCCACAGTGGATGATATTAACCCCTTCAATGCCAGCCACTCTGAAATGCAGCACTGCTCAGCTCCAGGTGTTTTCTGCAGCCTGACTGCAGCCTCTGTACACCTCTAGTATTTAATCTCTTGTAACTTCTAACAAAAGTATCAGTTTACTTGTTCTTTTTTTTTTACGGTAGCAGATTGGATGTCGGTTTAGAGGAGGTGTATATTTGCTTTGCTTCAACTACTTACGTGAATTTTGAAAAGAGGCCAGTGTTTCTCAAAGGACATAACACTCTAAGCACCACGTTTGCCGAAATGCACGGTCAGCCCTTATCTCCGTGCACGCTGAAATGCGAGATTGGCGCCCTAAGGGTTTAAGGACAAAGGCCGTATACTTCTATGGTCAATCAGGATATTTGGCCTGTTATAGTTTCCACTGATATGAAACCCTGTGTGTGATGTACCGGTACTTTGCATTAATTTTGCCTTCTGATATCACTGGCCTGATTACAAACCTTACCACACATAAGCTTATCTTACCAGTAGGCAATGCTGTTTGGTGCAGGTCTGTTCAACTGGAACATTCTGGAGACGTCGTCTGCAAGCTGAAGAACCACCTGGGAGAGGCCACCTGTCGTGCCAAACTGCGAGTGAACGAGGACCTATCCAAGAAGGGAGAGTGCCCGCTGTTCGTTGAGCAACCCTCCGACATGGAAGTGATGGAGGGAGGGGAGGCAAGGTTCGAGTGTGTCGTGACTGGCACCCCTGATCCTGAAGTCATTTGGTACTTCAATGGCCGAGAGTTGTTTGTGAGTATTGTCAGATGTAGATTAATTAAAGTAAAATTTTTAAAAAATTGGTTACACTTTTCAAGCATGTTTTCATGTTTACAGTCTTATCCATAAATTGTAGACAAAATTTACCTCTTTTTGTAAAAGGGCCTAAGTGCTATACATTTTAGAAGTGCTCAGTCCCTTTTACCATGCAGAACAATACCTTGTGTATGAGAAAGTACGGAAAAGACTCAAAAGTGCATCTGCCTGTTCATGTGCATGACAGATATGTTGGGTTTTACGATTTTCAGGACTCACGACGCCGTGTAATCCGCAAGAAGGGCAACAAGTACACGCTGATA
Organism: Batillaria attramentaria; assembly: GCA_018292915.2. NCBI lineage: Eukaryota > Metazoa > Mollusca > Gastropoda > Batillariidae > Batillaria > Batillaria attramentaria. The sequence goes on from JACVVK020000206.1 coordinate 226,962, forward strand.
CTGCGGGAGGTGATCCCAGATAATGCGGGAGTGTACACCTGCAAAGCTGTCAATGCTGCTGGTGACGCGTCATGTGCAGTGGAGCTTTCTGTCAAGGAAATACCCAAGGAGCCTGCACGGTAGGCTGATTACTAGTGATTTTTTTTTTTCTTGTTTTTAGTGTGTGGTGGTGGTGGTGATGGTGGAGGTGTTTTTTGTTGCTGTTTGTTTGTTTGTTTGTTTGTTGTGTGTTTTTGGTTTTTGTTGTTGTTGGGTTTTTGGGTTGTTTTTTTTTTGGGGGGGGGGATAGCACACACACACACACACACACACACACACACACACACACACACACACACACACACACACACACACATATCTGCCTGTTCAAGAGCATGACAGACTAAAAAAGAATAAAAGCAATTCTGTTTTGAATTTTGTTTCACAGAGAAGCAGAAGAAGCAACGTACACTTTCCCGCCTACCTTCACACGGAGGCTGCTGGACCAGCGCGTACCACCAGGCCGCACAGCTCGATTTGAGTGTCTCATGCTAGGCCTGCCATTGCCTGATGTGGAGTGGTAAGAACTTCTTTAATTTGTGTCTTTCAAATAAAGAAATTTGAAAAAGAGAAGACTGAGAACAACAACAAAATTAAAACAAATTAATAGAATTTTTCTTTTTTAATGAGTTTACCTAGATTTATGACGCTTTTGACTTGACAATGTGTCTCTCCACAGGTAAAAGTGTTTCATTGCGATTTGTTTGTGGTGCACAGTATCTGCAAGAGACGGTTTTGAAAACAAGCTTGTGCATTTGTGTTCAGGCGAAAAGATGGCCAGACACTGAAACCTAGTGACAAGTACAGAATTGGGCGCGAAGGATCAACCGCAATTCTGGAGATCGACAGCGCAGAACCTGAGGATGCTGGAGAGTACACATGCATCCTTGTCAATGATTCTGGAAAAGCTACTTCGAGAGCTGGCCTTACAGTACAAGGTACAGATCGCAAACTAGTGTCAAAGTTCTCTTTGTGGTCAGTTGTGTTGTGATCTCTTGTCTAAGAGTTTTGCAGATTTGTCAAGGTTCTGAATATTAGTTGTGACCTGAATACCTATCCTACGAATTGAGAGTTGTATAACTTTTAGGATCCTTGAGCATGTCCCACATAAGTGTTATTTCAGTCCTGTAAGAAAACCAACCCATCTGATAATTGAGACAGAAAATGTTGCAGTTGAATTTTGGGCACTTTGGACACTAAAAGTTCAGCATCTAGCATGTTGCTTGTACATGTAGTTGATAGCAGAATTGTTATTTCAGAGGAGAGGAAGCTCAGAGGTTACCCATCTCCAAAACTGGAGGCCCGCAAACCGGAAATTGGCCGCGCACCTTCCAAAGGCCGGGAGGAGTATTTGCCACCCACTGTGCGACCTACACGAGAGCTCAGTCCAGAGGGTATGTAGTTCTGTGGTCCTATGGTCGTCCTGACGTTTCCACATAGTAGCCCAAACTGAATGCAAAGCAAGAAACAGGTTTGATGCCCCCCCCCCCCCCCCCCCAATTAAGGTAGCTAAATCGGATATATGTGTGTGTGTGTTTGTGGTGTGGGGTTGTTTGTACGAGGCATGTATTACTTGTCTGTCATACATAATTTAGGTTTTGTTCAGTGTTTTTGTGAAGACATTTGTCATGAGTGCAGAAGAAAAAAGAAAACCTGAAACGAGTATTTATCTGTACTTACCCTAAGGGTAACGGCAAACCCATTCCTGTTCACATGTAACTTGAATTTAACGTTTAATCTGTGCAGAAAAAGTGCCGTCTTTGCCGTTTGACAAGCCGTCTCTGCTGGATGTTCGGGATGACAGCGTCAAACTCAGCTGGCTGCCAGCTCGTACGTCGGGTCTGCCTGAAAATGCCAGACATGTTACGTACACAGTTGAGGCTCGTGAGCTGCCTAGCAACCGCTGGACACGCCTGGCCTCAGGCATTGAAAGCAATTATCACGTCGCTCGTAATCTTCGCCCGGACAGGGAATACATGTTCCGTGTGTACGCTGAGAATAAGTACGGACCCAGTGATCCCACTTTGCCAGCCACTCTGAATGCACGAAAAGGTGAGCTTTTACATATGTAAACGAAGGTGCGAGTGCCGTTACAGATGTGTGTGTTTTTCTTCCTTCGCTTAGTACTGAATTCATTAGTGAGTTAAGTATGGGGTAATGTTGATTTAAGCATCTTGTGCTCTCTTTGCAAACAGGTGTGTCACTATGTGTTTCTTTTCTGTAACTGTGAGTGATAAGGTCCCACAACCATCGTGGTTTGATACCGTCAGTATATCTGCAAAAAATGGTTGTGTGCACATACCAAATCAGTGGCACTTAAGCCCTTTTTTCAGGTATGGGTAGATATCTGCACTTCAAGTAGACATCTGGACTAAAAGTAGACAGCGTAAATGCTGATTGTGAATTATTCTGTCCACAGTGTCGGAGGAGAAGAGGAAGATGCAGCTTCTCAGAGAATCTCCAGGTTGGTGTGTGTGTGCGTGCATGTGTGCGTTCGTGTGTCTGTCTTTGTGTATGTGCCTGCATGGTGTTTTTTTGTTTTGTTTTGTTTTGTTTTGTTGTTGTTTGTTTTTTGTTGTTGTTGTTTGGGTTTTACTGATGATTTGTTGCCATTGCATATACACGGTTGGCAAGGGTACAAATGCATTGTAACTAAGTCTTCAGTGAAGACACTGTAGTTAAAGCTATATTCTCTGCTTTTCACAGCCCCTCTTCAGTTCCCATCCACCAGGCCTTACGTCATGGATATTGGGGCCGAGACGCTTCGACTGGGCTGGCGTCCGGCAGAGATGGAGCGCAGGAGCCGTGACGTCACACCAGTGTCCTACAGAGTGGAGGCCCAGAAACTGCCCAGTGAGGAGTGGGTACCACTTGCCAGCAGGGTGCGAGACACCAGCCTTTACCTGTCAGACTTAGAACCAGACCGTGATTACAACGTGCGTGTCCGTGCTCAGGGCCCATATGGTGTCAGCCAGCCTACTGAACCTGTTTGGCTGCCCAGAGCTGCAGGTAGGAACATTTTGAATGAAGTTTATCAGTAGCTACAGCCATGCGCAGGGACAGAATTATTAGAGCATAACTCAGGAGTACTACTATTATATACTAGAGTGTGTGAGTGAAGCTGGAAGAAAATTAATTTTATTGTTCTTGGTGTTCCTGGGCTGCATGCTCCCGCAGTGTTCACGATTATGCACAGGTTTGCGTATTTGTACGCACAAAACTCTTAAATTGACGCACAAGTTTGAGAACAGCGTGTCACTTGGGATGCATGTTTTTGGTCTCGCTGTGACAAACAGTATTTTTCCATCTCTCTCCCGGAAACCCGATGACCAGAAAGCGATCTGTAACTAGCAGCGGACACTTGCAGCATCAGCGTGCGTAACATAATCTTATTATGAACCCCCCAGTTGTACAAAAGGACCCTCAAACATATGGAGAGAGGGTCCCAAGGACCCTTGAATTTTCGAATCACAGGGAACACTGCTCCCTGGGGTACAGGATTGTATGTGTGACTGTTTTCAAGTACCCCACCACCTGGACAGCCACATTCCATCTTCAGAGGATTTTGTCTCTGTTGCCAGAGAGTGATATTTGTTACGCAACGAGCTTACCAGAGCTGATGTTAATCCCCACATAAAAACAGTAATTACATTTTGTTGTAGCCCCTTAACTCTGGCTGGAGTCAGCAATGACACAACCCTTTTTGTGAGGCAAATTCAAAGAAATGAACAGTGTAATTATTTTGTATCTGTGAACGTGTGCTTCCAGGTTTCACAGGGGTGCCTGTTACAAGGCCTCAGATCACAGAGCTGGAACCGGACACCGTGCGCCTGCAGTGGCGCCGGGTGGATGTGCCGACCTTCACCCACGAACAGGATCCGCTGCTGTACATGATCGAGATGCAGGAACCTCCTTCTTCACATTGGCGTGAGGTAGCCAGCCGTGTCCCGGACACGTATTACGTCATCCACGATCTTGAGCCGGCCACTGACTACCGGTTCCGCGTGCGGGCTCTGACTCTTGATGGACTGAGAAGTGAACCTTCCCCAGCCACCTCCATCCACAGAACACTTGGTTAGTTCCCACAGTTACTTTCCATGTTGATGTCATCTTGGACGTTCGGTGTGAGTGGATTTTGAGGATGACATGCATTGTGCACTTATCTGCACTATTCTCAAAATGGAGTTGTGCCAAAATTCCATGACAGTGATACATTGTTGTCTTACCTTTTGAGATGACATAATTATATACAATCACATTGTACATGTATATATCTGAAATGTGGCTGTTGAATCAGAAAGTGGGAAGAAACTCTTACCGTGGCAAGCTTCTCTATGGTGATTGTGCTTTTCATTATAATAATAATAATGATTAAGTATTGTATAGGTGCTTTACCCAATTTCTTTAACTGGCTCAAAGGGCTGCGAACTGAGTCCAACACACACGCTCACGTGAACTACACGCTTTTTCTCACATGCTGGACATGATCACATTACAGCCACGTGGTGCAAAGGGTCAGCTCAGCAATTTAAGTTTCCGAATTTAGAATTGCATTTATTTTCAAATTTAGTGGGCTGAACATTTCCAAAGCAGGCTTTGCAGAATCACCGTTTTGGCAGTATATCAGTATGTCAGTATGAGTCTTTACTTAGTCAGATTTTTTTCTTTCAGCCTTGACCCGTCCACCAGTGGACCAGATTGAGGTGTACGACTACGAGCCTGAATATGGAACAGTTGGGCTGCAGTGGCGACGTGTGGAGATCCCGCCGTTTGACAGCGAGGAGGAGCCGTTGCTGTACATGATCGAGTGCCAGGAACCACAAGCTGATGCTTGGCGCCCGCTGGTGTCTGGTGTACCAACCACACGTTACCGCGTCCCGGACATCAGTCCCACACAGGATTACCGGTTCCGAGTTCGTGCGTTGACACCTTACGGCATGAGTCCACCTTCTCCTCCTACTGGCCTCTACAGGCAGCCATGTGAGTTAAGGGTTTTGTATTTTGTTGTTGTTGTGTGTGTGTGTGCGTGCGTGCGTGCGTGCGTGCCTGTTTGTGTTTTTTTTTGGGGGGGGGGGGGGTGTCAGTGTTAACCAAACATAAAAAAACCCAAACTGTGATAACATCTAAAGCGTCAGGCAGGTTGTAACAGATGTATAATTATCTTCGTTTTAGTCTTGTTCTTGAAGCACAGACTGAATATATCGTTTTTGTTGCTGTTGTTGTCACATGGAAACCAGAAAGATGCAGCTCTTCATATAATGCTGTTCATTTGATACAAAAAATACCTGCTTTTTCTGCTTTCTCCAAACACGCACAGTCACACACAACAATCTGCCTGTATGCCTGCCTGCCTGTCTGTCTATCTATCTCCCTCTGTCTCTCCCTCCGTTTCTCTGTGCCTGTCTGTCTGTCTGTCTGTCAAAGTAGATCTTGAGTTTTTTGTTGTTTTTACCAGCACCCATGCGGCCACTGGCTCAGGACCTTTACATCAGCAGTCTGGAGCCCGAGAGTGTGCGTCTGTCATGGCAGCCACCGTCAACCACCCGACCCACTGCGTACCAAGTGGAGGCACTGGAATATCCCAGCACCCAGTGGCGCCCTATGGCTACTGACGTCAGAGACACGTCGTACCAGCTGAGTGGGATCAAACCGACAAAGGACTACTCCTTCCGCATCCGCGCCCTCACTGACTCAGGACTTACAGAGCCGACCTCCCCCGTCACAGTCAGCACTTTACCAGGTTCGGACTCTTTTGCATTTGGTTCTCAGTTTCTCAGTGTGGCTGACTGCACCTTGTGATAGCCTGCTGAACTGAAGATACCCTTCAAAGTCTGTTGCGTATTCAGTTCTGATGAGATCCATTCAATTCAGTTCAATTCCAAATATATATTAATTCCAAATAAATAAATGCAATTCTAAATTCCGAAATTTAAATAGCTGAGCTGGCCCTTCGCACCACGTGATTGTACTATGTGTATGTCCAGTGTGTGAGAGAATGCGTGTGATTCACGTGAGCGTGCGTGTTGGGTTCAGTTCGCGGCGCTTTGAGCTGATTCATGAAATTGGGTAAAGCGCCTATACAATATTCATTATTATTATTATTATTATTTCATTCCTTTGGGCAATTGGGGTTATTGGACAGGCGTGAAAAGCTGTAAAAATATGTGTGGGTATCAGGGTTTATATTCTCATTGAACTGTCATATACCGAATAATGTTCAAAATGTCCAATTTTTTTCAATCCAGTGCAGAAATATGTTGTATTGTTTTTGCATGGCTTTCTTCTTATTCAGTACAAAAGTCCTATATTTTTCCAATTAGCCAGGACATTTATGTCCTATAATAGTTCCCACCGCTTTGAAGCCCTGGGGTACGATAAGCTGTTAAGGTCTTTTCAGGCTGCGTGCCTTGATGTGTTACAGTGCGTCCTCGCATGCCACCCAAGGAGCCCGTAATCAGTCAGATGGGGTCTGACTCTGTACGTCTGCAGTGGCAGCGGGCTGAACTGCCATACTACCACCGTCAGATGGCCCCCATCACCTACGCTGTGGAGATGCAGGAGGTATGCTCTTCACTGATATTCATGTGATTAACATGTTTATTTTCACGGATGGTTTCGCTCTGAGCTGTGAGCTGTTTCAATTAGACTACATAATTAGTTTCACGTGTAAAAGAAAAACAGCCATGCCTTGGGAAGAAGCCTTGTCTTTCTGGTGTATTCACTCACCATTAAAACATTTTACTTCTGTTCAAAGAGACAGCTGACATTTAAAGATTGTTGCCGCTGTGTAGATGCCTGGATACAGCTGGACACCTGTGCGACGTGGCATACCAGAGACAACGTACACGGTGACAGGGCTGAGGGCAGACAAAGATTACAGATTCAGGATCCGTCCTGAAACAGACTATGGCCCAGGAGAGTACAGCCCAGCAGTGCACGCATACCGACGCCCAGGTGAGACGGTTTTCTTTCTTGCCTTGTTTGCATGTCAGTATTACTGTTAATGAGTTTGTTAATTGAGGTCAGTTCTGTCAGGTGAGGTTTTCTCTCTGTGTGTGTATGTGTGTGTGTGTGTGTGTGTGTGTGTGTGTGTGAAGGTGGGTGGGTGGGTAAGTGGGTGTATATACGCATGTGTGCTCAGTGTAATAATAATAATAATAGGTCTTATAAAGCGCTAACAGTCTGCTCCAAGAACACTCGGTGCGCTACACACACACACACATTCTCATGCATACATGAAACACTAAGTGGGTGGGTGTGTGTGTGGGGGTGGGAGGGGGGGGGGTTAGATGATACTACAGCTCATATGCTGTCTTGAATAGGTGAGTCTTTAGTTTTGACTGAAACTGTGGGAGGGTCTGGGTGTTCCTGAGGGAGGGAGGCAGAGAATTCCATTCCTGGGGCGCACAGAAACTGAAAGAGCGCTCACCGGAAGTTTTGAGATTGAACTTGGGAACTTTTAGGAGCTTTTCTGATGAGGAGCGGTGAGTACGAGATGGTTCATAAGTGGTAAGCTTGTCGGAAAGACATCAGAAAGTGTAGGCATCAGAACATGGCGTGTGAAACAGTGCCAGAGTCATTGTTTTTGGTTCTTGTTTCAGCTGTGACACTGCCATCAAGGGAGCCCATGATTTCAGAGGTGGGTCCCAACAGCATCACCTTGGACTGGCTCCCAGCCAAACTTCCATCGGGCGTGTCTACCGCTCGTCCTGTTTCGTACCGCATCGAGATGAGGGAACCGCCCACTGGCAACTGGATGATGGTGGCCGACCGTGTCCCTTCCACGTCGTACACCATCAACTTCCTCAACCCGGACAGAGATTACTTGTTCCGCGTGTTCGCTGAGCTGGATGGGGTGGAGAGCGAGCCCACTAGCACAGCTTTCCTGCCGCACAGGATGGGTATGATTTGCTGCTTTGAACTTTTGTTGACGTAATCTAAAAAGTCACTTTTACCCCCCTTTTTTTTTCTTGTTTTTGAACAATGTTTTTTTGTTCTTAAGATTTGTTTTTTAGTGTTTTTTGGGGTGTTTGTTTTTTTTTCTTTCTGCAGTAGTTGTGGTACCTGATAACCTGGTTTCATTTTATCCATGTTTCACAGGACCTCCAAAGATGCTGCGAGAGCCACCGCTGATCTCCAGCGTTCACCCAGACTCTGTGTGGTTGTCCTGGCGGTCTGTGGACATCCCCGCCCGCATCACAGACTACGCCCCAGTCACTTACCGTATCGAGGCCCAGGAACCACCACACTCAGAGTGGCGTCCAGTTGCGCGCCACATTCCCCAGACGCACTACCACCTCACAGGACTGCGGCCAGGGCAGGAGTACAACTTCCGCATCCGAGCGGAGAATGCTTTCGGTCTGAGTGAACCAACACCATCTGTCCTTCTGCGAAAGCGATCAGGTGGGCCTGCTGTTAGTTCAAGTCGTCAGTTTGTTAAAATGATTCTGTTTTTGTAGACTTTCGTGAAGTAAGTTTGAACTGTCAGCTTTCTTGGTCAGTCATCCCACGCAGTTGGAATGGGTTCAGTTTAATTCAGATTACTTTATTATGCCCAAGGGGAAGTTTGCTTTCCTAGGGGAAATCCTTGGAATAAGGCTGTACATGCATCTAGCAGTCAGGGCACACATGTAGAATAGGTTATTGGAAACACGCCTGTACCTATGTCTCGCTTTTTCGTCAACAGTGCCTCCAGTAATGCCAAGACATGAACCTCTCATCTCTGATGTTTCCCCTGGGTCCCTGAGGTTGTCATGGCGACCAGCAGAAGTGCCATCATACCTCATGGATTCAGTGCCAGTATCATACTCCATTCATTACCAGGTTTGTTCCCCTCACTGTACCACTCATGTCTTCAGAAAACGTACAAAGAACGGCACAGATTTGTTCACATGCGCAAGTGTCAGTGGCTGCTGTTTTATACCAGACAGTTATCACTGCTATTCATGTTTGCTGTTATCCTGTGTTTTGCTTATTTGTGTCGACTGACATTTTCCTCTTGTAGTGTGAAGGCTAGCCAACTGACACATCAGTGGATCGTCAGAACTTGCTTTTTGAGTTGCAGTCAATGTTCAGAGCTACAAATTTGTGATGGCTTATTCCTTGTCACCCTGCCATAGATGTTCCCATTGTGTGATGAGAAATGTTAGATCACCAAGCAGTTAACCAGCCATCATCATGTTGTGTCTCCAGCACCTGCCGGACACAGAATGGATGCCACTGGCCAGACGAGTGGTAGGCACCAACTATTACGTGACCGGTCTGTCACCAGACAACAACTACGCTTTCCGCATTCAGGCTGAGAACGATTTCGGCACCAGCATGCCCACCAACCCTGCACGCATGCCTCGCTTGGCAGGTGAGATGATTGTGTGAAAGACAAAGTGACTTAAAAGTCATAATTCCCTTTTTGTTTTTGTTTATTTTGCTGAGGAACATAGCAGCTTGATACTCTACCACACCAATGGGTTCTAGTGGTCAGAAGCTTTGGTGTGATGCCCAGTTTGTGATTATCGTATGGAGGCTTGATATTGAATGAGAAAGGAAATTTTTTTTCATCCCTAATAATAGCAGAATTGTTTTATCCCTGATGATAACGGTTTTTCATCGTATTACTGCTGTTAACAGTCTCCTTTCCTTTCCAACTCAATTGTAAAAGATAAACCAGTTCAGCGCAATTCTCTCAGTAATTGCAGATGTTAAACTAAGACTTAACACAACGCTTGTGTATCCTACACAGAGATCCCTGCGCCCATCTACAGCCCCGAGATTGAACAGATCGAGCCTTCGGCGCTGCGCCTGGCGTGGCGAACCCCCAAAACCGGACCGTACAAGTCCAAGAAGACGACCTACGCCATCGAGACTCTTGAGCCAAGCACCTGGACGTGGCGCCCCTTGGTCTCCAACCTGCCAACGCCAAGCTACAGGGTGTCCACTCTGTCTCCAACTCAGGACTATGTTTTCCGCATCCGCGCTGAGGCCGACAAACACCTGAGTGAGCCTTCTTTTCCAGTGACGTACTCCAGGACAAGAGGTGAGTTTGGAATGACTGACACTGATACGAGTGAGGCCCCAGTGGGTGTGGGTGATCGTGCAGTGTAGTGTGGACAGAAGTGTGGGTTGGTGTGGAGGCCGTGTATCATTCCTTGCTTTACTGGTGGCTTTTGGAGAGTTGCTTAATGCTTATACGTAGTTGGTGCCTTTATTTTTATTTTCATTATTTTTTCAAATATTGGGAGTGTCAGATACCTGGCTCCAATTTAGGGTTTGTGTGTGTGTGTGTGTGTGTTTTATTTTTTTCTTTGCCAATGCTGAATTAGTCTTTCAAGAGCCGTGAATTGAATGGAAAAAAAAATGCTTTTCTTTTACCTGGTAGTTGCCGTGTGTCTGCTTTCCTTTCTGCTTTGAGTGAAGTAATTCAGTGATGTGGCAGTTAAAGGGAAAATTTTCTATGTGTGATTTTTGTCCATGCACATGCTTGCACACCCTCCACACACACACAAGCACACACACACACACACACACACACACACACACACACACACACACACACACACACACACACACACACATTTTAAAATACATGTGTATGTGTTTATTTCTGCTTGATTTGTAGCTTTAGTGAGAGAAATTGCTGCTTTCTGCTTAGCTTCAGTAAGAACATTATGTGAGCTGTGTGAGCAGTTGTTAGCTGTAGCATCTACTGTTCTATCTGTGTGCCTTTTGAGTCAGCAGGAATGCGATAAAGTCCTGAAAGGGATGTGTTCCCTGAGATTTTTATGCTTTTGCTTTGCTTTTGGTTGCTGTAAAGTGAAACTTTCCAATTTCAGCGTACAGCAGTATTTTTGACAGGAGGAGGCCATTGGGTACACCTTTTTGCTCTATTTATTCTTTTCTCATTGCATGCATCAATATTTATATTGCTCACTGTCATTATGTGTGCCTTTTCAAAATTTCATTTTCATCATTGCACATTTTGATACATGTATGTGCTCATCATTCTGAATAGGTTTATGTGTAACAACAAAACTTTTGCACATTTTCTTTGATGATGCAATTTTCACCTTCACAGACAAAGCTGCACATTTTTATCTTTAAAAGCACTTTAGCATTTCTGTTTTTTTCAGGTAATAAATGTGAATTACCACCATGCTAATAATTTTTTCGTTTAAATCAGAGTCTAATTACTAACACTATCAGCGTACCATACCTTTATCATTTTCCCGGTATATCTTATGCACTCTAACCTCTCTATATGAAACAGTATTGTCAGGTCTTACCACTATTTTCTAGTATTTATTTATTTATTTACAGCACTTGATGCACCGTAATATTCCAGCAGTACAGTTTCAGTTTTTAATGCACCACAATATCCATTTATTTAATTTTTGCTCTCAGTGATTGGTGTGATTGTGACTTACAAGATTACTATTTGCATCTTTGATTTGTATTTAAGCTGTGTTAGGGAACAAATGTTGTGCTAATCACTTCAAGATCCACAGTTAGTTTAAGCAAAAAGTTGCAAATGTATTTGCCAATTTTTTAAAAATTTAAAACCTTGCCTTAGTTAACAGTGCAAGAGCTGTCATACCCATTGTCATTCTTTTTAACTTACAATTTTCACACTTCCAATTTTTTCTTGCCTAAAGAACTATTGATTGTTTCCACAAAATCTTTGACTCTAGATTCAGATTTTGATAATGTTTTAGGGAGTTTTGGGAACTTCTTTTTTTCCCCCCTTGGTGATCAATAGGGGGTTGCGTAATCTTATCTCCTGTTGCATTTTCCACGCTCAGCTCCTAATCTCCCCGTTGCATTTTCCATGCTCAGCTCCTAATCTCCCCGTTGCATTTTCCATGCTCAGCTCCCCCATCAGTTCCAGTGGAGCGTCCAATCCTGTCCGAGACCGAAACAGACTCTGTCCACGTGTCCTGGCACCCCGTCTTCATCCCAACAGGTCGAACCGGTGGCAGCAGACGTTATCGCCTGGAGATGAGAGAAGTGCCTTACGGATCATGGCACCCTGTTTTAACCTCAACGACTAAGCTGAGCCACGAGGTCACTGGTTTGCGGCCCAACATGGATTACAGTTTCCGCGTGAGCTTGATCACTGATGAGGGAACGTCACCTCCATCCAACGCAGCCTACCTGTACAGAAGGCCTGGTGAGGAAGTTTGGTTGTGTCATGACTTGCATGACAATCTTTAGCATGACCAGAAATGATAGCACTGCTGAAGAGCTTCATAATACACGAAAGTGAACCTCACACCATAAGATCTGATTGTACTTTTGAAACAGGCATACATTCATTTGTGTGTGTGTGTATGTGTGTGTGTGTGTGTGTGTGTGTGTGTGTGTGTGTGTGTGTGTGTGTGTGTGTGCGTGTGTGGGAGAGAGGGAGGGAGGAAGGTGAACCTTAAATAAAACTCTGTTCCCTAGAGCATTGTCTTTGGGTTTGTCCAGTGATCCCAAGGTTGCCACTTGAGACGCCTGAGTTGGCCGACGTTACTGATGACGCTGTGTCCCTGCGCTGGAGACGCGTGGACGTGCCTCCCTTTGAAAATGACGAGGAGCCTCTGTCATTCATGATCGAGTCCCAGCGCCTGCCGTCCTATGACTGGGAGCCGGTAGCGCGGGGCATCACTGACACCAGTTACCGCATCCGTGACCTGCAGCCACGAGAGGACTACGTGTTCAGAGTGAGGGGGGAGATGCCGTCAGGAATCACTACTCCATCTGTGCCAGTCCCACTCTACAGGCGCCCAGGTCAGAAAATTTAACTAGGCTGTTTTTGTTTAGATCTGCCTAGCATTGTCCATAAACAAATATTTTTTTTAAGCTTCTTTTTCAGTTGTATTAACCCTGTTCCTACCAAGGAAATTATGCAGTAACCTGTGCCCCTGTCCATGCGAGCAAAGTTTACAACTGGAAGTTCAGTAAACGCATCATGTGTTTGCATCAACACTAATAAATGAGAGGGAAAAAAAGCAAGCTTGAATTAGATTGCTGTCTAACACTACTATGCAAGCAAAAATAATGAAAAGTAAGCTGCATGGAAGGGCAAATTTAAGAACAGGGAATCCCTGTGTGTTGGATGCAATGGGTAAGAACAGGGCCCCCTCAGGTTGTCTTTGGTCATGACTTAAAGAGTGTTAATGTTCGTTTGCTTGTCACCTTGAATAAACATTTATGTTATTTGTTGCTTGTGTTTTGTTTTTTTCAGAGAGGGCAGGTGTTCCCATCAGCTATGTCACCTCGGATGACCGCAATGTGCCTCCTTACTCTGCACGACTGCGCTGGAAGCCTGTTTACATTCCGCCCTTCACCTCCCCGTCGTCTGCCTCTTACCTGATAGAGATGCAGGAGCCCCCGAGACGTGACTGGCGCCCCCTGGCATCTGACGTCAGGAGCACTGATTACTTGGTGTCCGATCTGAGTCCTCGCAAGAGCTACATGTTCAGGGTGCGTGCAAAATCTCCAGCCGGGGTCGTCAGCGAACCAAGCATGCCTGTTCCTTTCTACCCTCTGTATGGTAAGTGGGTGTTTTCACATTAAATCAAAATCAAAACACTGCGTTGATCAGAAAAGGGAAATTAGATCCACCACACACATAAAGCCAACATGTTGATCACAGTTTTCCTGTACGAGTCCTGCCGAGCAGCTTCAGTGAGTTCATTCTGTTAGTGTCAGTAGCTTATTGTGTATAGGTTGTAATGGCTGGTTTTTTTAGCAGCTGTCGCATTGTGTCTTGGCTGGTGTAAGGAGGGACAGATGGAGGGATGTATTTGACACTTGGCTGAGTGGTGTGATGAGTCATGTAATCAGGCAGTATTTGAAGGAACTTTTTCACTCTGAGTGTCTGATTTTTTGTTTTGTTTTTGTTTTATGTTTTTTTGTTTTGTTTTTGTTTTTTTTTGTTTGTTTGGTTTTTTTGTTGTTGTTGTTGTTGTTTTTTGTTTTTTTTTTGGGGGGGGGGGGGGGGGTAAGCATGCAACCCTCTTTCATAAAGGATATCAATTTTTATATTTGTTGACAATGTGCTGTATGATCATGCCATTTTTTTTTCAGCAAGGACCCTCGCCGGGCAGCCTCGACCCGACTTTGTCATGCCAGTTGAAGAGTTCTCCTTGCCTGACAGACCATACATCAGCACGCTGATCGTCAAAGGTAAAGCCAGCTTAAATTGAGTTTGTTTGGCTGGGAAAATATTCTGTTACTGACTCCCTGCAATTACCTTGAGGTGTTGTAATATGTTCGACAGTGAGGAAAATGGCCTGTTATTGACTGACTACAAGTGCAATAACAGCCAGGAAAGTGGCGAATATTTTACTTGCCATGACGGATGGGGGGAAAAAAAATGCTGGTGAGGGAAATTGAAAAATTACTTGCCCGATGCAAGTGCAGTAAAACAAAGTCGATTTTTCAGTGCCATAGCAGAAAAAGATGTTTTCGCGAATTTTCCAATCCACCCCTTCAGAGTCATACCCATGGGAGTTGGGTTCCTCACCTGAAGAATGAGTGAGTTCCTTTGGCCACCTGAGTCTGCTAAATCATTGTTTGAATGAAGCACACCAAATCGAAAGCAAACAAACCATCAACTTAGTTTGTATCGTAGGCAGAGACACCTCCTGGTAATGTTTTTTTCCTTTGGTAGTACTGTTTTAACTTTGTTCAGCCAGTAAGTTTTCTAGTTTGGCAAGTGAACATTTTGAGCCATTAGCCAAGGGCTAGTGTGAAAAAAACCCCAGACTTTCAGGGCTGCATAAAGTGATGTGGTAAGTTTAATGGGCTGTAGAAAATTTCCGGTTATTAATTCTCTGTATGTGCCGTAAAGTGATGTGATATGGCTGTGTTTGTATGTGTTTATGTCAGATTTACTCTCATCCTTTGTTTACCTACAGTGCCTCCCCGTATGCACATTGAAAAGCCTGACATGGTCCAGACCAGCCCAACATCGGTCCATCTGACCTGGAACGCAGCTCGAGTTCCAGCCACCACCAGCAGCCTCTCTCCCACAACATACCGTGTGGAGGTGCGAGAAGACGGGACCTTCAACTGGGTGGAGCGGGCGTCCAACATCGTTGGGTTGGGATGTGACATCACGGGACTCGACCCGCGCCTGGACTACGCCTTCAGGGTGCGCGCAGTCAACGACTTCGGATGGAGCGAGGCGACTCTGCCTGCCTTCCTTCACAGACCTCTTGGTGAGTGAGTGAGCGAGTGTTGAATGTTACACTTGGAAATCACAGTTTGCTCCTTGCGCTTGTGAGGTTTACGGTATACTCCAGCCAATAATATTCCAGCCAGTACAAAATCACAGCAGTCGCTCCATGTTTGCGTTGGACATCGGTCATAGACCAGTTCAGTTTTGAAATGTCTGATTACTTTCTCACCAAGGCGGATATATATCATTCCTGCGCTTTAGTCATGCAGTTTTCGTTAATGTCCCTGACCAACGTCCTATACTTTTTCAGTCGCCCAGGACATTTTTTCCTTTCGTAGTTCCCATGAATATGATGCCCTGCAAATTGTGCAGCCAGAACCTTCAAGTCATAGCTATGTATTTGTGTATGTAAGGGGGATGGAGTGAAGATGTTGTTTTGATCCCGCTACTTTTCTTCTGTAAGATGAATAAGTTTGACGTTTCCACCTGGCAGGTCTTCATGCTCTCATTTACTGTGTTGACATTTCAGATTTGATCAACTACGATGAGCCGGAGATTGACTGGGACTCCTTTAGCCCCACAGGTAAGTCAAATTATAGTTTTCTATCAACTGTAGGAAAGTAACCAGCATACTCACCAGACAGCAGCAATGCCCATCTCTTGCATTGTTGAATCATCTGATTTTCTGGGGCAGTCGGTGGTCTAGTGGTTTAGCGACTTCGCCACCAGTGTGAGATGTCAGGTTCGAGTCCCACTCGAGGCAAAGAATTTTTCCTTTTCATATGTGGCACCGTTCATTCAGGCCTATCGTCAGAGGGTTCTCTCCAGGCACTCTGGCTTCCTCCCCATCTGCTTTGGAAATGTTAAAAATAAATGCAATTCCTAATTCCGAAACTTCAATAGCTGAGCTGACCCTTCACACCATGTGAATGTAATGTGTTTCTGTCCAGTGTCAGAGAATGCGTGTGATTCACATGAGCGTGCGTGTTGGGTTCAGTTTGTGGCGCTTTGAGCCGATTCAAGAAATTGGCTAAAGCGCTTATACAATACTCAGTTGTTGTTATTATTATTATTATTACAGCAGACCCAGTCTGTAGAATTTCAGCTTTTTTTAAACAACATTAGTCATGAGTTGGGTGTAGCTAGGCTGCACATTCACACAAAAAAAAGCATTAGACATAATTTATCGGATTCTCTTTCCAGTACACCCCATTGTGGCTCCCAGACTGCCGATCGATTCACCACGCATCACACCCTTGACCGCTGAAGCTTTGCGTCTGTCCTGGCATCCGGCACGTATCCCAGCCTACGCTCGCAAGGCCCCTATCACATACATCGTGGAGATGAAGGAACCATCTGATCGTGCCTGGTCTCCCGTGGCCAGTAGACTGCAGGACACGAGTTTCCAGGTGGGTAGATTGATTGTGTAGTTTTCTGCATGGCACACACACACACACACACACACACACACACACACACACACACACACACAAAATATCTGAGCCAGCGTCTGCTGGGATACTGCGCTATATAAAAGCAATTTATTATTATTATTATTATTATATGTATTATTTAATGAATCGGTCTGCTATGCCAGAGTTAACTGGGCGTCGGCCAACTAGCAGTATTCAAGCGGTTCGTTTGCTTTACTTGTCCTGGTTGACAGGTGTCGGGGTTGCAGCCTGTCAAGCCGTACCTGTTCCGTGTGAGGGCAGAGAGTGAGTACGGCTCCAGCGAGCCCACTCTGCCAGCAGAACTCAGCAGAACCAAACGTGAGTTCCTTGTCTGTTGGGGCTGTGTGCAGCATTTACGTTTGTATTTGCAGCTTCTGTTCGTACCTTTCTTGTGGAAGTTTAAGCTTAACGTAAACTGTGTGACTGTTGGCATTTCTCCAGTGCTTGTGTCTTTGTTGATGTAAGTGGTGTAGGTATTTCCTGGCTATACTGCTAGGTACTACGGTAGATTCTTGCCCGTTGTAAACTATCGTATTCTGTATGAACAGCAACTGCCCCACGGCCCAGGTCACAGTCAGTGGAGAGACAGTCATCAGCGGACTACGACCTGTCCACCCGTAGAGGATCCTTCATCGACTCTATCACAACTGGAGGTAGATGTTACAAAATGATGGCATATATCAACGTGATTCATTACAAGCAGCTTGCTTTTTTGCGTGCAAGATAAAGTCATATCCTTCCAAAAGAAATTTAGGTTTACTTGGAAAACACACAGACATACATGTGAACACGTCTATCCCACTTTGCATGCACACCCACTTCTGTGATCTGAAAAGAGGAATATTTTAATAATAATGATATATTACACTTGTAGAGTGCGGAGTTCTGCTTCGAAAAGCACTCAATGGGCTTTTGCTCACGCATACACATAACATTCACATGCACACATTTATACACATCAGTACAGGCGGTGGAGTTTAAAGTTAAAGATTAAAAGCTAGTTTGAAAAGATGTGTTTTGAGTTCTGCTTTAAACTGTAGGAGGGAAGGGATGTTTCTCAGAGAAGATGGCAAGGAGTTCCAAACATGGGGGGCACTATAACTGAAAGAACGTTGGCCAAATGTTTTGAGGCTGACCCGGGGGACCTTGTGTAGCTTTTCTGAGGATGAGCAGAGAGTGCAGGATTTTCTTGCATCATGGTATTTGTGTTGCCTGTGCTAGTTCCACCCCGTGTACCCACTGGCCGTCCGGCCATCTCTGACATCAAAGAGACCAGCTGCACCCTGTCATGGCCAGCAGCACGACTGCCAGCATATCTGAAGAACACCAAGGTGGACTACATTGTTGAGTTCAGGGAGACAGACAGCCGACTGTGGGCGAACCTGGCTGAAAATGTGCCTGAAACAACCTACAAGGTGAGACCATTAAAAAAGTGGATTTGTGTATATGGGGGTGGGGGTGAGGGGTTTAGTGGGAGAGAGTAGGAGAGAATAAACACAGTTTGTCACCTGCATTCTTGTTTAGTGCAGTAGAAGCCACATGTGAGCGCTGAGGAGATGGCGTTCTTTATTTTTGTTCCCCGCAAAGATGTTCTCAGAATAAGCACATTAGGAGTGAAAAAGCAATGGGGCTTAGGGCATATACAAATCTGTTGAGAGTTGTAACCCGTATGCTGTTGAATGTAAGTTCCGTTGATTCAGATTTTAAAGCCTGTCAAAATTTTCTTAGTCTTTGCTTCAGTAGCATCGGCACTTGAAAATATGCGATTCCCTGAGAGTGAAGTCACTCCATTTTCGTATTGGTCAGGTGACTGGTTTGGACCCGGAGCGGGACTATATGTTCCGCGTGCGTTCTCACAATGAGGCCGGCACGAGTGAACCAACACTGCCTGCCACTCTGGAGCGACCCAAAAAGAAGGCCCCCACTCCGCAGCGACGAGGCAGCTCAGTGGAACGTCGCTCACTGGACAGGAGAAGCATGGACCGCATGAGTGTGGAAAGACGCAGCATGTCCCGTCAGAGCCTGGAGAGGCGATCTGAGTCACGCCTCAGTCGTAAGGATGGGAGCAAGAAAGAGGTTGAGGACGAGACCCTGCCTGGCATGGCACCTGATGATACACGTGAGTGGAATTGCAGGCACACACAGACTTCTTAATTCTTTTTTGCCTTTTTTTGGGGGGGAGGGAGGAGTTGCTGCCCAACTGTTCATTAGCTCCAGTGGTGTTCCTCCCAAGTCGTGGGTGGAATCCATGGAGGGCTGAGAAGCTGGGGCAATTTTTGTTTACATGAGAATGATGGTCTGATGATGCTGTGAGGGTCCATGTGCTTAAGGACTGCATGACAGGGCCCGGGAACTACAACACCTGCAGTACTGGCCATGTAATCATCCACATTGAGATGTGTCATAGCAAAGAAAGTGCCCCTTAAGTCGCACCCATGGTGTGGAAGAGTTTCGGCTGTGTGGCAACAGCTTCGCCATTGGGCCCATAGCACACCAGCTCTGGTCGGGTCTCCCATTCCATGGTCTGAAGTGCTAACCACTACACTATGGTGGCCAGTGGACTTTTTTTTTATCAGAATATTAAAAGTTCATAAGAAAGAACAACTGATGAAACAGATTAGTTCCCAATGTTTCGGTGCACGGACTTTTCGACGGCGGACGTTTCGCCGACAGTCGTTTCGGAGCCGGACGTTTTGCCAACCGGACCTTTAGCCGACGGACCTTTAGCCGACGGACGTTTCGTCGACGAACATTTCGGCGCGGGACCTTTAGCCGACGGACCTTTAGCCGACGGACGTTTCGTCGACGAACATTTCGGCGCAGGACCTTTAGCCGACGTCAAGTGTGAGCTCACACATTTCTCTCGCCATTGTATCAATGTATCAGTGAACTCTCTCTCACTTTCCCTGCCAGTTCTCACGTTCACCTTCCACCTGGACAGTATTTCTGTTTGTCATCTGTCTCACGTTCCCTCGAGATAGTGCTTCCTTCATTCATGTGCAAGATTCTGAGAAGTAAGTAAACGTTGAGAGAGAGAGGGAGAGAGAGAGGGAGAGAGAGAGAGGGAGCCGCAGGTTCTCTTCCAAAAAAGGAGACTTTGGCAAGGATGATCCGAAGAAAACGGAAAGCTCCAGATAGCGACATCATCAGCGAGGAGCTGAAGCTTACAACGAGAGGAGAACAATTTTTAGCGTTTCAGACGGACGATATCGTTATTCTAACCACTCCATCCAATCTTGACGTTTTAGCACGTAACGCCCACTGGTTTTGTGATGGAACATTTGACAGCGCTCCGTTAGCAACACAACTTTACACCATCCATGTTCTTGTTGAGGATACTCACACTCTGCCTCTTGTTTACTGTGTGACACAAAACAAAAACAGGGCCACGTATGACGCGATCTTTACTTACCTGAAGGGCCAGAGAGATCTCAACCCAGAGACCATCACAATAGATTTTGAACGAGCCGCATTAAACAGCATCAGTGAACACTTCCCAACCACAGCCGTGCACGGGTGCTTTTTTCACTTTGGCCAATGTCTTTGGAGAAACCTCCAGTCGCTTGGACTACAAGATTGGTACTTGGAGCCAGAGAACTCTCTTCTCATCAAGACCATTCAGGCCTTGGCTTTCGTGCCTCCTGACGACGTCATCGAGGCGTTTCAACAGCCCATGGATTCGCTGGATGGCGACACTGACAAGACGCTTTCAGACTTCCTCGCCTACTTTGAAAGTACATGGCTGGGCATTGTGCAGCGAGGACGCCGTCGACGCCCGAAATTCGACGTCGCCATGTGGAACGTCTACAATCGTGTGGAAGACAACCTGCCCAGGACTAATAACTCGGTCGAAGGCTGGCACCGTGCCTTTGATCAGCGAATGTCTGTCACGCACCCAACACTTGCCAGGCTTGTCAGCAAGTTACGCAAGGAGCAGGCAAGCACCGAGCTTATGATAGAACAGCATGCCATGGGCGTCAGGATGCGAAAAAACAAGCAGTACAAAGTAGTCAACACACGACTGCAAGCGCTTGTTGCAAGGTACGCACAGGATGATGTTTTAGTATTTCTCAAAGCTGTTGCGCATAATCTGTGATACAATCAAAGTGAACAGAAGTGTTGTAAGTGTGGTATATACTTTTATATTGTTATATGAAGACAGCATGTCCTCTATGTGGATTTTAATTACTCGTGTTTCTATTAAACTTGGAGTATGTCATGTCACAAGATGATGAGAATGTTTTATATTGTTATATGTTATATGCTTTTATATGTTGCCCATGCATAATGCGTCGAAAAGTCTGTCTGCGAAATGTCCGGTCGACGAAACATCCGTCGGCGAAACATCTGTTGGCTAAACGTCCGGTCAGCAAAACGTCCGACTCCGAAACATCCGACGGCGAAACGTCCATCGGCGGAACGTCCGCACACGAATGTTTCGGCTCAGAAGCCTTCATAAGGGTACAAACAAATACAAAGACAGCACTGCTTATGACAATCAGGGATCAATAGCATTGAATGATGTCGTTTCTTAATTTTGTTATCTTTTGTTGATCCAAGCTGACAAAGACAAAAATGAAACAAATAAAAAAAGTCTTTGTGTGAGTTTCATTTTGGTTGAATTGGTTGTTTTCCAGCAACGGCACCAGAGTTCTCCAGTGTTGGCAAGGATGACGTGCAATTCGGTGTGGAATCACACCCCATGACCATCTCTCTACAGCTGCGAGGCTACCCGCCACCTCAGGTCACATGGTATCACCAGGGCAAGAAACTGGCGCTGGGCGATCGCTATGACACCTACGTCACGCCCACAGGTGAGTTGCCCTTTTCTCATAGCATGTTCACATTTGGAAAAGTACAGTCTACCATTACAAAAACTCAGCTGTATTGCTGCTTTGACTACCGGTATTTTGAAACCCAAAGTGTGTGTATGTCTTTTATTATTTTATTTTTTGAGAGCCTGAACCACATGAATTTCCAAGCAGTGGGATGAAGAAAATACTTTTCCTTTTCTTTGGTACAGGTCAAGTATTCCTGGAGTTTCTCAACATGGGCTGGCAGGACGTTGGAAACTACAAATGCGTGGCCGAGAACGAGCTCGGCACTGCAGAGAAGACAGTCAAAGTTGATGTTGCTGGTGGGTAAAGCGATTAACAAACAAGTGTCACAGTAGCAGGAGCTTATATCTGCATCGGACATCAGACACAGTCCCTTGTGAAGAACAAAATGTCTGATATTCTTTCTGTTCTTTCTCTATCATGCTTCTGTCTGTGCAAGATAAATCAAGTTTTCATGGAAAACAACAATAATGTTGGAGTCCTCATAAATGTCAGCCCCTGCAGCAGCTTGTGCATCATACTTCTTTTTCAGTACGTCGTGTTCTGTCGAGCATGTTGGGGCTGTGTTAAGATCGTAGCACAATGGAAATACCCACCAGTATGACGTGACACAGACTGATTTTGATCTTATGCAGAGAAGTGCACACTTTTCCAAACTCACAAGGGTTATAGTTTGTTGACGACGTCTCTCGTCTGTGATTTTCAGACCCACCCACTTTCATTGAGCCACTGCGTGATATCAATGTGGTGGATCGTGGCACGGCCACGTTGACATGCGCCGTCGATGGCATTCCCTACCCTAGCGTGCGTTTCATGAGGGACTGGCGGCCGCTGACAGACACGTCTCGTCTGGTGGTGGCTAACGATCCAGACCAGCCTGAGAGGTGGACTTTAACCATCAGCAAGGCCATACCAGCCGACTCCGGTAGCTACATGTGTGTGGCAGAGAACGTTGCTGGGAAAGTCTTCTGCACTAGCAGGGTTTCTGTGGAAGGTACAGTATCCCATTTATTTTAGTCTTCAGATAGAGTAGTGTTGTTTTGGCAGATCCTTTCCCTGTTATTATAAATATTGTGATGATTTCAGATTCAACATTTTAACTGTTGCAGTATAGCGGTGTAAAAACTTTGTGTATGCGCAGATTTATTAACGAAAAACAAAAGGAGGACTGGCACAGTTTGAACGAGGCTGCCATTTCGTGGTTTGACTAGGCTGTTCTTTCTCAGCACTATCATTCTTCTCATTTCACTTACCGGGTACTGCTCATAAGAGAAATAGCTGACAAATGTCTGAATCTATGAGACAATCCAATCCAGTCCAGATTTCCTATAAAAAGCACAGAGGTACTCCATGAGAACAGTTTGTGTTTGTTATGCTTAGAAATTATTGCAGAAAAAAAGGAGAAGGCAGAATTTGATGGCAGTTTTCTTTCCAGGTTAAACAGGTCTAGTTTGATGCAATTTTGATCATGGAATGGCATGTAGGGTGAAACATTTATTATGACGTCACTGGGATTCAGTCATTGAGAATGTTTGTGCTCTTTTGCAGATGATGTGCCGCTCAGCGTTTCTCCTGGCTTCAAGGATGGCTGTCTTGAAGACAACTACTACGTCTTGGAGGAGATTGGCAGGTAAGCTACAGGAAGATGTGGTCAGCGGTTGACCCTAAAAGGGCACAACAGGGCCCATGTAAACTAAACCAACATTTAAACAGTCACTAGAATGCCACTGGGGATGTTAGTGAGAGATGGGATGGAGTGTGTATGGACTTTTCTTCGTGCACAGATACCATCTTGAACTGTGACACTGTAGGAAATCAGTTTTGTTGCTCTGTTTGATTTTTTTCTTTCTTTTTCTGTGTGTGTGTGTGTGTGTGTTGTTTTGGTTTGTTTCTTTGTTTCGGGGGGAGGTGGTCATTTGGTTTTTGCATTTTGTTGGTTTTGTTGTTTGTTGTTTGTTTTTTTTTCTTGGGGGGGGGGGGGGGGGGGGAAGAGGCTGAATTTTTAAAAGATTTTTTTGCTGTAGCCTTGCTTGGGCAGTGTGCTACTTTTGAATCGACATTGCTTGTTTTATAGAAATTAATGATTGTTTCCCTCCAGAACTGTACAGAAGTATTTCAATTTTCAGAGGGCGACACGGTGTAGTCAGGCGGGTGATCGAAAAGTCCTCTGGTCAGGAATTTGCGGCAAAATTCATCCAGGTCAGGGATGCCGCCGACAAAGAGTTCTTCCGCTCCGAGCTGGACATGCTGCAGAAACAAAAACACAAGAACATCGTGTCCGTCCATGACGCCTATGAGACACCTCGTCAGCTGATCATTGTCACAGAACTGTATCCACAGCTGAGTGTCAATGCTGCATGGCATGCATGTTTACGGAAGTTACCTGCTGTGGAATGTTCGTGTGCAAAGCTTGCCTTTTCAACTGACTTAGTGACTGGTTGAACAGACTGTGCACGACCTAGTGGTCATACTGAAGCTATGCTGTTCTTTGAAGTGAAGTGATTTGCGTGTCTGGTCTTGCTGACTAACTGCATGCCAAAACGACCAGCTAAAACCAGATGCAGTGGCAGTGAAACCAACTAGTATGTGTGGAATAGCAGGTCCAAAACATCTGTAGTGTGCTGTGTATTTGAGCATGTATGACTGACTGCTTGCCAAAACGAGCAGCAGAAACCAGATGCAGCACAGCTGAATGGCAGTCAAACCAACTAGTATGTGTGGAACAGCAGTTCATGAAGTCTATGGTGTGCTGTGTAGCTGAGTTTGCATGACTGCCAGGCATATAGAAGCTTTTACAACTTAATCTGCCAGATTTGTTGTGGACTGTGTTGACCTTGCAGTGCTGATGTCTTGGGGGAAAAGAGGTTTCAGCAGCAGGAGAATCTCACAAAACATGACGGCTAAACTGACTATAATACAGAGGCAGCCAGCAATATGTTTGAAGTCTGAGCTCAGTGAAGCCAGTTCCTCAGTTGAAAATGAAATAATGAGATTTATTTCTTGAAATCTAAGCTGTTTGGGATGACAGTTCTGATTAGATGGTTATGAATCACATTTTTAATGTTGAAGAGGAGGACTGATTATTACAATTCTAGAGCACGCCTGGAATCGCAAGTTGTATTTACCAGACCTTTGTGTATGTTTGTGCTTGGCTCGTTATCCAGGACACACCAAGGCATTTCCATGTCCACATTCACACGTGTACTACAATTCTGTAGCATTCACTTTCATGGCAACAGTTAGTCCTGCAACACAACAGATAAAAAGTTGTGCTTACGCAGAACCAGACAAGCACATGACTCAGCCACTTACTTGGATTCCTCAATCACTGCCTCCGCAATATGATATGTTTAAATAATAATGCACAATGTTACAATAGATCTTTGAAATTTTTATTTTAGTTTGGTGTTGGTTTGTCAATGGTAAAAATTAAACAAAGTGACCTGAAGGATTTTTGTTGTTGTTAAAACACAAAAATCATTTTTATACATGTGCATGTGCACAATATTCAGAGGTATATGATTATTTATACAAGTTATACATTATTTTATAAAGCTTTATGAGTATTATAATTATATTATCAGAGTGACCAGTGGAAGATATACTATACACTACGCATGGATATATGTGTTTTTTGTATTAAACAAGTTTTGCATTTGCGCTTGACTAATGTTGATTGCAGATGGAATGTTTGCTTAGTCATTTTTTTATTTTGTATTTTTTTGGTCTCATTATTAAGGTTGTTTTTTTTTTATCTTACCTGTGATTTGGTGTACAAGGTATGAGGTGAATAAAGACAACATAAATGGAGAATATATATTTACCTGTTTAGATCTTATTTATACTGGATTTTAAATGTTTGTTTTACCGTTTAGCATTTTGAATTTTCAAATGTGTTTGACAGTTGTTTACAAACAAAAATTTTTACAATAAAAGGTTTTCATCTTGATTTTGCTCGTTTCCCTCAGTGTTTGTGTATTTGTTGTTGGTTGTCAAACACCATGCACTTTAGCATGCTCGGAGTGAACCCCAACCTGCATGCTACACATATAGTGTTGCAATGTCTATGTAACTGTATGGTACAGTCAAACCTGTGTAAGGCGGTCACCCAAGGGACTGGGTCAAACTGACCACCTTAGACAGGTGACCGGGTTATCCAGGGTGTCATGTCAACAGCTAGTATGTCAGGGGATCCTCTGGGGTGACCAGGTTAGACAGTGGTTTGGCTTAAACAGGTGACCGCCTTGGCAGGTTCGACTGTACATGTATTTGTGATGCGTGCGCATTCCAACGTGCATGTCTGAAGTGATCCTCCAAGGGCCGGGGTAAAAATGTCGTTTGAAAACAACCTGCCACTTCAACAGTACAGGGCCAGAAAAAGTCTAGGGTGAGTGATCCCAAGGCCAACATAAGTAATGTATAGATCATTGCTAACAAAGGTTGACTGTCTGTGTGTGCGTGTGTGCAACATCTCTGGTAATGCATGTTCTACTAGGATCGGGGGGGGGGGAGATAAGGGGTTAGAGTGTCCCATTGTGTCCCATTGTAACTGTGGCTGTTATGAGCCAGAGGTCATCATGCCAATGGCTGTACATAAGTATACATGTAAATGGACCTTGACCCATGGTCAGTCTGCCTGGTGGCGAGCTGCTGGACCGAGTGGTGAGCTACGGGAACTGGACGGAGGGGAAGGCCGCGGGCGTGGTCAAACAGTTGCTGGAAACCCTACAACACGTTCACTCTTCTGGAGTCATACACCTGGACATAAAGGTGAGTGGATGCTGCTCATTTGTATCTTCAGCTTTCTAGCCCATCATCTGCTTAGAACTTAACAATACCCCGCTGCATGTGCTACACCCGCCTGTCTTACAGGTATAAACAGAAATCTAGTTGATTTGCGATGTCAGACGGTGATTTTTTTTTTTTTTTTTTTATCTTTTGGTTTCACTGACTGCTTGTGGGAAGCATGCAGGAAGATCTCATCTGCCTTGCTGCAGATTTCACACTCATTCGTGTTACAGCTAAGGAAAATAAAATCTAGCCTCCAATGTTCTGTCATAACTGTACACTCTACCTAAATAGAAGTGCATACCATTGTCAAATGTGTCTACAGTTACTGATACATAATGACCAACCATGAAAATGTATATATTTCTGTGTGCCCATACCTAAAACAAGGACAAATAACAAAAAAATTAAAATCTTGCCTCCGAGATCGCTGCATTGATTGTGTCTCACCGTGGTGTCTCCGTGTCTGTGTCCACAGCCATCCAATCTGTTGCTGTCTGGAGACAGTTTAGACAGCACCAAGCTGATTGACTTTGGGTTCGCACGGAAGCCGTCTCCCTCTCAGGACACCTTCTTGAACCACGGTACACCAGGCTTTGCTTCACCAGAAGCTCTGGATGTCCGACCTGTCACTGCAGCTTCTGATGTCTGGGGTGTTGGCGTGCTGGCCTACATCTTGTGAGCGGCATTCTTTTCTGGTCTAAAAGTGGGGAGGAACCCGCCGTTATCTAGAAGAAAAGGCCTGAGTGCATTACAAATCCATACAAATTTTTCCAGAGAATGATGGAATTTGTATGAGTTAGGCCTGCTTCAGTATATCGTGTAAAGTGAAACTGGTTACACAGTGACCTTTTTTTTTTCTTCTTTTTTTTTTTTCTTCTTTTTTTTTTGGGGGGGGGGGGGGGGGGGGCTCACATTCCTTCATCACATTTTGTAAACAGAACATCAGAAATTATAAAAATGTTTGGGGGAGGGAGGGGGACCCTGAAGGCCTCAATGTCATTGTCTATCTGTCTGTCTGTCTGTCTCTGGTTTACCGTTGTAGCTGTGACACACGCACACCTGTAAGTCGTTCTCTTTCCTTCTTCAGGCTTGGTGGGCAGTCACCGTTCCAGGCAGACAGCATCTCGGAAACTCTGAAGAAAACTCAAGCCTGTGAATGGTCTTTTGATGTGTGCAAGCCATTGGCTGCCATTTCACAGGATGCCAAAGACTTCATTTCCAAGATACTCAGAAAGAACGCAGAGTACGTAGACAGACACACTTAGACTAAGCACTTCCCAAACCTGGCACGTTCAGTGTTAGTCTTATATGTGCAGCACATACAAGGCTTGCTGCCAAAGCGTTGATAAAAGACAGACAATATTATTTTCTGTTTAGTGGCCACTTTTTCATCCGTTAAAAATTGGTTCATAGGCAGGCGAACACATTTTCAGTGTTTTCAATACAATTTTTGCTGGTTTTTGAAGTTAACATCTTGTGATGATATTTTAGTGAGCGACCAACAGTGGATGAGTGCCTTGCCCACCCCTGGCTGAAGAAGACCGACGGAGGTTCCAAGATTGATGTCAGCATCATCAAGTCGTTCCAAGATAGAGACAAGGCTCAGGTACAGAGGCACAAGACTGCAACATTTATCATCTTGGTATAATGGTGGCTTAGCTCTAGTTTGAGAACAGATGTGTAAAATGTGTCATTCAGAGCTTTTGTGAAAATCAGCTTACACCAACATTATAAAGTTATTTCTTTGTGAATAAATCTATATATGTACACAAGTTGTGTTATAACCTGCCAAGATTCTGGTTATGAATGATATGTACAGACATTAATGTTTTGGATGAATGTTTTTCTTTGCAGTGGTAAGGTACAATGTACTTGAGCAAACATACACAGGCTTTGAACCTTGACTGGTTTGATCACACAGCAGTAGTAATGAGGTGGGGTTCCTAGTAAGGTTGGATTCCTTCTAATCATTTCAAATGACTTCTGTTGAAATTAGCCAATTTTGTTTTGTTTATTGTAGCGGCAGGCAACAGCAGCCCGATCTGTAGCCTTTGTGCGCACCCTTCAACGCCAGATGACCGGCACCGACGCAGCAGAGAAGGCCCTGCGCCCAGCTCTCGATCCCAAAACTGGTGCTGTCAGCTTCCCTGATACTGAGGCATATGGAGAATTCCTTGACTCAGAATCTTGGTATGGCTTTAATATCTCTCAGTCTGGTGGTTTTCTTTTTGCTTGAAGAAGAGGAAGATAAGTCATCAGTTATGCCTGTGCATAAATTATTATACACTGTAAGATTTGGCTTGTCCTAAAAGAAACCATACAAGAGGAATCTGGCCTGCTCATCATTGATAATTCATGTCACAAGTAAATAATTACCTGGGTCATGCCAGGTACTTGCAAAGCTATATATGTACATGATATATTCAGGTACGAGTGGCAGTCTCGCTACGGCCAGGGTCCTGATTCCGGTCTCCTGCCCCTGAAGGACCCCGAGTACACTGTGCGTGTGCGGGGATATCGGCGCTCGGCAGGATCTGTGGATGACTCGTCCGCACCTCTTGATGTGGATGAGGAAATCAGTGCTGCAGAGAGAGAAAGGTAAAGATGACTTGATGTAAAGATTTCTTGAGGGGTGTGTTCAAGCAGTGGAACACAGTGACAGAGAGTCTGAATGTTTACAAATGTTTTGGTCTACGGACCACTCATGCCTGCATATGGTTGTTGAACAGTTGTGTATGTGTTCTCTCCATGTTGTCTCATTGAGATATTTTTCTTTAGTTCAACAATCCCTCCCCCCCCCCTTCCCCCCCCCCCCCCCCAAAAAAAAAAGAAAAAGAAAAGATAAAATGAATTAAATAAATAAACGTATGTATATGTGTGTGTGCTCTTCTATTTTTTATTTTTTTTTATTTTAGTTGTTCTTACGCAGTGTACATTGAGTTGAGTGAATGGGTTTTTTGTGCTTTTTTTAGGTTTTAGATTGTAAGGCGCCTAGAGCTCGTTCCACGGGGATAGGCGCCCTATAAATATTATTATTATTATTATTATATATTTCATAACCTTTGTGTGTCAGGTACAAGATGATGAAGGAGCGCCGGCTGATGGCAGACATCGACAAGGAGGAGATCCCACCATCACTCGAGAAGGAACTTCAGTGGCTGGAGGAACGGAAACAGGCCAGGAAGGCGCGGGAACCACAGCGACAGGATAGTGTGGATTCCAGGCGCTCTTCTGTCTCAGGAGACACAGATGGTAAAGGCAGGCTAAGGAAAATTGCATGCACCACAGTTTAACTAAAATCACGTCCATCCTTTCTTTTGTTTTCTTTGTTTGTGTTTCAGGAGTGCGAGACAGAGGTAAGAGGTGGTTGGGGGGGGGGGGGGTAGAAATGTGCAATTTTTTCAAATGTGTGCAGAGACTTGAGGTATGCATAGCATGGCGGGTGGGTGTTTGGGATTTTAACGTCCTTCTCCACCACGTAAGGGTGATGTCAAAGACGGGGCAACAAGAAAAAGGCCAGTACAAATACTTGGCACCAGCTGGGATGCGACCTCATGACCCGAGCATTGAAGGTCCAACGTTCTACCATTTGGCTATCCCGGCTCCCCAACATAGCATGGTAAAAGACAGCTTGCCTGTCAAGGTTATCTAACAGTTTATTTGAACAAAGTTGATTTGAAATCAGCACGTTGGTATTAAAGTGCCATAGTACAGCATGGAAGAAGCAGGGTGGGTGGGTGTGGGTGGGTGTTTGGGGGTTTAACGTCCTTTTCCACCACATACGGGTGATCTCAAAGACGGGGCAACGATGAAAAAGCCAGCACAAATATTTGGCCCCAGCCGGGATCGAACTCATGACCCGAGCATTAGAAGTTCAACGCTCTACCATTCAACCACCCCGGCTCCCCGGAAGAAGCAGAACGCCACAGGCCTGTGTACAGCTTTAACCTAGAGGTTTGCTGCTGATGGTTTTCCCTTTCATGGAAGCAGCTATCGTGTCTGCAGTGTTTCAGTCACATTCAACATGTGAGTGATTTCTTCTTTTTTTACAATTTATTGTTTTGTTTTGTTTTTTTAACCAGTGTCAGGTCCCATACCAGTGTTCCGACAGCGTCTGCAGGATCTGTCATTCGAGACAGGGGACACAATCACCATGTACTGCGCGCTGGAAGGCCCACCGCCGTACTCCACCGTCTGGTACAAGAATGAGGAACTGCTGTCCGATGGCAGTCGCGTGAAGCAGGAGTTGTCTGAGGATGGGCAGGCAACTCTCACCATCACTGCCGCCAAGCCTTACGACGCTGGAGTCTACAAGTGTGTGGCACGAAGCAAGGCTGGCCGAGCTTCTACAAGGATGAGGCTGTTGTTGGGAGGTTAGTACAGTGTTTGTCATATGCTGTCTTACTGGGTTCAGTAGCTGTTTTATTTAAGGCAGAGAGGATGTTAGTGGCTATATGGCTGAGGTAGAAAAGAGCACACTCTGAAATGTCAAAAAAGACATAGGGAGAGATAACTTTTTTTTTTTTTTTTTTTTTTGTTCTCTTACATCTGCACTGTTAAAAAGACATAATGACAGATTTGTTGCTTTTTTTTTATTCTTTTAGATCTTAGATCCTAAATCAGGTTTAAACACATATGACATGATCTCTTTATTCCTTTACTGTCTTTATTTAGCCTACACAGATGCAGTGTGTTGTATACAGGACCACAGCACAATTCACATACGCTGGTACACTTTAATGTACATTTGAAGGTGCACATGCTGTACCATTTTGAAGATGATTTACGTGCATGTACCATCATACATTGGCATCACATTTGTTTGTGTGTGTCAGATGTCCCCGAGCGGCCAGGCCGTCCAGTTGTGTTAGAGCTGGGGTCAGAAGAGGCCATCCTCATCTGGGAATCCCCTCGCTCTGACGGCAACTGTCCCATTATGTACTACAGGGTCGACTTCAAGGCCAGAGGTGAGCATGAAGCCTGCCTTGTGAAGTACAATTTTATTTTACATTTGCTGGGGAGAAGAAATCCAGTTTTAAAGAATGAAAACAAGTCTGTTTAGTTTCTGTTCTGGTATGTCATCACTTTGATGGCACCCTTCCACCACACTCTTCGGCTTCACTCGTCGCCTGTCAACCGTCATGAACCGTCTGGTCATCACCTGAGAGGCTTCTCAAAATTCCCAAACACAATTTGAAATCTTTTGGCGAGCACTCTTTCAGTTTCGTCACACCAACCGTATGGAACTCCCTGCCTGTGACTCTGAGAAATGCGCCCACTCTGTGTTTAAGAGCAATCTTAAAACGTTCCTATTTTGCAAAGCCTTCCAGTACTTTTCTGTGTAACTTGTCAGTTTCACCAGTGTACATGTGTCTGTAAAATGTGTGTGAATGTTGGTGATTGATTGGCGCATTGAGTTTTATTCTACAGAAATGCACCCTACAAAATTAATACCATTTATTTTTATTTTATCATTTTAAAGTATGTGATTTTCTCTGTGGTTCTCAGGGGACAGCAGATGGACCACAGCCGTGTACACTCCACTGGAGACTTGTCTTGTCTGTGGCCTGAAGCCTGGGACATCATACCGCTTCCGCGTGTCTGCTACCAACTTGCTGGGTCGTGGGCCTTTCAGCTGGTCCACTGTGGAAGTCACCACCAAGAAACAAGGTTAGTGCCTACACACATGCTCACTCACGTACAGATGCATGGACACCCCACACACGTGCGTGCACGCACGCACACACACACACACACACACACACACACACACACACACACACACACACACACACACACACACACACACACACACACACACAAACATCAGTTCCAATTGATCAGGCTTTTGAATGGGGACACTACAAAATACTGCACGTAACACAATGTTATCAATGCTTGAAATACAGAAACACATAAAAACAGCACTGGGCAATGCATGAGCATAAGCTCTAACACACACACACACACACACACACACACACACACACACACACACACACACACACACACACACACCTCTTATAAGATTTTGGGTGTGCAGTACTGGGGTACATTGACTTGTATCTGTGACATTCATCCTGTCCCATGGAAAAATATACAAATCATTGTGGCATTGCTGCATATTGCAGGATCTGTGAAAGGCGTGTTGCTCGGCGGCGTAAATCTGGACGTGCTAAAGGCCAGACAAGAGGAGGGCAAACAGACAGCGAGCAAGCAGAGAGACACTGAGCCAGCGGAAGAACCAGCACCCATTGACACGACAGAACCAATTCTGCAGACGTCTGCTATCGACACAGAATATGTTGTTGGAGGCGCACTGTGGAAGTAAGTCTGACTTGTTGCTGTTTAACTTTGGTGAAAAGTGCTATTCTCACATGCACACGCACGCACGCACACACATTCAGGAACTTGTGAGCAGGCTTTTGAAACTGACACCAACATGGAGGTAATGTTTGTGGTCTTGATTTGCTGGCTATTTTTAAAATAAATGCAGTAAATGAAAAGCAAATAAATAAGTACACCACAAAAACACTACACACTTTGTAATACGCATGTGATTTGCCTTCCAGCACACAATAAAGACTGTGTCCTTTGCAGAAGATGTTTGTGTATAAGATATGTCAAAGATGGGGGCCATCGTGTCAATCACAAACACACCAAAAAGCTTATTTCCTGTGGTCGTTTGGTATAACAGAGTCATGAATGCATGCGTTCAGCTCATACAAGCCATAAAACAAAAACAAAAACAACAACAGCAAAACATCTGCCATACATGTACATGGACTACTTGCCTGTTGCTGACAGGGGCAAGTTTGGTGAGCTGAAGGAATGCACCAGCAAGAAAACATCCAAGCACTGCCTGGTCAAAGTGGTGCCAGCCAGCGTAGAGGATCGCCTGCGTGAGTTCAACATTCTCAAGAGCCTGAGGCACGAGACCATCGTGCTGCTCCTGTCTGCCTTCAACACGGACTCGGCTCTCTACCTGGTGTTTGAGGGCTTGCCAGGGGAGCACGTCATGCAAAGACTGTCACTGAGGAGGCGTTACTCTGAAGACAACGTCGCCTACATCATCCGCCAGGTACGCTGAGGTTGCAAACTTATAGCCCTTGGCTTTACCAATATGGCTATACATGTAATGTATAACAATGCATTTTAAGCATGTCAACACAGTACTATACTATTTTCATCCCTTTGAATTCTTTTGTTTCTTATCTTGAATTCATTTCAATTTTATTATTTTTATTTGTGGGTTTCTGTTTGTAATTCTTGCATACATGCAGTGCTTTAGCTTGTAACTCATCACTTGTTTAGCCACAGTCAAATGAATGTGAATGTGATCTGTTTCCTTTTTAGAGCGTTTGACTCACTGTAAGGCACCTAGAGCATGTCCGTCAGCATAAATGATTATTATTATAAATGTTATCATAAATGTTATTATATTATGAATGTGTTTGTCCAGGTGCTGTATGCCCTCCAGTACCTGCACCGTAACAACCTGGTGCACCTCAACCTGCAGCCCGCCTCACTGCTGCTGACCGGCCCGCGCGGCCTGGACATCAAACTGACAGACTTCTCTCTCGCCCAGGCCCTGCCCGCACCCGAGGGTATGGCTGTTCCACGCAAGGGATACCCGGATTTCATCGGTGGGTGCTGTGTTTGTGTTTGGCTTGGGCAGTGACAGTATGCTCATCCCATGTGTCAGATCATGGTTTACATGAGAAGTACCCACAGTATAGACTATATTTACTTCCCGTTGATTATTTTCTGTTGTTTCTTACAGCTCCTGAGGTGGTGGTGAAGGAGAAGGTGACATTAGCGGCAGATGTCTGGGGAGTTGGTACTCTTACTTTCTTGTTGTAAGTGCTGTGAATAGTTTTACATGTAATTTCATCTACTGTCAATATTTTTACAAATAATTTCAAGAAAAAAATAAAGCTTATAAATTAAAGACCTAATACAAATTTGAAGAAAGCAACGGTACCCCAACCCCCACTGAAGAAAAGCAACAACATAAAGTTCCCCCCTCCCCCCACACCCCAAAACAAAACAAAAACAAACAAAAAAACAAAACAAAAACGTGCGCGCGCGTGCACACACACACACACACACACACACACACACACACACACACACACACACACACCAGAAAAAAAACAACAAAACGAAACAAGACCCCCAAAACAGCATCATGATTATGGCTGGTAACAAGTATGATGTGTTGAAGATGCGAGTGCATGTACCATACCAAAGTTTGCTTAGCAGTCATACAAATGCATATTATATGCACAGGTCTTTGATATTTTTTGTTTGTCTCCAGGCTGAGTGGCATGTCTCCATTCTCTGGCGCCACGGATGAGGAGACGCTGATCAATGTGGCCTACAGTCGCTACGATGCCGGGGACTTGCTGGACGGTGTGTCTAATGAGTCCCTCAGGTTCCTCTTCAAGGTCATGAAACGCCTGCCAAGGTAAGACCATCACTGCCCAGTTACCCTTTACATCCTTGCTGTGTGTGCTTTAAATACAGTTTGTTCCTATGTCAGAATGAAACAGACTGCCAGTGTGTACAAAAAGATCATAAAACCAAAAAGACTCAAGACACACTCAAAATACAAATGCAGTACGTATTCAAGACTTTGATTTCTGAATTTTTGGCACGACGGCCTTTTTAATTTTGTTTTTCATACGTTCTTGCAGGTAAGTAACATTGTTGTCTTATTTCTTTTTATGTTTTTGTGTTTGCTTGCCACCTGAGGAAGAACATTGTGCCAAAGATTCAGGAAATAAATGTCTTGTATTTTGAGCGTGTCTCGAGTCTTTTTGGTTTTATGTATGTATGTTCTTAATGGAGTCATTGGGTTGTTCAGCTGAACATGAACATGTGTATAAATGAGGTTTAAAAAAAAAATAAAAAAAGATTCAAAACACTGACATTTGCCATGTCATTTGCCCTCAGGAACCGCCCAACAGTTCAGGACTGCCTGGAGCACAAGTGGCTTCAGATGACAGACGCCATGATGAAGACGAGGGAGTCGAACCTGTTCCTCAGCAACCGCTTGCGCAACTTTGTTCTGGGCTATGACCTTAGGCGACAGAGTGACGACCTCCGCATGACCTTTGATGACCTGGTGCTGCCCGCTGAGCTGGTGACAACTCTCCAGCCTGATGTTCTGACTGCAGATACGAAGGTGAGCTGAAAAGGGGAGGTGGTGGGGGGGGGGGGGGGGGGGGGGGGAGACATCATGAAGTTGGGAAAGTCGGTGCGCAGAATCAAATATATATGTCCATTTGGCTTTGTTGAACTACACCTAACCCAATCTGCTACATATGTATTTTAATTTTGTCAGATAAAACACTGCATTGTATCTTTGACTGGGACACATCTGGCATGGCCTTATTATGAAAGAAAACACTAGTACTCAAACTTAAAGATGACTGACTTTTTCGGAGTTCAGGCTGTTTCAGAACTAACACTTGATGTTATAACCAGTTGTACTCATTTTTTTGTGTGAAATATAGACTTGAAGTCAGCTTTACCTTGCATGCAGGGGTAGTTTTACCTCTCCCAATGTTAGCAAAAGAAATGAAAACAAAAAACTTTTAAATGTGTCCGTGCTGCAAATAAACAGTGACGCTAATAACATCATATGCTTTCACCCCCCAAATTCTGCTTCATCTGATGCTTTTGTTGTCCCCAGTTGCGCAGTAATGTCATGGCTTTCAGTGTTGTTAATTTGTCTGGATGTTTCCATTAACCAAGGATTCTGAGGCAGCTGAGGTAACAGAAACCGCAGCCGCCAAGACTGCAGCTGATGGAGCATCGGAACTAACCAAATCTGTAAGCTTTTCTGAAGATGACGTGTTTGCACCTGGAGAGCCACTGAAAACTGAGGAATCGGAAGAGAACTCTGCATCGGAGAGTGTGTGCACGTCAGAAACTGAAAAACCTGAGGAAGCTGAAGTTGCAGATGCAGACAAGACAGAAGTAGAGCCTGCTCCAGCTGAAGGAACGTCAATGCCAGATGACAGCTCTGCAGATACGCATCCTGAGGCAACCTCAGCGGAAGTGAAGCCAGAATCTGCAGAAGAAGCAGTAATAGAAAAGGCCGAAGATGCCACAGCAGCAGAAGCAGCTGCTGAAGAGACCAAGGAACTGCAGGAGAAGGCTGAAGAAGCAGCTGCTGAAGAGACCAAGGAACTGCAGGAGAAGGCTGAAGAAGCAGCTGCTGAAGAGACCAAGGAACTGCAGGAGAAGGCTGAAGAACCAGATCAAGAGCCAGTTTCTACAGTCACAACTGAACCAGAGCCCAAGGAATCAGATGCCGCAGACAAGGCTGAAGTTGAAGTCTCAGAGAAAGATGAAAAAGGAGAGACACCAGTCATGGAATCCGAGTCGGCAGGTACTGGAGATGAGACTCCAGTCATGGAATCCAAGTCGGCAGGTGCTGGAGATGAGACTCCGGTCATGGAATCGGAGTCAGCAGGTACTGGGGATGAGACTCCAGTCATGGAATCCGAGGCAGCAGGTACTGGAGATGAGACTCTGGTCATGGAATCTGAGTCACCAGGTACTGAAGATGATCAAACAGAAGCTGAGAGCACAGAGAAGACGAAGGAGAGGACAGATGGGGAAGTGGAGAATGCTGGTGCTGAAGAGAAGGAGGAAAGAACTGAAACGGAAGCAGATGCTGCTGCTGAGGAGACATTGCCAGAGGATGCAGGAACACCCGAGAAGACTGAGGATGACTGATCACCATGCTTTGTGACAGAAGAGAAATTATTTCGGGTACATAGACCTGCATGAGTTGATGTGAGAGTGCTGTGCAAGACTGCAGTGGAATCTAATATTGAGTGTTTTTTGGGTTTTTTTCCCCCCATGGATCATTTCTAATGATCAGTCAGATGCCCTCTGAAGTGTCTTCCACATAGGTAATTTGTGTGATACTCTACAGGGATAAAAGCATGCCATTCATTGCAGTACGTGTGTGCAGTACATTCAAATGCAGTCTGCATTCATGGTTGCTTGCCATTTTGTTTTTCTTTGTATGTGTGTGTGTTTGGGGGAGGGGTGTGGGGGGGTGTTCGATGGGGCGGGGATGTAATGTATTGATGATGACTTGGAAGGTGAGTATTTTTGTTTGCTTCAATGCATTTCCTTTGAACTAAGAGCCACAAGTTTCAAGAGAAGGCATCACCTATCTGCTCTTCATTCTCTTTGTAGAATGGGCTTATTATCATTCATGCATGCTGGCTGAACTGTTTTTGGGTGCTGGTACATGATCCCATAACCGATTGTAACCATGAAGCTACTAGTGTGTACTGGTATAGATTTTGCATGGAAAATGCCTTTGATCATCCCATTTCTAGAAATTGAATATAGCTGTAGAATCAGTCATAATTTATGATCTTTTCAACAGTGGGAAAAACTGTTTACACTCATGAACTGTTAAATAAGTAAACAGATGTAGCAGATGAAAGGTTTTAGAACTTTTTTATTTGCATTTATACGTTGATCTTTTTTTTCTTTTTTTTTTTTTTTTTTGGGGGGGGGGGGGGTGTTCAGGTTGCAAGTGTGGTTATGGGTAACATTATTTTGCCCTGTTCTTTTCAAGACAACAAGACCAGGTCATTTTTGGCTTTTATTCTGTACATTTTGGTACAGGTAACATGCTCTAAAATTTGTCACCCTCTAACTGTTCATCGTGTTGAATCAAATCTCTTGATAATGTTCACTGATTCAGTTTTGACTGGTTTTCAGTGATGGACCAAGTGCCATGAAGTGGACACTGGTGTGCAGAGGCAACCAGAGAAAGCATCACCATTGGTCCACCCAAGACTTTTATTTCGGCTGAGAATTTTCGCATGTTTCTTTCGTACAAGTTGACATGCAAGGTGTCTTGCCTGGCAGTGAAATATAGAAAATGCTTATGGTACTGTAATAAACAATATTTTCAAATATCTTGCAAATGTACATGGTAACAGATACAAATTTGAGTTTGACATTTTTTTTACCAATGTGTATGAATTTGTAACGTGCATTGGTTATTGTCTGTCATGAGCATAGGAGGCAAGAATTGAAATACGTGCACGCAGTACACACATGCTTGGAATGTAGGTCATGATGAGAATTTGATACTTGTATCTAGAGTGTACTCTGGTAGAGCATGTGACTTTAAACCACCAGTTTTTAGTTTGACGGCTCCATAATAGTGAGTGTGTAGGAGACAGTTTGTACATGTAACTACAGTACTTCTGTGCATATGATTTATCCATTCAATGTTTTGAAATTTTGTGTGAATATCTTGTGCTTTTGGTTTGTAATTTAATGTGAACAGCAGGTCAAAATTTTTGTCCAAATGGTTGGGATCTTTTTTTTGTTTTGTTTGTTTGTGCCAGTCTTTTAAGGAGTGGCATGGACTATGCAGCAATGCCATTGAGATAAGTGTATGTGGTTTGTGAATTTCGATGTGAACCAGATTTCACATCAACACGGACATTGTGGTTTCTTTCCTGGGAGATATAATGAGAATGTCTTACCTTCAGTAACACTGTGATATATGTAAATGTCCATGAAATCCTTCGGATTGTGCAATAAAAATCCTGTTCGCCTGCGAGTCACAGTATGTCCTCATGATGGTTGTGTAAATTTTTTACTCCAGTCTCACGACGCAGTAGATCAGGTTTGCGGTAACGTTATGAGTGTATGTACGCTTTATGTGTTTGATACCCAGTGTCTCTACAGTAGGGCAGACGGAAAAGGCAGGCAGACATCTGTTGGCAAGGTCTTATTTGAGAGTAATGTGTGCATCCTGGCTGTTGATTGAATAAAGCCTCTTGCCCCGATTTCTTTCTTGTTTTGTGGAGAAGCTGTAAGAGGGAGACCCCTCATTTATGGTTTGTCGACATTCACATGACACAGTCGTTTTGTGATTTACTAAAGATTGCGATCAGGATAAAACACATACATACACACACTCGCACACGTATCAAAATATATTACAACCACACTTCAAGTACCAATAATCTTTATTTCACTTTTGATGAAATAAAAGCCATTCAGACCAAAGACGCAAATCTGATTTTGCACTTGTTCACTGTAACAGGTTTGCTTGATTCATAAACAGATCCATGAATTATGGTATCTGCCCCACCTAGCAGATAAACATTAACCGAAAAAAAAAAAAAAAAACAGGGCCTAGGATTTTGTAACAAAACTGGCTGTAATTACAACCAAAAATATAATCTGTTCACACGAAAATGGCACCAAGTACCAGGTACTCCTACTCTACTGTACTGTCCTGCTGCTGTTAAGCATTAGCAGTTAAGAGAATACTTGCACCTTCAAGCGTCTGGAACCGCAGGCAACGCATATGAACATAATGGTCTGGTACATGCAACTTATCTCACGCAGTTCATGTTTTGTGATGAGAACAGAGGAAGTTCTTTTACACTGCTCTTATTGTGACGTCTAGTAGGATCAGTGGTGCATAATTTTCAACAGATGCGAAAACAAGACTACTGGGTAGACCTTTTGCTCCACACTGAGAGAAAGAGCGAGAGGGTGTGTGTGTGAGTGTGTGTGCGCAAAGTTTCGCACTCATACAAGTACAGGTTTCTGTATCTCAACTCTTTCTTGTAACAGCACCAGAACAAAGGTATACCATACTCCAAGGTTTAGAACGTTCTGGATAAATATCAACTGTATACATACATTATAAACGCAGTACAGGCTTTTTGTTTGTTTGTTTGTTTGTTTGTTTGTTTAAAGTACATAATGAATGCAAAGTTCCCATTCAAATTGCATACAACAATGTACCAGTACATGATCTCTTGTAAGTTTCCATACACGACATTCAGGGGAAAAAAAATAAAAGTGAATACAAATAACATCCTGGTCTGTTTCTCCGTGAAGTCACGTATCACAGGAACTTCAGACCATTCACACATGCTACATACGTTAACGCGTACCGATAATACCGACGAAACAAGTTATGCACATCAACCGTCAGTGGAGGCACTCTCATTCACACATTAGCGAGACATTAGCGAAATACACAGTGGCATTGTTCAAACATGAGAAATATGTACAGGTACAAACACTCGGTATACCGTCAAAGAGTGGTTCACAAATGACAGGTCCATTAATATGGCTATGTGACCTTCCACTGAAGAAAATGTGGACATGGGAAAGAGAACAATTTTTTTTTGTTTTTTGTTCTGATTAAGCGTACAAAGTACCTGAAGTCCAGCTTACTCTTCAAGACGACCTGGCTGAGTCAATACTGCATTTTGTTTTTTTCCCTTTTTATGGAGACAACAGAAGTTCTGTTTAAACCCCTTCCTCTTGCTAGAAAATAAAGACAAAACACACTGTGACCAATTTCCTGCAGAAAACCAACAAATCACTAGGACATGTCTCAAGGTTTATGTCACTGAATCAGGAGATCTATGGGTCAAAAATCCCACACCCTCCCCAAAAACTTAAAAAGAAAGCATTATTTACATTATATTCCACATAATACATGTAGTACATGGATACTTTCAACACCAACAACAACAAAAACAGAAAAAAAAGAGAGAATATATCCAGTCTTACACACTTCTTCTATACACAAAGGTGCATGCATGAACCGCTTGAACTCCAGGGACTCTTACAGTAATCTTTTCCTTACCAACTTCACTAAATAACCAAAGACAGAAGCAAACTTTTAAAGTACAAATATGCTACTATTACAAATCAAAGTAGGTAGTACTACATGTATGTGTAGGACCTAGGAAACATCTTCCGTAAGAAAACAAAAAGGTAGCCTGATGGACATGAGAGTCAATCCGCTAGTAGTTCTGAACAAAGTTTTACAGGAAACTTGATTCAACATGCATAAACTTCAGCAATTAATGGTTGAGCCTCTGTTAAAATGGGGAAAGGGTAGGTTGAATTTATGGTAAGCTGAACATCAACTGTACAAGAGGATAAAAGAATAATTCTGGTGAATCTCTTCTATGAGACGAGTCAAATGATCGGGAAAGCTTGGGAAAGTGTCCATGAAACAAACTCTAACAAGGCACGTGAAGAAACCTTGAAACAATGGCTAAACTTACAAGGGTCATTGCACTGTGTGACGTGATCAGCTTCAAAGTAACTGAAGAAAAGAGCTTTTCTCCCCCCCACCCCCCCACCATGTACAGAAACATAGCAAAATCATGTATGAATGTGTAGAAACTAAAGTGTCCATTTCGTCCTCTGTCCGGTGAGGGCTGCGATCAGGAAAACAAATTAATTTTCAGAGAGAGATAGAGAAGTCTTGCACTTGCTACTGTAGACCTGTTTAACAGGGGGCAAAAAAAAAAACAAAAAAATCTGCGGCTTGCTCGATGAGCCAATTTGCGTAACTACAGTAACCTACTGTAACAGAAAGCAAGCCACGGCCAGTCCAAAAAAACACAGGAGCAAAAACCCATAACAGAAGAATATCAACAGCAGATGCACAACCCTTCACATTCTCACAAGCAGAAGATTAGTCATTGAATACATGAACACAGGACATCCGAAGAACATAACAGGACTGAGCTCATAGCGCAAACAGCGGGTTATCTTCTTCATCTTTTTTCAACTGCCGCGCGTTGCGCCCTGAGGCTGGCTGCTGACCCGTCTGCGCTGAAATGGTCGGCATATTCTCTGCTGCTGCTGCTCTCTCCATCAAGAATCTGTCAAACTCTGCCATGAAACACACAAGTTGTCATAAGCAATGGTTAATGCTACAAATCAACATTTTCCTACAATGTGGGAGCAAGTGGAAGGTATGTGGTTGACTGGAATTGGATTCATACAAGTATGTACGTTCACATCAACAGAAAACACAGTAAACCCACCTACACTAAAGCTTTCTTAGCTATGCTACCTGGATTTTGAACGTTGACTATATTAGTTACTACTGAATCTTTGGCGGGTCCCCGAGCGGGTGAAAAACTGCCACAGAAAGCCAGAAACGCCAAGCTATAGCATCCTATCCCCTTCCCTTCCTTTCACTTAAAACACACGACATTCATCGTCTCGCAACCTATACAACATGGCTAACACCAGCATACACTCTATTCTGCATCTGAACAAAACGACAACATTGCAGATTGTGTTTGTGTCTTTGTTGTAGCTGTTGTTGTTTTTAGTGTGTGTGTGTGTGTGTGGGGGGGGGGTGTTTCCAGAGGACACGTGTCAATGTATTTAAAAGACTTCTATGTGTTATATGTTGCAGTTGTTGCTCATCTATGTTTCTTCTGCGGTTGTACTCCAAGAACGACCAATAAAGCAGTCTGTTTCCTTACCTACACATGTACATTTTATAAGATGCGAGAACATTTTTCTGCTAACGTTCCTGATTCAGAGGACAGCTCACAGAACTGAACTGGCTAATCAAAATTTAATGTAATCTAAATCAACAAAGCTGCCCTTCTTTTCTACAAGAAGAAAGTTCACAGAGAGGAGAGAAGCATAAAGAACAGACTGAAAGTGGCAAACTGTCAAAAATCAAGATATCAGTATCGACCAGAAAGACAAAATATGTATACATACATGCCAGTCACATGACAGAGACTATCAATTTGTTTTTCTTATATCCCAGCTGATTTTTTTTTTTTTTTAAAAACAGGATTATGGATGAAAACAAAGAGCATGTTTACAAGTTTCTTCACACGGCTATGGACTAGCTGTTATGAGTTTCTCGGAACCAGACTTCAAAATGTAAATAAGGATTAAGGTGGTGGTAAAAGACGAAAACCACATATCAGTACTGGTTTGTGTAGTACTGAAAACAATACCGGCATGCTTTGTATCAAAATACAAATAGAAACCACCACATAAGCATATTTACCAATAACGCCACACCACAACTACCAAAAAACCCAAAAACAAAAACAAGAACCAGCCAGAAGGCCCTCTGTGTGTGTGTGTGTGTGTGTGTGTGTGTGTGTGTGTGTGTGTGTGTGTGTGAGAGAGAGAGAGAGAGAGAGAGAGAGATAGAGAACCATATCATGGTTAAATGGGTGCACTAAAAACATTGCAAGTTGAGCCACATACTGTGCTTGGAACATTTTATCAACAATGCATTTTCTTTCGTGTGAGGGGGAAGGGGGGACGTGGGTGGTACATGTAATTTG
Source organism: Batillaria attramentaria (assembly GCA_018292915.2). Lineage (NCBI taxonomy): Eukaryota > Metazoa > Mollusca > Gastropoda > Batillariidae > Batillaria > Batillaria attramentaria. The sequence continues at coordinate 270,400 of JACVVK020000206.1, forward strand.
CCATGTGTAATTTGTATGTAAAAACAGGCGATTCCCAGCTGATAGCATCACACCCAAGATGACAAAGAAGAGATAAGTGATATCACGGAGACAAAAGTCGAGACAAAATCACCAACATGAAAACGGTCCCCCAAAAAATCCTGCTGCACGTCATGTAACTGGCACATATTTATACACAAAATTCAACAGATGCAGGGTCTACCTACATGTCTGTCTCTCAGTCTGCATGGAAGGAAAAAGCACCCAGTGAGAATCCATCAAACCACATGCAACGAAAGACACACGAGGTGACCAGGAAGAAAAACTCAACATTTTTCAAGACTGTAACTGAATTCTGCAAAGCGTATTTCATCGAGCTAACATCTCCTAGACAAACTAAATGGGGGTTTACAATTTAACGCCGTGAGACAGTGACCTAAACTGACTGTATGGACACAGAAATGCACAGACTGATCAAACAAAGGTATTTTTTTCTGTTCCCAGGAACGGGCACACAACTGAAAGGGAACTTCCATCTACGCAGTCTCTAACTGAAGGTAAAACATGAAGTGTGTGACTGTGCACAGCTTCAAAAACCCAAAAAGACTGAGAAACAGTCTTGCAGGTGAACAGCAATAGTGAGCGTTACTGTAGTACATTGTACCTGGAGTTAAGCCACTGTCAGTAAGTTCTTTCGAAAGAAAAAAAAAAGGGGATACACAGCGTTAAGTTATGATTCTTTAGATACTGCCGACTTCATTCTTTCACACCAAATGGGAAGACACCAACAAAACCAATACAAAGCCCTTCAGTAATTAGTGTGTCCTTTACAATCAACTGACAAAATTTTTACATGTCTCTGTGAGACTGCAGCTACAATCAATGAATCACAAGTGAAGGATTAAGTACATTAGACGAAAACAAAACAAAAAACAAACAAACAAAAAAACTGATTTTGGGCTTACCTGTACTGGTTAATCCCTCAGGCTTGTTTGCAGCACCACCCTGGAAACAGAATGGTAAAATATGATGAGCACCCTTCTGTGAAAAGGAACCACTTAAGTGGATAGAAAATAACCTGTTTTTAGTCTTAACCACAGTCATGTACCATTTTACTGCACCTGGGCGCCTCAGCATTTTGAGCCCTGCACACACACACACACACACACACACACACACACACACACACACACACACACACACACACACACACAGCATCATTTCTCTCTGCCTGCATCCTTACTAAAACGCAAGCAAGCAAATAAAGGGACATGCATCTAAGCTTGCATCATTTTAGTCACTTGGGAGCTACATGCAACAACAAAAACACAAAGTACACATATCCCAAAACTGAAGTATGCTCTTTTTTGATGCTGTATGCATGAAATGAGTAAACCACTCGAGTGCTGCTGCTGAAAGCGCTCATCAAAATGATGTCATTCAAAGCCAGGATGTAGGAGCACGTTCAGCACAGGCATGCTCACGTTCTAGTCCTACAGATATCGGTTGTAGCGTTTTAGGGGTTAACTCCTTCACCGCCAGCCACTCTGGGATGCAGCGCTGCTCACACCACCTGTTTTCTGGCTGACTGCAGCCTCTGTACACCTCTCTAGTATTTAATCTCTTGTAACTTCTGAACAAACGCACCAATGTACTTCCTTTTTTTTTTTCTTCTTTTTTTCTTTTTTGTTGAATGGTTAGCAAATTGGATATAGTTTTAGAAGTGTCATTCATTTTGCTTCAACTACTCATGTGAAATTTTAATAAAGGCCCGAGTCTCTCAAAAAGGCATGACACTCTATGTGCCACACTCGCCAAAATGCGCAATCAGGGCTCATCTCCGTGCACGCTGAAATGCGAGATAGGTGCCGAAAGGGTTAACGCCAAACAAACCAGTGTGGACAAACAGCGGTGTTTCAGGTAAAATGCTAAGTGTAGTTAACTACGGACAGCGAGAGCTAAAACAAGCCAGAGAGGGGGTAAAGTGGCTTAAATGAACAAAATCAAGGGGCGTAGGATGGGAAGTCAAGATGGAGCATATGTGCCTTTGGAATGTGCCTGTGGATGCAGGCTGGGGAATTGCTGAGAGAAAAAAAAAAGGACTGAAACCTAGACTGGGGTGCAGAGGCAGCGTCCTGCTGGGGGAACACAGGGGCAAAGCCCCGCTTAAGAAAACAAATCTCAGCACTTTAAAGGCATTGAGTAGCCTCTCCTGGCACCCAAAAGTAAAATGCTGGCTTGATAGTGACACACCAGTATTCCAAAATAAAGTTAGACTGTCCTATATGGCATTACATGTATCATGATAGTGTGTGCAACCTTTTTCCTCCTTCCTTTTCTTTGGCTGAAACTTTTTTTGGCTGAAAGAATAGGAAATTTGGCTGAAAATAGCCAAACGACTGAAAATTCACCAGCCTGGGATGAGGAGAACAGGTGCGTGCACTGTGATGGGATCCGGTGAACTCACCTGCGGGTCGTGAGTGGCAAGCCACTGCTCCATCTCATCGTAGTCACTCTCTTTGTCTTGCAGCTGCAACAGGGAAGATGGTGCCGGAGGGGGGGAAGTGAATGGGGAAAGTTGTGGGGGTGGATGGGGGTGGGGAGGGGAAAAACAGATGGTAAGTCACGCAAGTTAAATACATGCGGTATCATTAGTCCAATGCTTGCAAAGTATACGGGAATGAGATAACAGTTCGAAGTGGGAAAGGGAGTAAAGTTTGTGTGACGCAATGTATGTGAAGAATTTCACACAGCAAAAAAAAGTCTTCTTTCACCGCGATGAGTCTTCATAAATCTTTAATGTTACAGTACAACTTCTTTTGGGCGACCACTACTTTTGCCAGAGAAAAGTGGTCATAAAAGAAAGGTGGCCACCCAAAAGAAGCTTCAGACAATGAAGAAGAGCAGCCCAGTATCATTATAACATTGGTCCGTACAGGCAGGTGGTCTCTCACAGGGACAGTCACCCAAAAGAGGTTCTACTGTACTGTCTGGGGCCTGCGGCATTGTGAGAGGACACAACAGTTTTGCCCTCCCTATCAAATACTGGAAATTACTAGTGCCACACACAAGCATGTGAACCCTGGTGTCAAGGACGTGTAATGAGACCGACAATGCTGACTGGGGTTAGACACAGAGAGTGCGTTACTTACAGCATGCCAACAACATGCATGCTGTTTCAAGGTTTAACTCTTTGACCACCTTTATTTCATTTACTCATTTTATTTATTTATTTTTTGTGGGTTTTTTGGGTGTGTGTTGGGGGGGGGGGGGTGTCAGGACCTGGCAGAATTTGCCTAGAAAACATGGCAAACCCAAGCTTGCTTTCTCTTATTCTTCTTCTTTTACTTTCTACATTCTGTCACTCCAGCTACATAATTCTGAACAGCTTCAGTTGGACCAGGGAGTGTAGGATTCATGTAATTTGTAGAGTCTGACGGCGGTGATGGGAAGAATTTCATAATAATGTGAAAACAGTTAAGAAAGTGTTAACTGCAAGTTTGCTGTTGCTTTTGAAGCTATCCGTTGTGTGTTTGGTAAACACCTGACAGTTTTTGGGTCCCCTCACAAGTGTGAGCGGGACAACGTGAACAGTAAACACAGGTCAGCCATGTTGTTTTTTCACTGTCCGGCGGTGAGCTGTTGCTCACTCCCCTTGTCGTAGGCTTTCTTTTTGCCTTTTGCATCTTGTTGGCCGTAAGCTGGGGTTGCCTCCCGTTGCGTACTTAGCAACGGCAAGTTTTGGCTGGTTTTGTTAGTGTAACTGAAAGGGGGTTGTAAAAGCTGAAAGAGGAACATCTACTCACAGCCAGTGTACTACTGCTATCAGGCTGTGACTTGGCGGAGACTGCCTGGCCAAGGCCGCTGCCAGAAAACTGGTCTTCCCTTTGGTTTCCGTATGCACCTCTGGAACACAAAAATAACACTGTTTATTTGGCCAAAACCAACCCCTCCTGCCTCACGTACATCAAATCACTCTTACTCATTTCAACTGCAGAGAACACCAGATAGTCCATGGTTTAGATCAAATACAGCAGTAGCTCACACAGACTTGTACAGAGAGTACAAGTTTAAGTCTCTCTTTTATTTTTTTGAAAGGTGCAAAGAAAACTGCATGATATGAGAAAACCACTGACTGATTTGACTAACGAATTTTACATACCCTGAAGCCTGTCTGTTCTGATCGAATGACTGCCGGGACTGGGCAAACATGTCGAAGTCTTCCTCGCCAGGAGCGGCTCCTGAAGCCGGGGCCGGCTGGGGCCGAGCAGGCTGAGATGGGGCATTGCCAGAGATATCTGCACACAGCAAAAGTTGAGGTGAAATTGCAGCGAGTGCTTACTGTGCGTAGTTTTGGTCAAAAGGTAATTAAAACATCATCAAACAAAACTTGAGCATGATTATCTTCAAACACCTTTTGCTTTTAGCACTATGTACTAGGTTGGGCATGAAAATGACTGAACCCTCCAAACAATAAAATTGCGCTGATCTCGCGCTGGATGCTACTTTTATCTAAACATCAAGTGCACTGGTTTCACATGAATCTAGATCTTGGTGGGCAATGAGAGTTAACTTTTATTTGTTTGTAATTTGTTTTCAAGGATCTGGAAAACTTGAGGACAAAAGCAGGTACTTAAAGGCCACGGGCATTCAGAACGGTTTGCTAGACAAACCGTAATCTGACATGGTGCCCTTGCTGGTTGGTTAGTAGAGCCAACCGCATACTGCATCACATGCAGCACGCAAATATTCCCCAAATGCCCACGGCCCTTTAAAAGTGCGTCTGTCTGTTGGGGTACTTAAATAATTGTAGAGAACAGTTCAATAATTGTAGAAAACAGTGATTTGCAGTCTCTTTCTCTCTTTCACACACACACACACACACACACACACACACACACACACACACACACACACACACACACACCACACACATCATGGATGACTCACTCATGCCTGCAAGCTGTGCAGCGACGTTGGACTGTCTCTCTTCTCCAAAATCAATCAGATTGCCCACATTGGGGTTACTCTGAGCAGGCAGCTGAAAAACAAACAAACAAACAGTAATATTGGCACATCACACACACACACACACACACATATCAGACTGGGGCCAAACAGCTGACAGGCAGTCTACAGCTATATGGGAACACAGGAGCACAACACCTGTAGCTGAGGTAATGCGATGCCATTAGCTGTAAAAGAACACCGACAAAAATCAGTTAACACTCAGCAACCACTTAATGAAATTAAAAATGCGCGGCTATTGTGCACATCTCATGACAAACAATCAGCTCTGACTGCACAATCAAACTGCAAATCGGTCACATAACTGGGCAATATGCACGCCCCTAGGTCGACCTTGACCTGCATGTATGCAAAGCTATGTTTGTGTACACACGTATACAGAAATGTGATTTCTGGACTATTTGCTGCACGAGACACTGCAAACACACACAAACGCATTATAACACGGTGTACAACAGATGGGTATATAAAAAGGCTGACAACTTTGTGACCGCAGGGGGACAAATCAGTGACATCTGAATGCTGAATTGTTTTTCTCCCCAGTAAGTGGTCCATTCAAAACTTCAGAGCCAAAAAAAAAAAAAAAAAATGGTTGATCCTAATCTATCTGTAGTGTCTAGTGGCTGTATTCTGTCAAATGTTATGAGGTGCTGGTACGCACTAAAAAAAAAAAAAAAAAAAGGTGGAGCAGTTTCTACAAAACAGATTTAAAAAAAAAAAAAAAAAAGCAAGAAGACAAAGGCTCTGTAAAACAGTGGGATTGCTAGTTATAAACTAATCTCTGCTGCTTACATCAGTTAGGCTAATTTCAGTAATAACAAATGTAGCACTAATTAAATCCCCCCCCCCTCCCCTGCTGTCTTCTCCCCCCCCCCCTCTCTCTCTCTCTCTCTCTCAGAAAATGTTTTTTTTTCTTTACAACATTTACAGCCGTCTGAAGCAGATCCACAAAGTAAAAACCTGGTGTCTGTGAGGCCCTATCACATCCATGCTTCCACAAGAGGACATCAGTAATGGCGTTATCACAAAGTACAGACGCTTGCAACAATCAGCCATCAGCAATTACCCTTGTGATTGTTTACTCATGTAAGTAGATCTATCTACACATGTGCAAAGGGGTCTACTGACGAAAAACATTCAAATCCTGGCACAGAGTAAATTGAACTGTTCTGGTGAGCATTCGAGGGAGGATGCAAAGCGAAACTGCAGGGGGAAGGGGAAAAAAAAAAAAAAAATGAAAGCAGTATGTAAGCTGGAAGCGAAATAGCCTACGGCCACATTTGAATGTTAGGGTGACACGTACCCTTGATCCCTCATCTTTTGGCGTGCACACCTAGAGGAGATCAAATCTTGTTAGATCCTGGTCCTAAAAATCACAGGCATCACAAAAGTGGATCGACTCGTCTAACGGAGGCATTCATATTTCCTGCAGTGTGGTAAAGACCGCAGGAACGGAATGACAAGACAGTCTCACTGGAAAACCTCCACTCAGCTTCCTCATTTCTAATCCCCATCAGAAAGCAGTACCACAAATCAGCATCAGTCATCAACGCAAACTGCCCACGCCGATTTCACCTCTGATCTCATCTCTGCCACAGCTGTTAATTACTACGCGCAAGTAGGTCCATCCGTCTCCCACCAGTGCACTGCGAGCGTGACCCGCACGCAGCCAAAACCTCTCTGTCACGCGAGACATGAGAAGCAACCACACTGGAACCAAAGCACCAAGTCAACAGTTGTACATCCGCAAAATAGTTCCCGGGAAATTATATGAACCTAGTTCGTCGGTTCAGCATGTTGTTAACAGACTTCATAGCAGCTTAGGCAAGGACACGCGGTGATAAATGACCATTTTCCATCAGAAAAGGAAACGGTAATGACTGCTAAGTGGTTACAAGTTAAGCAAATTAAAGTGACATAAAAGGGACAGAAACCACTTAACTTTAACTTCGCAGTCATTACCGTTTCCATTTTTATTTGATCTCATTCGACTGCTCCTACACGTGCTACCGTTTTGTCCGTTTCTAACTGTTGTTTACAGCTTGACTGTCCCCCACCGTTTTATTTTTATCTTATTTTTATTTTATTTTATTTATCCCCCCCCCCCTCCCCGCCCCACCGTGTATGTCAGTATGTCAGCAAAGTTACCTTTTGTTTAAGTTATGTCCCATTTGTTTGTGTCCTGAAAAAGGCGAAAGCCGAGACATAGACCCGTGCCGTCCTTTGTGAAAGTGGTTTCTGTCCCTCTTATCAATTATCCACACTGTGACTGAGACTAGATGGTGGTGACGTTACTGTTGACGCGAGCTGTGTGTCATCAGCGTTGTCAACACACAATTGATTACGAATGTTACGACCAATTTCTGAGGCTTGCTTCCGTGAGACTCCTTGCATCCCAAAGAAAATAATCTCTAGCACAGCTGGCAGCTTATACTGAACCTGAAGGTGAATCTAGCAAGATAGCGACAGTCACTGCCGTTACCTGATCGTACGACGGAGGGAGGTGATCCTGTGCTGGTGATGGTTCTGTTGCCTCTGGTGCCGCCTGCCCCGTTCGGTATCGCTCGAACCTCTCATAGCGCAGGAAAACATTGTTCAAATCATCATTCACTCGCAGCAGCTCATCTGAAATGTATGGAATCTCATGTGAGCTTCGTGAAAAAAAAACAACCAATGTTTGATTATGAAAATAGTGCGGGATGACACACATTTTACACTTCTACTAAGCTATTCTGGAAAAGCAGTTACACCAAAATTGTGCCATGACAACTATTTATCACGTAAACTGACACACAGAAAAGAAATTGCTACAGAAAGCTGTAAATATGAGCTTTTTTGTGTAGTTATCTGTAATTACATTCATGACGCACGAAACTAAAACAGTACAACAGTAGTCTTTGCTGCATTTTCTATCTAATTTTAAGTACACATACTCACTTGTAACTTCTTCATTTGCAACGTCGCCGAGAAGCTCCATTATCCTCTGCTGCATCTGTCTGCATGTTCTGTTCAATTCCTGTGGGTAAAATGTACGATGGTCAAAAGTTACTGAACCACGAGAGAGCATATGTTTATGTCTTTCACCGCACCATGTCAGTAATGATCCTTGGAAAGTGTGAAGGGCAATCGCATGAAGGAAATAAATATAAAACAAGCCTTTGATAGTTAAACCTCTGTGAAGCCTGTCTGTGTGTACCATGAGTTCATCGCGCTGCCAAATTGTATGTAAGAGGGGATGTAAATTGTGTGTGTGTGTGTGTGTGTGTGTTTGCGCACGCTTTAAGCGCAGCAAGTCCTTAAAATTTGGAGAGCAGCGCCCTATAAAAACTCTGTATTATTATTATTATTATTTATATCTTTTTTTTTGCAGCCGATTAGGGAACAACAGGCACAGAAGATGGGCCATACTCAGGTAGTCCTCCATGCACGTTTTAACTGCACATCAACGACACAGTTCCACTGGAAAGTTGTCGCTCACCTGCAACAACTCTAGGTCTGAGGGATCTACAGTGGCGGGGGACAATTCCGTGAGCATTTCGCTCATGACTCGAACATTTCCGCCAACCACCTCCAGTTCTCTGCTAAGTTTCGTGCGCTGCTCGGGGGTCAAGTTGACAGGTTCTCCGGGCATGACAGGCATGGGAGGTGGCTGCCCGCTGACAGAACCCATGCGCTGGACTGGCTGCTGGCTGTGACTCACAGGCTGTAATGACAGGGGAGAAAACTCATAAACACAAGAAAGGGTAGATTTATCTAAAAGTGAAAAAAAAGAGTCATTTCCTTCTGGTCTTTTCAACATCAATGTGTACAATCGTGAAAACAAAAAAAAGGCTATGCCTATATACTACGGATGACTGAAAAAGACTCAATTTTGTTCATCACTGACAAAATCAATTATGACCAAAACACCACTGAAGTTTAAGTTTACTCAAAATTCATTTAATCACGAAGTGGAGGTGGCCAAAAAATTACCAAACAATCGCAGCGGTAATGGTGGAGTATTTGTGCAAATGATGCGTAGATTGGGTTTACCTTGAACTGCACTATATGAAGTGCAAAACATGTGCAATGCAAACATTTTGAAAGCTTCAGAAAAAAAAAAAAAAAAAAAATGTGTGCACAGACAGAAAATGCTATTGTACAGTTTGTGCTGAGTCCCACTGAAAAGCTGCACATGATACATAATGAATATGAGACAAAGAACCAAAACTTGAGCATGAACAGTGTTCCCCATGATCCTTTGTCTGAACATTTTGGGGGTCATTTTGCAATTTTAGACAGTCACATATATGTAACAAGACACTGAAGTAGAGGGCATCAGGGATATTTTAAGCATATATGCACATTTTGGGGGTGAGGGGCTGTAGGGTTTGTTTTTCTCACATGGGTAAGTACTCTGCGCAGGGTGCAATGATGATTGTGTTGTCTGCTAGATTTTGGCCAAGTTGCACAACCAAGTTTGCTTTTTTTTAAAAATTAAAATTTTTTTTTTTTTTTTAAACTTGCGTCACACTGACATACAGGGTGAAATTACTGTGAATCAAAATCAAATTTCTGTACATCATTTATGCACATGTAATCGGGAACACTGACAAATATACTATCATCTTAAGAATAAGAGATACACATACCAAGCAAAAGAAATGGCAACAAAAGACATTCACTGCAACCAGAATTTCAAACATTTGATCACATGATAGTTCAAATTTTCACCTTTGCAATTCGCCTGTAGTATATCCCCAAATTTACAGCACGCATCCTGCGCTTTATTCAACTATTTTGTGAATACAAAACTGCGATGGACTTATGAAATCTGGAGCTTACATAACACAGGTGTCCAAAGATAAAAGAGCAAAAACAGAGAGAGAGAGAGAGAGGGAGGGAGGGAGGGAGACAGATGGAACTTTCGGATAAATGAAGACAGAGAGTGCCACAGTGGAAACAGTGCCAGAGCGAAAGACCCAGGTATTCATGGGTGTGTCACAGACCAGGACCAACAGCATATATGCCATCAACTGTGTACACCACACATTACTAACGACATAACACCAAACTCAGGACTCCAAACAAGTACAAAACCTGGTCCTCGGGATCTCCGAGAGACTCTGACGACGTGCTCTGGCGATTACCGCCGAAGGTGAAGGGCAAACAGAAAAGTCAGGCTGAATGTATCACCTGTTCTGTGTTGTAGGCACTAACATGGCTATCAAGCAAGAGAGAAATTATTGATTTTTCCATGGCAGAAGATGGTGGGTGCTCTACCCATCTACTTACTCCACCAGGCTGAGCTGCAGACACATCCTAGCCTAGCTCATCTTAATCAATAGCACAGCCGGGTAGATTTACCCAGCACAATGATATCAAATATTATCTGCTAAAGAAGCAGTTCTGGTTTTTAAAAGTGACAGCTATCCCTGGATGTCTCATCTGCTGCTACCTCTCACAGAAAATGGTCCAAATATGGCTCAAGTCAACAAGGAGACAGGCTTCACATTTTGGGGGAATATACAGCGTTTGTTGTTTTATTATTTACAGGTACGATACTTTGTTGGGTTTTTGTTCATGTGTCTATAAGTTTTTGTTTGACTTTTGATTTTCAGGTTTATACAGTGTTTGCTCTGTGATTACATGTAGAACACTTTCTTGGGTTTTTGTTCATTTTTGTAAAAACCAAAGGTGTAACGTAACCACAGAGGGAACCAAATCAGTAATTTAACTTAAAACAAAATGCACATATATAACAAATCAAATCAAACTTCACTGGGGAAAAAAAGGAAAAAGAAAAACAGAGACGCTTTAAACAATATTTATCTGGGGAAAAAAACAAAACAAAATAAAAACCTCCACCAGATACAGAAAAAAAAAAAAATCACGGTTTCTAGAGAAAAGAATAAATTCAATTAACAGTGCAAACTCAAACATATTTTACAAAACTCTTTTGATTCTACTCCTACGGTTATTTGCAGTTTGTACAGCAACAAACAAGGCTCTAACAAAGCTGGCAAGACACGGTCGTGTACTTACAGAGTTGTCCCCAGTCAGTCTCTCTGGTCCGCTGTATGGAACACTCTGAAAGAAGGGGCAGCAAAAAGCAATCTTCCAATCACCACAGCAAAATCTTGCCACATTCCGCACTAAGTTTGCATTCTCTTTAAACCGATCGACCCCCTACCCTCATCAACACACAAGCATGCACGCAAGTATGCACACATACACACAAAAACAGAATACTCATACACACAGACACACAGACACACACACAAAGCGCACGCCACCACCATTACCACCACCACTACCCCTGCCGCACGCATCCCTTCAATTAAAAAAAAAAAGTCCAGAAAATGCACCCAACCACAGTGACATACACACATCCTCTTAAAATCAAAAAGCACACACACATACAGGTATGCACATCACGATATCACGCAGATACAAGCAATCCCTTTTACCCTGGCTGGTGTGTGAATGGGAGCCATGTTGTCCAGGTCAGTCATGGGGAACTCGATGCCTTTAGACTTCAGTTCCTGGTACACCTTCTCCACCTCTTTCAGCTCCGGTACTCCGCGAAATGCATCTGCCCATGTCTGCAACAGATGACAAATGCCTTGAGACAACGAAAACGGAAGGACAAGACAGTATGAAACTGACTGGTGTGGCAGACACAACTCTTGAAACTGTTTCACACAAGCACTAAAAAAAAAAAAAAAAAAAATATCTGATGCAGTTCCTCTAATGGGCACTGCAGCTGAGGTTGTTAGTAACTGAATTCACTAGGCATTAGCTTGTAAACCTAATGGTTTTCAATACTGTGCTCACATTATATATAATGCACATGTTAGGTTCCCTAATATAGTAATAAGATTACTTGGGCAGAAGTATCATGAGTTCTATCATTACTATTTGATCCACATACCTGATCCCACTTCATATAACAACCAAAACAACAACAACAACAACAACAACAAAATAAGAAGATCGTGAGATGTCAAGGATCATTAGTACCTGAATCATCTGTAGCACCTTTTCCTGCACGGCCAGCGGAGGGTCATATTTTGGCCCGATTATCTTCACCATCTCCTGAAGGAAATCTTTGTTGGCAACACACTGGTGGAACCGACGTCCACAGTTCTTCACGCACGTTTCCAGGCACTGCGGAAACACAAACACAGAGAAATTAAACTGCACACGCAAGATGCACATGCGCACTGACAATGTCCAGTTGAACAGCAAACCTTAGCAACAAGGGCAAAACATTTTCCAGTGATCAGCGTTTCAACACAACAAATTCCAGCTGTATGGCATACCAGCAGCTGACGTTATTCTTGAGCAACCTACATGTACATGTATACTGTACAAAACATAAACAAAAGTAAGCCATCTAATCTATGGTGGCAACTGCAATACAGTGTAAAACTAAAATCAAAACGCAACAGTGAACAGATCTTGTCAATGGAATGTGTAGTGATAAGAAAAACATCATGCATACATACGTGTATGTAGTATATAATAGAAATCTTCACAAAAACCGTTCCATTACAGTCTGATTTTGGCTATTACCAAGGCTACAGTAAAACGCTGAACATGAAAAAGGCCCATCTCTTCACGGCTGTGCCAACAATTTGTAGAACAAAAAGACATCTAGATGTGCACTATCCAGTCACCCACAACATCAAGCAACACTTACTGTTAAAGTGTAAACGACAGCTGTGAAGTTCTTGCCAACATTCTGTGACATGCGCTTCTTGAAAGCTCTTATGGCATCCTTGGGTCTGGAATGTAAGCAAAGATGGCAAGTGAGATGGAACAAACTGCAGCAGACTGCCACTGTACATTGTATGCGCGCGCACACGCTCACGCACACGCACACACACACACACACTAATCCAAGTCAAAGTTCATTGCTTACCCTTCATCTGTCTCATTAATCAAGTCACAGACTTCCATAAACAGGCCCCAATTTTCAGACGCTTGAGAGCCATCTGTTGCCCTCTCTGCAATATAAAAGGAAAGAAAAATAAATAAGTTAATTAAGTACGCTGTATGATTCAGTGAACAGCTGTATACAGCTGAAAAGGGCGTAAAGTTCAGCAATTTTAGTCACAAGAAATCCAATAGTTGTTTCCCAGAAAAAGAATTCCATACCCCAATAGTCTGAACATATACTTGTATACATCACTGACTGGAAGTGGAACAGATGGTGCAGGGCTAAAGGACGAAGCAGTGAAAGCCTGCTGCTGCTAAGCGCTACTTTACGTGCAAACCTCCACCCTGCTATTCACTCTGGTGTGTGCGACAGTATTTCTGTTTACCACGACACTGGCCACAGCCTACTCTTCTTCGAAAGATGAACGTGGGATTTTTAGCATGCACACTTGATGTATACATGTGCGTGCGTGTGTACACGAAGGCAAGACAGGCACCGTAAACGGGTCTGCACATGGATTTGACTCAATATGGTAAGGAAAAATCCCACCATATTCCTGCCCACCAGGGACTCAAACCAGGCAGCTCAGGACCCTTAACCACTAGACCAAATCCCCTGTCTGCTGTAAATTAGTGCATAATACTGTGAACATTGCATAACCTTAAAACTCACAGCCAACAAACCTCTGCACTGCGAGTAATAACAACAATAATAATAATAATAATAATAATGGCATTAAAATAGGCACCAACATTTCCAAAGCAGAGCAGAGAGGGAGGAAGCCGGAGTACCAAGAGAGAACCCCCGAAGGTCGGCCCGAATGAATGATGCCACCATACAATAAAGAAAAACTCTTCGCCCCACGTGGGACTCAAACCCGACCTCTTGCACTGGTGACAACGTCTTAATCACTAGACCACCGATCCCTCCAGTAACGCTTGCAGTCTTGGTACCGTATACTGCGTAACTGCTGCCGCAGGGACCATAATGACTTGGAAGTTTCAGGCGGGGCATAATTATTTCATGAGATCATCATTTGATCAAAATAGACTGATACTGGAACAGTGCTGCCCATAATCATTAGCATTCCAACATAGCGGAAAACTGGGTGTCAGTAGTGGAGCATGATACCAAACACTGTACTGCTGGTGTCTAGCTTGACACAAATGAGCTCATTATCTAGAATGTCAAACCCTGCAATTGAACAGCACATCCCAAGCTAACAGTTTACACACAGTGACACATGAACTAGACTGCATGTAGAACTATGGTAGGTAAAAATGGGCACACAAACAGAACTGAAAACTGATCATGACGAAACGCACTCAGCTGAGTAAGAGACCTATGGCAACATTTACATAAACTATGATGAGTAAATCTGCTCCTGATGTACTATGAGCTTTAAAAAATGCAAATCACAATTCTCTAATGCAAAAAAACAAAACAAAAAAAAACCTTCTTTTGGAGTTCTGATGCAAACAATTAACATATTTGGCTGACTTCGTGTGTGTGTGTGTGTGTGTGTGTGTGTGTGTGTCTGTGTGTGTGTCTGTGTGTTACTGATAACGTTCAACATCATAATGTTTTACTCCCTATTTCCCTTTATAAGACAAACATGTATCTATAGCCATTTTCAGAGGCATATATCTCTCAACACTTGCTGGCAGACATACATGAACTAAAACATGAAACTGTGACCAAAAAGTCACTGAGCTGATCGTCTCAATTTTATCATAATTCTTGATACATGCCCTGGCAACTTCCTTCATAACCGATATATCCAGGTTAAAAAAAAAATCTTTAGCCACAGAGGTAGCCCAGAATATCCAGTTCTCAGTACCACCAGGGTTAAAATGTTTAGTACTAATAGTAGTGACACCACTCAGGAAGGGGTGTGAATACAGTCTATATTATATAATATATTCCCTGTTCTTTTTCCATGTCTCAGTATAATTTGAATAAAACTGCATGTCATGAGGTTGAAGATGTGAACAAATTTATAAATTCGGCATAAATTAGACACTTAAACCACACACACACACACACATATATATACTCTATCTCTGCAGACAAGAGTTGTTCTCATGTATGTTATCTCATCAGCCCAATGGTGATTCAGAAATAACCGCTTGACTAACCACGTCCCAGCACAAAGGATGCATTTAGAATGCGGGCAAAACACACAGTATCACACAAAAACTTCCTGCTGTGGCTGCATAAGTAGTTTTTATAAGCCTGCGGCTATCACCACGCATCACACTCACAGCATGTGCACAGTGTATAAATTATCATTCAGCAGCCACTTGCACAGTCCACTTTCAGCTTATCCATCTTAATTTAAACCAAGTATGTGATGCTACACACAGGAATTTATTTTTAAATGATGCTACAGAACATGTGCAGTTTTTAAACAACTTCAGTTTGCTTCTAGTTCTAGTGCACAGGCAACCTCCAGCTCAATCCACGTAAGAGAAACAAGCCTGAAGCACATTCCCCTCTAAGTACTTTACCTCTAGGCACTTGACCAGATAACAAGCCCAGGGAGTTTTTTTTTCCCCCTCTCCTGATGGCACAGACCACAGGTGGAATGTTTTGGCAGGCATGCAAGGATCACAGCCTGTAACAGCTTGAGCTGTTACGTAACAAAATCTCACTTTATGTCTTACAAAATATTTTTCAACCGTTAAAGTTTCCAAAGAAATAAGCTCTTCATGCTTGTCATACAACTTCCAACCTTTTATCCAAAACCAACATTTCAGCTCTAAATCAGTAAATGTCAGCTCGATCTTTGAACTTCAAAATGCTAATGATGATATGTACAGTATACAATGAGCATACACACAAATGTGAATTAAATGCATGCACAAAGAAAGGTCCCCTCACAGGCCATCAGTGGCAAACTGTCAGTCCCCAGTTCTTCATAGCCCTCAAAGATGAGGAATTTACTTAGTCTTTTGAAATGTCATACCCCCTAATCAGCAAAACTGCAGCACTGAGACTTTATCAATGTTGAGCATTATATGCCTTCAAAGTTCAAGCCACAGGCACAGGTTCACCACCTTTGACAAAACAGGTGAAGGTGACTCATCTCTGATCTAAGTATATATATGTCTACACAAAGAGACAGCAAAGATGGTGAAACCACTTTTTCTGTTGCCAAAATTCTACTGCCCAGCAAAACTCCTGGAACGGAACTTCATCAACCTTCACAGCAGACACACAAGGAGCCTATGACCAGCACATACACTTCCTAGCTGAGGGAGGAATAGGACAGTATCCCCCCCCCCCCCCCCCCCCCCCCCCCCCCCCCCCCCCCCCCCCCCCCCCCCCTCCCCCCCCCCCCCCCCTATTCCCCCCCCCCCCCCCCCCCCCCCCCCCCCCCCCCCTGTGTTCAGATAAAATTATACAGTTGGCCCAAAACAATTCCTGAATCGGGTCCGAGTCAGGTGATTAGCACCTTATCCTTTTGTAAACTAATTCAGCCTGTTCTTCTCTCCATCTAGCGTAGAGTATTAACACACGACAAGCGCTTTAGGCAGTCTGGTAAATGATATTACATCATGTGTGCCGCGTCGTTTTAAAGTAAGACGTTTACGTTGGGCGAGGTTACAAATCGCGAAAAACGTAAACAAGCAAAACGACATAACATGGACAGGTCGCAGACGACTGATGTGAAACAGAATGCCGAAACACGACTACAAAAAAACATTTGCTGTGCCAAGTGAAAACTGATTGAAAAGAGCATCTTCAAAATCTGTGGTGAACGGTGTGTAAGCCTATTTTAAGTGCTCACCGATTAACTGGCCGACTTGAGTCGTAAGAGGGTTTCCGTGCCCAAACAGAGCGGCCATTTTTACGAGTGTAACTTTCTAGGTCACATGACGTCATTTTACAATTTACATAGTTCTGTATGAAATACAAACTTGCATCATTTCTGGTCGGATATACCATTTTATTTATTTTATAAAGTGTACTTCTGTATAAATTTTGAGAACAAGAAGCGGAAGTATTCAAATCTCCTTGGTAACGATCCGCCATCTTGGAAGCCAAGAGCTGTCTGCTAATCAATGATGCTCTATGCGAACTGAGCACGCACCTGCTCGTAAAGATCAAAGAAACTTACCAGGTGAAGTCCATCGCCAGACTATAAGTTACTTTCAACTCACTTGCTGTAGTTAGTTCTATACTGTAAACCAAACAGTCTTTTTTGAGTGCAGCAGAAGGCGTTTACTGTGCTGGAGAGGCGGTACGTGTTGTTTTGAGATCGAAATCTGGAGGGGAACAGAGTGAGGAGAGAAGACAGGGACCCGGAGGTTTCGGTGGTTAAGATGACGTATAAAGTATAAGCACCCATCAAAGTATCCCCATTTCTTCGATTATCGACATCGCGCCCAAACACAATGTATGATTCATTAGGACAAATGGGCAATTCTGATACACCTGTAACTAGATCACTTCATATATTGCATGGTATTTGGACAAATATTTAACACACTAAACAATAAAATAGAGTCGTTTCATCTCTATGAATAATCAAGACTGTGACACTTGCTTTAGGTGCTCCAACAACACAGCAAGATGAGTCGTCTCTACGACACCGTGGAGCCGTCTGTAGTAGACGAGGAGATGCTGCTGCATGCAGTGGAGGAGCAGGGGCCCAAGGAAGAAGCTGGGAAGATCGCTAAATCAGAAGGCATGGATTTTGGTGATGTCACAGCTCTTCGCCTTGATTTCAAAAGTAAGAGTTCATGTGTGTGTGTGTGTGTGTGTGTGTGTGTGTGTGTGTGTGTGTGTGTGTGTGTGTGTGTGGAGGGAGTTCAGTGTCAGAGTGTGTGTGTGTGTGTGTGTGTGTGTGTGTGTGTGGTGTGTGTGTTGTGTGTGTGTGTATGTGAGAGAGAGAGAGAGAGTTGTCTCTATTATGTTTGTGTGTGTGTGTTGGGGGGGGGGGGGGGGTGAGGGCTCCCAGATGGTGCGTGTGTGTGTGTGTGTGTGTGTGTGTGTGTGTGTGTGTGTGTGTGTGTGTGTGTGTGTGTGTATGAGAGTGAGAGAGAGATAGAGAGAGTTGTGTGTGTGTGTGTGTGTGTGTGTGTGTGTGTGTGTGTGTGTGTGTGTGTGTGTGTGAGGGGGGGTGGGGGCAGGGGCAAGGGCTCCCAGATGGTGTGTGTGTGTGTGTGTGTATGTGTATGTGTGTGTGAGAGAGAGAGAGAGAGAGAGACCTGGAATTTTTTGTTCATGTCAGTAGTGAATGCATGTATACATTCAGTGCTTTAATATGCTTGTACATCTTCCAGTATATCACTGTCCTGCTGCGCACAGTTTTTGATCTGCTGTTTCACTTCAAGACAAAGGTTCAAACAGCATATATATTTACCAACGTGTTTGATTTGTTTTGTTTTTTTCCACCAGATATTCTGAAAATTGATGGTTTGTGGGAATTCACCAGACTGACCAAGCTGCAGCTGGATAACAACATTATTGAGAAAATTGAAGGCATGGATATGCTTGTGAACCTCGTGTGGCTGGGTATGTAAAATATATCCACACACACTGTTATGAACACATAAAAAACTACACACCTTCAACTACTTCTAAGCTTTTCTCTAGTTTTGTGTACCAACAAAAAAAAACTATATATATATGTGTGTGTGTGTGTGTGTGTGTGTGTGTGCGTGCAAATATTAATTATTAATTTTTTTTATTGTTGATTCTTCACAACTTTGCCCCCCCTAATTCCCCTTGCACACACACAGATAAGTTTATGACCACCTACGCATTATAATTATGTACATTGTATTCAAATAGAAAAGGAAACGGTAATGACTGCGAAGTGGTTACAAGCTAAGCAAATAAAAGCGACATAAAAGGGACAGAAACCAAAATTTGTTTGTGTCCTGAGGAAGGCGAAAGCCGAAACGTTGACCCGTGCCGTCCTTTGTGAAAGTTAAGTGGTTTCTGTCCCTTTTATGTCGCTTTTATTTGCTTACATTGTATTCATCGAATCTTCCACTAGGTCAAATATTTTGCCTGCATTTTGTCCAGACTTGTCATTCAACAACATAGAAGTGATCGAGGGCCTTGACTGCCTGACAAAACTGACAGACCTCACGCTCTACAACAATCGCATCTCCAGGATGGAGAACATGGATACTCTTGTGGACCTTCAGGTTTTCTCCATTGGCAACAACGATCTGAAGGAACTGGAAAACGTGAGTCTTGCAACACATTATAGAAGTTTAACAGGTTTTGTATTTACTGTGTGTTGAGAATCAGTTTGACTCAGAGCACAGAAGATTTTGAACTGATGTATCTGTGACTAAAACTAAACGTCTTGGGTGATCATGGATTTCAAGTGCAAAGTAAGACTGCTAATTTTACTAGTTTCTGAAAAGCTTTTTACTCATGTTACCTTGACGTTTTGGATAATTCAATGTGTCAGTTACACTTGTTTAGAGAATGACACATTCAGGCTGCACTGTACGGACCCCGATTTTAAAGAAAATGCTATCTATTCCTATTTAAAATAATGCTGCACATGACACCCTAGAAATGCTTTACAATTCACCCAAAACATTCACACAAATCCAGCAGCCAAGGGCTCATGTGTAGGGTAAATTTGAACAAAATCCAATTTTCTGCAGTGCTAGCAGCAACCACCTAGCCCCTTTTCATTCCTGTGTCGTCTGCTACCTCTTGTGCCAGCCGCACATGAATACAAATGGTCCACATGCAAGGCCCAGTTTTCATTGTTTTCACTAGTACTTGGCATGAAACTTATCATTATTTACAAAGCCAACAAACAGCCTCAGATTGCCATTTTTTACTCTGCACACAAATTTAAAAGTTCTGTACTATGTAGCGGTATTGTTGCTGCTGCATGTCCCAGAAGCTAGCAACATGCCGTGGAAGCTATATCAGTGGCATGTAACCTAAGTTTCACAAAGCATCTGTGCTGCTGTCAGACTGACTGAGGAATATTTTGCACCTTCATTTGCAGATCACATATCTGCGGCGGTTTAAGAAGCTGAAGACTCTCAACCTGAGTAACAACCCCTTCTGTGAATTTGACAACTACAAACAATACGTGGCCGCGTTCCTTCCACATCTGGAGTTCCTTGATTATCGCCTCTTGGATGATCAGACAGTAAGCATCCTTTTCTTATTTTTGGGCAAGCTTTTTTTGTTTTTTGTTTTTCTGTCTTTCTTTTTCTTCTTTCTTCTTTTTTTTTTTGGAGGGGAGTTGTTGTTTTGGTATTCACTTGGGGAATCTTCTGCTTAGATCACAGTACCAGTAGTCCATTTACCATTGACCCAGTTCTAACCTGATGAGAGGTAAACTTTCAGCAGCATTTATCCCTGACTGTGACGCCCATGCCTTCCCAATACATTCCCCAGTTGTCTTGCCCCCCAGTTTGAGACAGGAAAATACATCACTGTTGCAGCTCACTCAAGTCTATAGAATATTCTTCTCTTTGGTTTGGAGTCATAAAAGGTACTTGTGGCTCATAACCTTAGGTGTTGCATTAAAAGCATTCACATAGTCCAAGCACAAAGAAAAGAAGCTCAATGTTCTTTATTTTCTGTCCGACACACAGTGAGACATAGGAATTGATCCTGTACAAGGCATGTGCACTCTTTCTTCTCACCCTGTCCCTCATAAGAATTTCAGCTGCCTCTCCTTCACATCTTTTATATTGCAGATGTATTGGGGTGTAAAACTTTTCCAATCTTTACATGAAATGTTTTGCCTTACCTCCACAGAAAGCTGCAGCATATGAGAGGCACATGATCCAGGTAGAGGAGATGTTGGATAATGAGAAGAAAGCTCAAGCCCGTCAGGATGAAGCTGACCGACGAGCATCAGAGTTGGAGCTGCACAAAGTTGGTATCATTTGCAAGCTAGTTTGTGCGAGTGTGTGTGTGTGTGTGTGTGTGTGTGTGTTTACAGTACCTGTAATATCAGCTTTCTAGTATGCAACTGAGGGTTACCATTGTAACACACTCTTTGTATATTTGGAAAGGGGATCTTGTGATTCACCTCTTTTTTTTTTTTAACCTGTGCTGCAGAAAGCATTTGTCGAGTACTTGGACGGTCCCCAGCTGTTTGAGAGCATGTACTCAGAGGATGCTGAAGGCCAGAAACTGGAGGAGATGCCGGGAGTGGACGAGATCATTGTTGTATATCCTTGCTTGCAGATTCACGAGGCATTCCATGTTCAGCCTCCACCATGTAAACAGCGTTCACACTGGCTCAGTAATTTAATGTAATTTGCAGTCAGTATTTGCAGTGTTCCCCATAGTGGACTGTTGTAGGGAACTGACACATGAAATACAGATATTATGACAAAAAGTCCATCATTATCCTACCTTGAATATAAACAACTTTGTAGACAAGGTAACGATGACTCAGATTTTCTACCAGCTGGGAATACATACGGGTTTGGGGATATTTAAAATTTATGTGGGAGTTAAATAATTTATGTTCCCAGTGTCTACAACTATGGGAGATCTGTACAGTGCAGTTTCAAATGGGCTAGGGTAAGGGTGCAGTTCCAGATTGAACTATAAAAGTGGATGGTTATAAGAACAGGTGTTTGTGTAAGAAATGCTCAGTATAGAAATGTCAGTTATTATGAGTTTTTCTAGTGATCTGCAGACTGTCCTTAACTATTGTTCACTTACCGTGAGAAATTCACGGCCATCTGCCAGCAAATCTTCCAGTATGGTCTGGGGGAACACCAGAAGCGAGATGCTGAGGTGGCCATGTTTTGGGAGTGTGTGGAGGAGGCAAAATCCGAAAACAAGGAACTGGGCATGAAGGCTGTTGATGAATTCATGGCTGAGAAGAAAAAGGTATGTGAACGTATGAAGATGTGTGTGTGTGTGTGTGTGTGTGTGTGTGTGTGTGTGTGTGTGTGTGTGTGTGTGTGTGTGTGTGTGTGTGTGGCAACAGTAAAGCATTTCACAAGAAGGACCAACACATGCATTTTATACCTTTTTGAACGACATTAGTCAACAAAATATGAACAATACAAATCCATATATGATGTATATTTTATGAGCTGTACTGTAACACTAACAGTCAAACGCAGATTAAAATATGCAAGCTGAGTCCCTGGTATGACTTGCTAATTGCTGCACCTTGTGAAGGCTCCGCATCATCTTGGCTGGTATGCCTAAAAGTGCAATTAGCATTGTAATTGTCTCGTAAACCTGTGTGTAACAGCTGCAGGTGATTGGGATAAGCACGTTTAGAATGCAAAATGCTCTTAGCCAAGCTGACTGTCAGCTTTATTTGCTTCACACACTTCATGTGACTGTATCTTATCCCTACAGATGTTCGCTGACCTGAGTCAAGTGACAGACCCAAAGCTGTTGGAGACAAGAATTCAAGAGTACAACACACGTGTGACGGAGCTATGGGACAAACTCATGGGCTATGAGCTGCAGTTAGTTGATCAACTCGAGGTGAGATTGTAATTTGACTATTCTATCCTCTGCCATCTATGCAAATTTACGATAACCTGACAATGTGGAAAAACACTTGAGTGGGCACAGGTACATGTAATCACCTCAACTCTTCTGTCCACCACAGTTTGTTTGTGGATGCAGACAATAATGTTTACATCTTCTTGCAAATGTTAGCTCTTCTTGTTCACATACCTTTTGTGTGTGTGTGTGTGTGTGTGTGTGTATGTGTGTGTGTATGTGTGTGGAGTCTCAAAGATCAAATTGATGTAGGTGTTTAGTTTCACAGCAGTGTGTGTTACAATACTTGTGCCATGCCAGTTGTACGCAATTCCTGGTTCAACCTGTTCACAAGTATTACATGGTGTTTTCAATAAAAGAAGACTATGTAAGGCAGGCATGCACTGTCTTGACAACATTAAAAAAAAAAGATGCATCAGGTGTTTGAGAGAAAAAAAAAAAGTAACTGATAAGGCAGTTTCAGCAGATGTCATGGAACCCCTTGTACTGTTTCAACCAAGGAATGCATGTTCTGTCTGTATACTGGAGCATACGGAACGTTTTCACACATTCGCATGGTTTGATGCAGGAGGTGATTCAGAATTTTGACCGCAACATGCAAGATATGGTCAGCACGTTTGTGGAGGCTCTCCAGGGCTTCCTGGCCCAGTGCCGTGATACAGAGAACGTCCACCACGAGAAAATGATGGAGATTGCCCAGGTCACCCTGGACAAGGTCATCAAGAACGAGCTTGATGAAGAGATCTCAGAGGAGCTTCGCATGGTAAGCGCCCGTCTCTCAATATGAACAACTTTCTTTTCATATACGAGGGGTCAAGGTGCCTACCTGTGGAACCTGCAGTACCAGGTTTAAATCCCCTGGTTGGGATTTTTTTGTTCCTTAAGGAATTGAATCAAAATTTGAGGGGGGAGAGGTAAGGATGCCAGACATGGTAATGGGACAAGAGAAAACCAGTACCAATACCAGTATTCTTTAGTATGTTGAGGTGTGCATCTGTGCTTGAAAATGGCACGGTAGCTAAGTCAGGTTTGTTTTTGCACTTCAAGATGTCAAAATAGACAGCAACAAAAACTGAACCCAAGAGACTTTACAGGGCATGATACTACACTCATAGTCTGAGGTCTCAGCGTCACACGCGTACAGAGGAACCTGGATCAGTTTTCACAAGTAACTGATGTACGTCTGATTTTCAGCTCTTTGTCGACAAAGACACCATCAACAATGCTGTGTCATCATCACATGACGTGCACCTGCTGAAGATCGACAACAAGGAGGACGACATCGTCACACGCATCAACAACTGGCTCAAGCACATGATCGAGACAATCCATGAGGAGCAGGAGATCAAGAGGAACAGACAGCGAGTTACAGAAATCAACCATCTCATTGACCATTTGCGGGAGGAGATCGACAACTTGGACGTGGCACACCCGTATTAGACATCACTGAAACAGCAATGAAAATCTCCTTTTTTTTAAGGACAGAATGAGCTGTGTTTGAGCCTGTGTGCAGTCTGCCTCATATGAAAAGGGAGTGAGAGCCTACAACCTGATGACACTTGAATCTCTACCATGGGTGTGCAAGGCAGAGAATTACCAGATATGAAAAACAATGGTACATCTGCAGCTGCATACCAGGCTTGTGGGTAAAACACTGTGGCAACTGCAGGTTGGAATATAAACTGCTATTTTGCAGACCTCAAATTTGCAATGTTGGTCTGCATTATGTTTGTGACGTTCTATTCTACTGACCTTCACCTTGCTATTTAGAACACTGAGGTGTGACACTTGCAAAGCCTTTCACTCTCATATTTGGTCGATGCCTAGGTTGCAAATTAGGATAGGCTCACATGAATGATGTCACATAAATACATGCTAGAATGAAAAGACCGAGTGTTAAATTATTGAAAGAGAAGAGCTTAACCAGTACATAGTACTGTCTTGTCAGAGACTTTTGAGAGATTTTTAAGAGATGCAAGTAATTTGCAACCACCTTATATTTGTCTGGTATACTTTTAGGACCATCTTTGTAAATTTTGTACAAACAACACTGCTCTTTTCATCGCATTCTTGATGATATACTACTGTGTCTGTGATAAATATACTACACATTCTC
This sequence comes from Batillaria attramentaria, assembly GCA_018292915.2. Taxonomy (NCBI): domain Eukaryota; kingdom Metazoa; phylum Mollusca; class Gastropoda; family Batillariidae; genus Batillaria; species Batillaria attramentaria. Next base: position 294,933 of record JACVVK020000206.1, read on the forward strand.
CTTTTCACATGTGAAAATTGCATTCATTAAACGAATCACCCCATTTTCTGCTGGATTTTGCGTTTTGTTCTTCTACTAAGCATCAGCTAATGTTGGTTTGGTGTATGCATTAATGACAAGTTAAAACAAACTGGACTGTACGTTTACAACTGCTGATTTGACAGCTAAATGTGTGCCATCAATTGATGGATCAGTACCAAAGTGCAGCATGCTGCATTATACGGACTAAAAGAGCTGTAGTGAAAAAAGCGAATTTTTTTGTGGCACGAAAGTGAAACACACACACACACACACACACACACACACACACACACACACACAGAGGGAATATTCATTGTTCACTTTATTTCAACTGTAATTCCCCTTTCAGTATCCAGTTATAAAAAGCTTTACTCACATAGTGCTATCTCTCTCCGCGCGCGTGCACACACACACATACACACACACATACACACGCTTGTTCACACTTCCTCTCATTGAAGGTACACTATACCACTTCTGACACTTGCAAGTCACAAACACCTGTAAAATCTATCCTTCCAGCCTACATCGTAAAACCTAGCAAACCAATCAGCACATGATTAAACAGTTACTGTGAAGCGATGGATGCCTTCTGCCTCACGCTTGTGTTCTCACTGCACCAGTGCACGAACAAGGTACTAGCCGCCAGCCTGCTCTGAAGCGCGTACTTGTCGACGCCGTGATGCCACTCCACTGTGCCCCATCGTCTAGACTGAAAATATTAAAACTACAATAAAAGTACACTAGCTTGTGTGACGGGAATTTAAGTAGCAGCTGAACAAAGCAATCAATCAAATCCGCATGCCACAGAACATGGAGAGGTTTACATGCAGCCTGTGCAGTTGACGGTATTCAATACTAGTATGTTTACATGCATGGGCATTTTAGCATCCAGTGTATTACCTGGAAGATTTGTTCCAAAGTTGCCAGCTCAACAGCTCGCTCCACATTAAGGTGGCGATCCATCACAGCCATAACAAGTAAGACAGACTTGATAGCATCAACGGAGTACTGGTACCCTGCAACGAACATGCCATGACTAGATGTAGGAAAAAATTCATTGTGCACATACATCCTTGACAGTTTTACCCTGTCAAAAGTATTACAGAGGGTTAAGAAGAAGAAGAAAAAAAAGAAATCAGTGAGAGAAGACGTCCAAAATCATTATATATGACACAACAGATTTCAAGCATTTTACCAGGTTGAATCAGACACCCGAAAGAATGTAAAATGTATTGTTGTGATACACAAACGTTAACTTACCAAATAATGCCCAATCACTGTATGCCATCAGATGCCTTCGTATAATGTTCCTGGATTCATCTGTGATCAAAGGTGGAGCTATGCCGTATGTTGATTCAATAGTGACCCCATACCTGAAAGAAAAAAAAGGGGGGGGGGGGGGGGAAGGCTTTGTACTGTTTTTGCCCTTGGCCGAGATGAATCACAAAACACAGTTTGGCATGTCCAAAGATCCAATCTCTTTGTGTTCTGCTGAGAAACAAGGTCTAAAAATAAAAACGTCTAGATGTCAAACTGTCCCTGAGCCTACCTGTCACGAGCCCAGTCCAAAATCGGCTCCCACTCTGCTGTCTGCAAGGCTTGTAACTCTGGGGGTTCTTCCAGCCTGTAGCTGAAATATGAGGAGACGAACCAAAATGAACGTACAGTACACATATATATACCCATACAATGTACATTTTACAACACTCAGGACATGGAAGTCTATACAAAAAAGGCAACCACTTACCATATTGTCTCTGTATCAAGAAAGCTGATGACCGACTCTGTGAGATCCTCTCTTGTTTTGCGCAGAGGGTTGTCAATTGCAGTATTGCAAAGTTGTGTCTGAGAAGAAGATCATATGATCACACTATAATGACGACTGTAGAAAGATACAGTGTAGTAATACATTAGCACATGGACATAAATTCATAAATCAGCAGTTTTCCGAGGAATGATGATAAAAACAAACAAATAAAGCAACAATAAAACACTGCTGAATTGTTTTGTTGAATTTCTGTTCAAAGGGGAAACATGACAACTGTACAACTACAAACAATCAACTTAGCTGTCAACTGAATCAGTTCTGACAAACGATCTTGCTTCTTTTAAGGCTTTTGTCATGAAAACAATTGAACTGCTAGTGTGATGATGAGCTTCGCTTACAGAAAAACTGTTCTTCAAACCATCCAGAACAAAACAGAACCTAAACACATTGAACGGTTCCTCGCAATATCTCTTATGGAGCATTTAAAGCTACAGTGTAAGTATGCACAAATCACACTGGATATATTACCAAATGCATGGAGTGTCGTTTGACCAGTTTCTCCTGAGCATTCCACTCAGTGGCCACAGCCAGAGCCAAAGCCTCATTTGGAACGCGAAACAGGTTTCCACCAGGTGTTCGCAACTTCCGTTTATCAAGATTGATTTCATACCAGCCTGAAAAAAACAAACAATAGAAATCAGTTTCCATCTCAACACAGTCACACTCACAGAAATGGCAAATCTGAGTGTTCCATAAAGGATTCACACTCATGGTCATAAATGACAAGACTGAAGTGATACATGATTCTGCATGCCTCATAAAATCACATATATATATATATATATATATATAGTGATTGTATAACGTATTCAGAATCATGTGACACACACTATGATACAAACAACACTATTACTATCCATTCACATCAATTCCATCTGTTATTAACTCATAATAACTGTGACTGGCCTGAATTGGACTGTTCATGAATTGAATTCATCACTGGTGTACCCATCACATTCACAATGTTGATGTTAACCAAACATACCATCAGCAGTTGCAATAGTAGCATTTTTGTAGAAGCGCTTCAGTTCTGAAACAAATATTGAACCATTGAGAATGAAACAGACAAAACAAAATGTTTTAAATCTGCTAGTTCAGTAATGTAATTGTTACATGGAGTGATGCACATGTATAATAGCATGTTTTACATGCATTTTAAATCAAAAGAGAAGACATATTGTGCAAGCAATTGATTAAGAACAGACCCGTGTGGCCATGTCATTTTCTGGTTTATTATCCTGGTATCTAGGGTCTGCGCTTTGTCATAGTGTCAGCTTCGTGGGAAACGGGGGATAGGGGCGTTGGGGTGGGGGTGGGGGGAGGTGGCATGGATACAGTCCCCCCACCTCCCCTCCCCAAACGACATTGTGTATTTAGACTTTAGCGACACCCCATACCGCGAAACTTCGGACCGGATTACAGCAAATCCTTGATCGCTGGTGTCCTGACCGTACTGCTAGCATTGAATATTAGGCCTAATCTTGACTCCCTCCACGATAACACCACCGAGTGATTCCGCAAGAACATACCGAAAATCCTCAGGCCTGAGGAGCAGCCTACCTCTCACATTCAGGTAATAATGTCGTTTGAAGATCGCCTGTAAAGGCACTGAACATTGCGACTGATTTGTAAGTCCAGAGAACCGAAGAGGCTGTGAAATAAGTATCCTCAGCCTTACGCCTGCGAGTGACAAGGGCGCAGCCATCTTGTTTCGTGCATTTGTAACCTTCAATGTGATTGGCTTAGACGCAGAGGCAGCTGTGGTTATCCAATCACAAAACACGTTGGTTTGGTCGAAGGGCGTTCAGCAACAGAAGTTGAACGGAAACTAGCATTTTCGTCCTGAGACATGTAGACACCATGCCTGGCCTCACAAAGATTGACCCCCCGCCTCCAGCAAACTCAAAGTTGCCTGGCGTCACGACAACCCTGCTGTACAACGGTTCCAGGTTCACTGGGCACCAGAAAAGCAAAGGAAACTGTTACGACGTAGAGGTGGTTCTGCAGGTAACATGAGTGTACTCAGGAACGACATGAGCAAGCAGCTTGTAAAATTGAAACTTGTACAAAAGAGTTGCAGATTTTTGTTTTAAAGAAGCCAAGGGAATGGCAGCAATCATAATGGATTACTAACTTCGATTTTATTGTCCATGTTCAATGTCATGACATGCACTGTGACTTACAAAATTACCAAACTGCAGTTAGTGTTTGAGTTACCTGTGTCACAATGAACTACAATATTAGTGTGAAATGCAGGTGAATGAGAGAAAGCAGATGAAAAACTAATGCCATGCTTATATGAAAATGGCTTGGGCAAACACCTGAAATAAGCACCATGAATTACTGATGATTTTACTGTAATGGTGGTGTTGTTTTTTAATCCATTAAAAATCTTCCTTCATATTTTTCACATTGGCAATAATTTCATTGTTCTTATCTTCCAGCATGTGGACTATGAGAATTCTTACCTCTGTGGGTATCTCAAAATCAAGGGGTTGACAGAAGAATACCCGACCCTGACAACTTTCTTTGACGGGGAAATCATAAGCAAGAAACACCCCTTTCTCACCAGAAAATGGGATGCGGATGAAGATGTTGACAGGAAACATTGGGTGTGTAGTTAGAGCATTAATGGGATTGTATTACAAAAGATGTCTGGGGTTTTAAAATGTTGAGATCTCAGAGAAATATATGGGTCACTTAATTTTGTTTTGGTTACCTGTAAAAGTCGATTTTATACATTTTAGCCATGAATGAGAGTATTTTATTTTGAATATTGGTCAAAGAAATTTAGCTTTGAAGGAATTAATCATTAGTATGCAGAAACCACTGCTAAGACCACTACCTGTTCAAGCTGTACAAATGTGCTTGACACTGTTGCTGACATGTACTTGGTATTACATGTAAATTGTATTCAATATGTTGTATTTCACTCATCATCGTCATGCTAGTTTTCAAGAAAAGGCAAAAGAATGTTTTATGTCATATGATTTCAATATTTTTTCTTTTCCAACAGGGCAAATTTCTGTCATTTTACCAGTTTGCAAAGACCTTCAATTCAGACAGTTTCGACTATGAGGACTTAAAAACTACAGACTACGTCTTCATGAGATGGAAGGTCATAAGCTTATTTTGATTTTGTTCCCCATGAATAAATTGTTGGTTGTGTTGTTAACTGATACAATGTTGTTAATTGTTAATTTCCATCAGCAGTAGACAGGTGAGATGGTACGTTCATGACAATAGCAGTAATAATACAGAATAAAATTACAATAAATAGTAAAGATATTTTTCCTGTCAAAGGTTGTGAATGGGTAGGGATGGTTTACCAGTCAAACCATATTTGGGTACGTGGCAAATTGTCACCAGCAGGGTTTAAACTAGTTTTAGAAATGGTGGTCAGGCTTTTTTCTTCTTCCTGTGTTTCATGTGACATTGCTGCTGTGTGAGATTGTGATGATGACCATGCAAATGGTATGGTTGATTGGGTTTTGTACTTGTAAGTGTTCACCTCCCTTACCCTCCCTTCTTACTCCACAGGAGCACTTCCTGGTGCCAGATCACACAATCAAGGACATCAGCGGTGCATCATTTGCAGGATTTTACTACATCTGCTTCCAGAAATCGACAGCCACAATTGAAGGCTACTATTACCACAGGAGTTCAGAGTGGTATGCAATGTGCTATTTTTTTTTCCACAGTATACGGTTTTTGACTGGTTTTTTGACTGGTTTTAGGCACAAGAGAATGTTTTCAGAGTGTAAAGGATTCCGACGTTCACTGATTTTGAATAATTGTTAAAATTAGAGGCATTTTTTTGCAGTGTGTATATATATATTATAAAAGTAATGTATAATTGTCTGTTTCGTTTATCTAGAAGTAAATATTGTTTCATGGAATATCAGTAATAAGCCCCTGTGTGTGTGTGTGTGTGTGTGTGTGTGTGTGTGTGTGTGTGTGTGTGTGTGTGTGTGTTTCAGGTATCAGTCTCTGAACCTCATCCATGTTCCAGACAGAAGCATACCGGTGTATGAATTTCGATAATGCTGTGTGAGGTCAGGCAGATTCCTCACAAAAGGCCAGATGTTGTTATGTACAATAATATATATCTTGTACAATCTGTTATTTATGTACGAAGGAAGTTACTTACTTGGGGAGGTGGGAAAAAAACTGTTTTCATGGTCTGGGTAAAATTACTACACCTAATGTGCGTGCGTGTATAATGCAATGTATAGGGGTGGAAATCTGTGATGCTTACGGGATGTTGAAGGTTAGGTTCTTACGTCGTGGGCAACCACATTTCAGTCCAAGTACTGTGGCAGACCTGGCTCTCCAGGTAAGGTCTTTCACCAAACCTCAGAACCTGGCAGAAGATGATTGTCTTTTGGACTTCCGATGACTACCAGCTCTTGCAAGGCCTACACAGGCAGGCACCAACTTGGCCCTGGAGGATAGCCGCTGTCAGTATGGCTAAGGAGGCGTACAGATTCAGAACCATCTGCTCTGGATCTCAGCTGAGCCGAGTCAAAAACGTTACAGTGTTGTCGTGGAGATGACAATGGGTTCTAACTTCAGGCGCTTCCAGGATGGATCTCTGCTGCCGTGCTGATTGTCAGAACTGAAGTTCTGCTTGGCAGTTAAAGCAGAGTGTTCCTCCAGTTACTGAGAAGGCTTCAGGGAACTCCATGGCCACCTCTGCTGCTCAGCCATTGTATGTAGGTGTCATGGGGATGTCTGACATGGTGGGCGTCTTGTCCCTGTGGTGACCTGAGGGCTTTTAGGGGAATGGGTATACTACAGTCACCTTGGTCAGTGCATCCAGCTTGTCTCTAGCAGTGGTTCACATGGAACATCTCTTACGTGCTAGTGTTTGGTTCTGAGATCTTTGAATGAAAGTTAGGCTCTGAGTATGCTGATAGCACATGTAGTGATACTTGCACTACTCTTAAGTATCTACTGCACTGTTTGCTTTTTCGTTTAGTTCAAATTTTGTCACCAGTATATCTTTTGAGCATTTTTCCTGTATACAGAGTGGTGTGGAAATACATGCGTACCCCCCAGTTACGGCCTCTTCTACCCTCAGAGACGCTGTGCGATTGCTTTGCTCTTTCAGCTGTATTTACTTAACCATTACATATGCATGTAACAAATGGTACAAATACTTGTAAGGAACATCATCAGAAAAATGTTGAAAGTGTCTTGCGTGAAATGTCGAGCACCGGTTGTGACGCATCCTTATGCATTGAAGTCGGTAAAGGCACTCAAGGTGACTGAAATAAACACAGCAGTGCTTGTTTTCGCTCTACCGTCTTTGTTTTCATTCTCTCCTGTATTCAGAGATACTACGAAAAGAAAAGAAAAATCAAAGGAAAATTAAGAAAGGTCTGACAAGGTATGACTGCCTCTCCGTAGCACAGTCAGTCTAGATCAGTCATGTATTTTGTTGTTAGTCTTCCTTCCTGCAGGTATGGAGCATTTCTGTACGTAGGAAAATTGGAAATAACATGATTGTACTAGACTCTGCACTTCCAGCTCCTTGAACAGCATATTATGATAAAACCAAACGTTTTTGCAGCATGTGTTCTGTTTTGTTGTTGTTTTTTTAAACACCCCAAACCCATTATTGAAGTGACGGATAATTTTCACTTTCTGATTGTGCAGTAGTGCTGTACAGTATTTTTACAACCATATTTTTTGCCTGTGTACTTTGCTTGTTGTAAGGTCGAGTCCTTGTGTTGCAGTTGTCTATCAAAAAAAAAAAAAAGATTAAAGACGCTGCATGTTTCTTTTTGCTTGGGTGTGTGTGCAAATGTTTCTCTTTTGTAGTGCAACTGCGATGAAAGATGTAACTGATTTTTGGACTAATGCATAATTGAGCTCAAGTATGGGAAATGCCTGGTTTGCACTGCTTCAGCGCTGTGCCCAGTACACATGCATGTACACGTATGCCTATCACCATTCTCTTGAGAACTGGAAACGGCATGCTTTCGCTGGCAAGATGACGATATTGAATGATACTGTACTTTGTCCCATGCAAGTCTTTGAGAAAAGTGTTATTATCGCCAAGGATGTTTCTCCTGCCACAGCTAGGTAGTTTTATGCACGGTAAATATGTTAAATGTTGCAGTCACGTTACTACAGATTGACTTGTTTGAAAATGAATTTCGCACTGGGATGTGTGGCTTGATCATAACAAAGATAGCAATTTATTGTATTCCATACCGTCTGTAACGAAAACAACTGTTGACAGGGTTCTCAGTAACTGAGATACATCTATACAAGTGTAATCAGTTCATCTGTTAAAGTTATACTGTTGTGTTTACATGACAGTAGAATGTATCGTTCTGTCTACATGTGTACCAGGGCCTGGCATGTGTATGGGTTGAACACATTTCAGGACTGGAATACATGTACACACTGTACCTGAAAATACATGAGCAAAACTGCATTGTATTTGAAATTACAATGAAGAGGTTGTGCTTACCCACAATAAAATTTCATGATTGAGATCTGTCACTCTGTGTGTGTGTGTGTGTGTGTGATTCTCTTTTTTGAATGCCCACATGTTAGTACAGTCTGCAATCATCCTTAGCATTCAGAGTGTACTCGGTCAGGGGTAAACTCATTCAGTTGCTGTAACAAACAACACACTCATGAAATAAAATATAACAGCACCAAGTCACCTGATACTGCACATTCTGGTGAATCAAATCATTTTGGTGGAGATATGGGGGTTGTGAACGGAATTTTCAAGATGCCCCTACATACTGGAAAGGAAATGTAAACCCTACAGAACTGGCTACTTGATTGTAGTGAAAAGTTGATGTGAATGTAACTGGATTGTCTTACTGTCTCTTGAGTATTTTCAATTATTTATTTCGTTCGGTTTGAGGAAAAGCCCAATGCCCTCTGTATGCAGACAAAGAATGATTAGCGGTTCCTTCGCAAACGTTGTTGAAACTCTCTACCATCGGGTTTCCGTAGCGTAGTGAAACCCGATGGTTCAAAGGGTAGACAGCTGACACGGAGAAGGGACATAACTCTCGGTCAAATGGAAAGGCGCATGCGCAGAGCGGAAGTTTTGAAAATGGTAGCTTCGAAGGTTTGAAACTGAAATCAAGTTTGTGTGTTCCTTTCGTACAATTCATATTCACCAGCAACAATGAACGATTCAAACGAATGGGAGCTGAGCAAAGAAAACGTGCAACCATTACGCCGTGGGCGGAAAGTATCGTCTTTAACGTCTGCTTTACAGCACACGCCGGCAGACTTGCAACACATCAAGGAGGAAAAAGAGTAAGACTGAAAAAACATTCCTTAGAATAGATAAGTTTCCACGTTATGTTATCAGGAGAATCAAAGTGCACGCTTTCTCTTCAAGAGATAACTTGTGTGACTCAGACTGGTGATAATAAATACCTTTCATGTGAGGTCTTGGCACGCGGTCCTACTATTTACCGAAAACAACGAAACGACCGAAAACAACTCTTATTACGGATAGAACGCGGTTCAAACATAGAAATAACAACACACATGATTAAAGGTGAAAAAAGTGGCCTTAAAAAAGCTAAAAGAAAAAAAGAGAGGTGATATTGCAGAAAATAACCAGTCCGGACCAGAGTCGCTTCCCTTGGGAGACACGTTCATTTCGTCCTGTTCTCTTGGAGTGAATAAGTACTTTTTTCCTTTAAACTGGTTTAATGCCTCTTTTTCACCTTTAATCATGTTTATGTGTTGTTATTTCTATGTTTTAACTGCGTTCTACCCGTATTAAGAGTTGTTTTCGGTCGTTTTCGGTTGTTTTCGGTAATTAGTAGGACCCCTTGGCACGGACCTTAATAAACTGAGTCCGCTGGCACTGACAATGAAAATGTGGCTCACGTTGTCATGGCAAGTCCTGTTAGCTTTGTGGCTGTTAAAGAAATCAGGCTTTCTGTTGGTTCGTGTAGGCTCTTCAGTTCGATGCCACTCAGCATATATATATACATGTACATAAAATGATTATTAGAAGTAGAACATGTACACTCCCATGTGTTCATCAAGACTGCAAAAAGTGCACACACTGACACAGTAGGGCAATTACCTCAGATAAGTGTGCAACTGGTTTTGGTACACAGATTACTTATAAAACACATTCACTATGATTCAGCAAAACTTTTTCTACAAGTCAGTATTCCTGTATGCCAGATCGATGCACAATATGATTTAAAAGAATTGCAAACATGATAACCAAATGATCTGTTACTAATAATTTGTTGTTTCATTTCAGTATGTTTGAAAAGCAGCTTAGGCTCTATGATGGTGACGATCCGTTAGAGGTTTGGGATGAGTGAGTACATTTTTAAAAATTAAATTTCTATATATATGTTCTACGGCTGTTGTATCTCAGATACTGTCTTAATTATATCTGCACAGTTGTTTTGTTTTTTTGTTTTTTATAACGAAGTTTCCTTCTCTCATATTTTTTTTAGAGCTCTTAACACTAATAACAGTCAGACCAGAATCAAAGTGTGTGAATCATGCCATGAAGACATTTTGCCCTTCGCTTTTCCTACATCACTGACTGTCATGTTTCTAAACTTTTGACAGGTACATCAAATGGACGGAGCAGAATTACCCTCGGGGTGGTAAAGATGGCAACCTGACGGAGTTGTTGCAGCGCTGCCTTACCCACTTCAAGGATCTGGATGTGTACAAAAACGATCCCCGATTTGTTCAGATCTGGATTAAGTTTGTGAGTGTGTGGCTGCTGTTAGGGTAACCACTAACACTGTAACAGATGGACTAAATCTAATACTAATTGAGTAGATTGTGTGGTACATTATCTGATAATAGTCTTTTTACCCTTTAGATAACTGGTACAAATTAAAGAAATTGTTATCCGTGGGGTTTTGTTTGTTTGTTTTTTTAGTTGAACATTGCAGTAAGTCTTAAATTCAGTGAAATTGCCAGGGCATTTTTCACACACTGAAGCTTTTAGTTTTAATCAGCAAGTACAACTGTCAACATCTGTAGAGCAGCAGTTAATCAGCCTGTCCACCCAGTAACAATATTTAACATACTGGCATCAGACTGTTACTAGTGTTAGAAATATTTGCCTTTTGTGTGTTGCTTGGTATGTCATATTATGGAGGGAGAAGAAGAAATTTATGCCCATATTTTTGCATACATGTGCTTTTCTTTCGTTTAGTAAAGAAAATTGGGTCAAGCCCAAACTTGCATTTTTGGGTTGAAATGCAGACTATTTCATTTGTTGTTAAAAATTGCAGCTTTTTTATTTTTATTTTTTTCAGGCAAACTTCATCGATGACCCACTGGAGATCTATTCGTACATGTTTGACCAGAGCATTGGATGTGGTTTGGCCAGTCTGTATGAAGAGTGGGCAGGTTTTCTGGAGCGAACAGGCAACACAAAGAAGGCTGACACTATCTACATGGAAGGGATTTTCCAGGGGGGCTCAGCCGTTGGATGTCCTGAAGCAGCGGCACAGGTATTAAAGTATATTCAGTAAATACAAACTGTTGGCATTGTTACTGTAACAGTGAGTGCCATTCATTTGGTGTGCTGTGATAAACAGTATCTTCAGTAACTGCAAACTGTGTACCATTCATTTGGTCAGTCACTGTGGGTAATATTACTTATTAGTAATAAACAATTTCTCAGTATCTCGTTTGTTCCACTGTTGTTTAGTATGCTTGTTAAAATCTGGTCAAAGAGCCTGGGAATGCCGATACGTCGATAGGTGGAAATACTGGCAGTCACCTGAAAATACTCTTACAGGCAAGTGAGAATACTGGTAGTCAAATTTTGGGGTAGGCAGGTCTGAGGTAAGCTTCTGGTAAAACTGTTCAAGTTCTTCTGATTTGGCACTGGGCTTCTTACCATGGCAATACCTTTCAGCTTTGTGGCTGTTAAAGAAATCAGGCTTTCTGTGGGTTCCTGCGGGCTTTGCAGTTCGATGCCACTCAGCACATGTAATAAAATGATCATTAGAACTAATAGAAACTTGTAGAACGTGTACACTCCAGGGATGGGTTTACTCAAATATGCCAATGAGACATTGTCTCCTTGACCAGTCATTTTTATGAGACATTTTCATTTTCTATGAGACAATCAAATTCACCCGCATCACTCTGTCACATGTCTGTGCCGAGAGCCTGTTCCTAAGTGCAGTGACGTTCAGGTTCTGAACGGAAAAGGACCTCTCGATCGCAGAACTGAGAAAACTGATAACGCGCCAATATTTTTTGCAACTCTTTCGAGCGAGAGTTCCTGGCAGCGCGCGTGGCGAGCGGGATAAGTAAGCCTCATCACTAATATTAGATTAGTTAACAGTCTCTATGACTGACACGGACAGCGCATCTCTGCTTCGCGTTGTCAAGTGCGCTTGTGATGTCATGTTCGTGCGACATATGACGCATTTTGCAAAATTTCTATGCAACATTTTATTAAAATATGAGACATAGTCGCACGGCGCGCGAGAAAATCGATCCCTGACACTCCCAAGCATTCATCAAGACTGCAAAATGTGCACACAGTGGGGCAATTCCCTCTGATAGTGTGCAGCTGGTTTTGTATGTGATTTCCAATGTCATGGTTTGGGTCTTAGTACTGTTACTCAGTTAGTGACAATCTCTTGAAAAATTATTGATCGTTTGTTTAAAATGGAAATTCAAGTTAGTTCATTTGTAGTTTTGTTCAAAATGAGGTATACAGAGAGATGGAATTTTCCACATTTTGTAGCGAGTTTCAGATGAGAGTGGCGCGTGGTATCACGCTTCAGCCACGGGAGGAAGAGGAACCCATGGATGAAGAACAGAGAATGATCCTGGGAAGGCTGAAAGCAGACAAGAAGAACCGTGTGGGCACTACTAGAACAGGCACAGTTAAGTTAGGTAAGCTTTCATCTGTGTGTTGGGTTGTTGATTTTATTGAAATTTGCAGTACAAGTGAGCCTTTGTTCCTTTTCTTTTTCTGAATTGCTTCGTGACCACTAGACATGAGTGTATGCTGGGCTTTAGTTTAGTTTAGTTTTAGTTTAATCCTCTTTATTCCCTGGGGAACATAGGGCTGCAACCACACTCCACGCCAGCGCACTCGGTTCTGGGACGCCCTCTTTAGTTCGGCCCACGTCGTTCCAGCGGCCTTGGCTTCAGCGTCCGTACTCCTCCGCCAGGTCTGCTTCGGTCGGCCCACTTTGCGCTTTCCCTGGGGGTTCCAATCAAGGGACTGCCTGGTGACATTTGATGTTGACTTTCGCAGAGTGTGTCCGATCCATCCCCATTTCCTTTTTTTGATCTCCTGCTCGATGGGGACCTGTCTTGTTCCCTCCCAGAGGTCTTGGTTGGTGATCACCAGTGGGTATCTGATGTTGAGAATGTTGCGGAGGCATCTGTTGATGAAGGTTTGCAGCTTGTGGGAGCTTGTCTTGGTGGTGCGCCATGTCTCCGGTATGCTGGGCTTAGTTTCAGATAAATTTTTTACAAAACTGAATTTTCCCTGGCTGGTGCTCAACTCTTGACCGTTCAAGTTGGTAAAAACAACCCATTCTATAATAATAATAGTAATAATAATGAGTATGGTATAGGCGCTTTACCCAATTTCATGAATCGGCTCAAAGCGAACTGAACCCAACACGCACGCTCACGTGAATCACACGCATTCTCTCAAACACTGGACATAAACACATTACAATCATGTGGTGCGAAGGGTCAGCTCAGCTATTTAAATTTCCGAATCTAGAATTGCATTTATTTTTAAAATTTGGTGGGCTGAACATTTCCAAAGCACAGGGGCAGGAAGCCGAAGTACCCGGAGAGAACCCCCGACGATCGGCCCGAATGAGCGGTGCCACATGTGAGAAGGAAAAACTCTTTGCCCCAAGTGGGACTCGAACCCCTGACCTCTCGCATTGGTGACAAGTCTCTTAACCAATAGACCACCGACCGCTATGTATCCTTACTCCTTACAAATTCATGAAATAATGTCAAGTGTCTGATAGCTGTAGCACTCTGTTTTTGGTGACGGTTTGTTCCCACAAGTGTAATTTTCACTGAATTTCACCAGGTCCTGCTCGGGGATTTGCGGTAGCCCAAGCGGCACCTCAGCAGCTGGCCCAGCCAACATTCCAGGTGTTCCAAGATGAGAATGCTCCCATTACCAGCGGGCCCCAGCAGACCGGAGAGTGGAAGACGGTGCCCAAAAGGGAGCAAACAAACCGTGAAAATGAGCAGGCTCCCGGTGTCTGGACAAAGGCCAGGGTCAGTGGAAGTGATGGGATGGGTTGAAAAAGCATTTGTTTTATGTTAAAGGCTACAATGTTTGGGTGTGTTGTTCTGTTTTATGTTAGACTGGCGTACATTTGTCTTACAGCAAAACTGTGGTATTTTGTGTTGGATTAAACAGTAATTATTCGGTTACAAGAGAATTATCTTACAGGGTCCATACAGGTCATGGAATCCTGGAAAAGTCATGGACTTTGGAAATAGCTTTTCCAGGCCTGGAAAGTCATGAAATTATCTCAAGAGTCATGAAAAGTCATGGAATTTTGGAATTTTATGGAAGCCATTTTGAGCCCAACAGTGAAACGGTCAGCTTGGTGATTATTCACTGGACAGATCGCCAAAAATACCAACAAATTGCCTTCCCATGAGGCTAATGACTAGCTCTGAACATTGATCTTGCTGACTGTGATAACTTGGATAAGCTCATAATTTCTACCCTCACGTGTGTCAGTGTGAAAGAGGGCGAGGAAGGTGTCATGGAAAACAGGAGAGTTGGCCTCGAAAAGTCATGGAAAAGTCATGAATTTTTTAGACTGTGAACCTGTATGGACCCTGAATTCTTATATCTATTTCACTGATGAAACTTGAAAGTTGTATTGTTATTGTAAAGTTCAGTGTACTTTTGACATGCACAGGTTTTTATTTTTATATAAATTTTTTTTTTTTTAATTCATTAAAAAAACATTTTTTGGTCATTTCTGTGAAAAGGTCTCACAACGCAAGGGCGCATCAGCTAGCGGATCTGGAGGACTTCCTCAGCCAACGTTCCACATCCATGAGGATGAAAACGTCAACCAGCCACACCAGTAAGGACAAAAGCAGTTTTGCATTGAATCACTGCACTAGTACTCAATTGCCAAACAATATTTTTGTGGTTTGGTGGGGGGGGGGGGGCTGCATTTCATTTTGGTGGAACCTTACACTGGTTTGGTTAATCAGTATTTGTAATGTTTGTAATACAAGTCTTTATGCTTTAGCGTGGACTGCTTTAGTTGTCACATTTGTATGGTGGCAGTCCAGGTTTATGTGTTCGTTGTGTTGCTCTCCTTTGCACAGCTGCAAACGTGAAAGTTGACCTAGTGTATTTTCATTGTTTTCATTGCAGTGTCCCTGTTGTAGACAAAAATGTTTTGAGTGCACGCAAGGCAGAGAGGCCAGGCCACATGCTGGACACGATCAAAAACCAGCAGGCTACATCCAGTGAACGCCCCATGTACTGTAAGGACAAGGTTTACTGTGGCACTGAAGAATTCTCTTTTGAAGAGATCCGTGCCTTGAAGTACACAGAGAAGCGCAGAAGACGGCAGATGGAAGGTACACTGGTTGTTAAAAAAACAACCAAACAAAAACAGTATGCCCTGTCATTTGCCTTTTCCCTGTCTAGAGGATTTTTTAGGAACAGCATCAATACAAAGAATATCAGTTTTGCATTTGTTGTGGTTGTTGACCCCAAGCAACACAGATTTCCTGCTTTCTGTTTTGTTGTTTGGCAATGTTTCTGTAATAATAGTTGTAATGAAGAGAGTAACTTTGATAGGTAAATACATGTACATTGTATATTATGTTTTTCGCCTATGCTTCATTTGTATAGTACTGTCTCAATTACAGAGGAGCAGCTAAAGCTGGCACAGCAGATCGAGGAGATGAGACTGCTGAAGGAGCAAATGCAGATGGAATTTGAACAGATGAAAGCTCAGCGTCAGATGCTAGCTTATCAAGCGTAAGTAGCTTTGTTCCCTGTATGTCTGATTATGTTTTCTGTGTTGCTGGGTATAAACACCTCTACTTCTTTGTGTGTGTGTGTGTGTGTGCGCGCGGTGGTGTTGATTTCTATTGAAAGATTTGATTTGTCTGATCATGGTAGTTAAAAATGAAACGTTTCTTGTCTTTTTCAGCCATCCAGGTGCACCGCCTCAAATGCGTCTAAGCATGTCATCACGGGAGAGCACAGGCGTTCAGCCCAGCCCGCAGGACTTCAGCGGGGCCAACCTCAGTCAGCAAACACCCAGCCAGTCAGCTCCCTTCCAGCAAGGCCCTCCTTCCTCGTCCTCGTCCTCTTTCACGGGAATGGGAAGGAGCCATCCACCCAACAGAATGCCAATGGCTGCAGGTCCGCATAACATTAATCTGAACAACAGTCAGCAGACACCTGTGTTCCACACCTCCAGCCACAGCATGGGACTGAGCAGCAGCGGAAGCTCTAGCGCGCACCAGCCCGGTCATCAGGTGCGTTCTGCTGGGCCTACACTGGATTCCAGTATGACCAGTCAGCGTACTCCGGTGTTCAACAGCTCCAGTTCCGCTTGTGTTGGAAGTGCTAGCTCTCAGTATCAGCTGCAGCAGTCACGTTCTGCTGGACCAACGCCAGAATCCAACACCTCAAAACATGTGAGTGATGTTCGCCTTCATATTACTGGCGTTGTCTGTTCCTTTGGGGGGTTTTCCGGAGTCAGTTGTAGTCATCAGACCTGTTTACCCTTACGATTTTGGCGTAAAATGTACGATATTCGGGTCGATTTTACGCTTGTACGCCAGGCCTGCGAAAACTACGCTTTTCCGGGAGCAAGATTTACGATTTCTTATTTTTTGGTATTTTGCGGTCTGAAGACATTTCCGCTGAGCCATTGTGCTTAACAGGCAGAATCTGATTGGCCTAAGCTCTCTCTTTGTCCAATCAGAATGTTCGTTGTCGGTCAGCCGCGCTGGGCCTCTTTGGCTTTTCCGATTCGCAATGGCCGACACGCTTCTCGTACATTTTCCTGTGATTAATTCGCATCGGAACAGCCCGGTCTATGGTTAATGTTGCAATGGCGTGGAACAAAACATGCAAAAATTCTTACACGGAAGAAATGACGAGGATGTGTGCCGGCAACAGTAAGCCAGCGGCGAAGAAACTATCGGCAAGTCCGACGTACCGTGAAATCTTCCTCTTCACTTTCGGTTCAGGATATTTAGCACAACGCGGTGTTTCAAGACGGATTTCTGTCTCACTCGGAGGGAGAAACGATTGCATTAAAGTGTGCATTTAGTGAGTGGATGTGTTTTCTGACTGGGATTTGTGTTGTTTTTTTATGGCAGAGGTTCCTTTTTTTTCTTTCTTTTTTTTTTGGTAACATTCAAGCCATGGAGCTTTCATCACATGCAGCTATCCGCAGCACCCTATACCGGGCCCTCATTGGCTGAATCGTTCACTTCCTACTTCCGGCAGTGGGCAGACGACATTTTATGTATCTCGGTTCGCAAGGACATCGGACATGTATACTGCTTGTTTGACGCGAAACACTTTCGCTTTCCAGATGATGCGAATACCTACTAAGACTATATTGCTTGTGGCAAGCTGCAAAACTGGGTTAAATCCTAGATCAGCGGCGCAAATTCCCAGTGCCAAATGGACTGACTGAAAATTTTCATGCCAAAAGTGTCCTCATGCATTCCGGAGCACGAATAAAACAAGCGAAAAAAAAAAAAATTTTCCCCGACATTTTTTAGATTTTTTCCCACATTTGCACCCACCTCCATTTGTTTTACACACATCTGCAGCCGTCTCCATCTGTTTCTGAACCTGCTTTCGTTTATCAATTCAAAGCCACTCACTCCTGCTTATGCTTCAGATCCTACTATCACGCCAAAATTGCATGTTTTTGGAAATTCTTTGTCGCTTTCACACGGCGTTGAAGTGACAACAAATGGAGGTGGGTGCAGATGTGGGGAAAAAATCTAAAAAATGTCGGGGGGGGGGGGGGGGGGGGGAAACAACCATTAACATAGTGACCACTGAATTAATAATAAGAATAAGAATAAATGTTTGTATGGCACATTTCTTTAAATAAAACTCAATGCACACACACACATTTTACAACAAAGGACAGAAATACACTGGTGAAACTGACTAGTTAGGCTAGTTATTTATGGCCTCAATTAAATCTGCCAGCCAGTTACAGAGCACTCAACACAACAGTGTCAAAAAATAGTGTTTACAAAAGAAAACACACAGTGAATGAATGCGAGTATAGATGCTACAGGTGTAAGGGTTTCAAGAAATGCCTGCACTGAAAAAAACACCCCCAAACCTAGCTAAAACATGACAAATTTGCGGATATGTGCTGGATCTACATGGTAATTTGACATACCGAGCTTAGAGAAACATATTGAACACATACATGTACATCTATCAGTGGACCGTGTGTACATACATGTACATGCGGTTTTAATATCACAACACTGCCGGACTATTCCTGCATGACTGGCACTCGTAAACATCCAATGTACAAGCCGGTAGCATCACACCTGTAGCAGACGACCGGAAGTACTGTCTGACCAACGTGATCTGAACAACCAATGCGGGCTCGGTATAGGGTGCTGCAGATAGCTGCATGTGCTTTCATCTCAGTTTGTGGTCCCTTAGTACGGGCCCACTACGGTTGCCGGGCAGTGTAGATCAGATACCTCTAGATGAAAACTAGTGAATGACTTTTTCACACCCCGGCCGCCCACTTACACTAGTATTAGCACTTGTTGGTTTGTTTTGTGTTTTTGTAAGAGCAAGTCACAGATAGTCATATAACCATGATAATGGCATACCTGACAGTCTGACTTTTGTTTTTGAAGACTTGTATGTCAGTACTAAGGCATTTTATGCTTTGGAAATGTGCAGCATCTGGCAACACTTTAGGTGTCCAGTATGATATTACACACTTACCCAGTCAGTCAACAAAACTCAGATTTCTCATTCTTGAATATTTTTATGAACAACATGGACCAAATGATTTTGAAAGCACATAAATTGAAAGTCAGCACGCGCATACAGCATTAATTCCTGGCATTTTGGTCCGTGGTCTAGATTGTACTACTTTTTGCCAAATTGTACTACTTTTTGCTTCTGATCTTACTACTTCTCAATGCTGAGGGTAAACAGGTCTGAGTCATTGGAGTGCAAAGTTCTCTTTGTTGCTTTTAAAAATGGCTCCGTTACTTTGTTTAGTGTGCCATACATGCTGTTGTATAGGACTGTATTCTTAGTTTGCTTTGACACTTGCATCATGTTGAAAGCAAACTTACTCATACTTCTGCAAACCACATGTGCGCGTGTGTGTGTGTGTGTGTGTATTTACATTAAGCAGACTTGAATGAATGTCAACGCTTGCCTTTCAGAATTAGTGGTGTGTCAGTAGTAAATGATGACTGTCATCTTGTCTTGTTTTCAGAGCCTGACAGGAGCGTCACCCACCATCAACATGAAGGAAGCCCTGCAGATGGTGCAAGGCATGTACAACGCAACACTGGACTGTGACAGGATGCAGGCCTGGGCCCCAGAGGACACGGAGATGACAGGTGAGTCGGGCATCAGTGAAATGCTTGGTGCACGTCGCTTATTGTCATTTGGTAAAAGGGCCTAAGTGTCATGGATTTGATAAGTACTTGGACTCATTTCCTGTTTTACACTTACAGTAGAATGGGACAGTCACATGTGACATTAGCTCATGAATGACTGTGCTTTGTAATGTTTCTTGTGCTGCTGTTCACAAAATGGTGACAGGTTTTCCTCTGTGTGCAACAAACTAGTTAACTCTGTTACTCTTCAATTTTATGTGTGAGGTTTCCTCTTCCTGTCTATTATTACAGAATATGTGTGCAATCAGCAGCATGTCTGTCAAGAGTTTGCAACCAGCAACTAATCAGAGTTATCACTCAGTGCAGCAACTCGTTGATATGTATGTAAGTGATGGTTGCTTTGAAATAGTATATCCACAGCAAGATGATAATAATTTATTGATAAGGAGACACGATGGATGTCCCATATAAGTTAAAGTCCATCCACTAACAGTTAGTCTTGATCTCTGTAGGTGCTGTGGATGGACTGGCACCAGCCCCCGCAAACTCTGCTCCCTTTGCTGTGTTTGATGAGTCAAAACAGAAACCAGCACAGCCTGCTATTGCCATCTTCTGTGACGAGAATGTTGACCAAGAGAACAGGTATGTTTCAGACCTATCAGCAGCATCTTGTGTCCTGTCATGTGGATTTTAAAATCCAGTGATAAACAGTAAGTTTGCTTCATTGTTTCATTATTCTGCACAGGCTGTATTCACAGCGGCCTGGAAAAAGCAGCGCAAAATGCCATGTTCGATAAGTGTAAAGCAGTTATGTTATTTCCTTTTTTATGGGTGTGGTGTGTATTTTTTGTTTTGTTGTTTTTTTCCCCCACCAAACTACGCAACAGCAGTCAGAACGATGATATCTGATGGCATTTTGCAGACCACCCAAGCCAGCTGGGCAGCAGGGGAGAGTTGCAGTAGGCAGGGGTCTCTCTGCAGCAAAGATGGTGCTGCAGGAAAAGCCCATTTCTGGACCTGCTCCCACAGGACATGCATCACAGCCGAGACAGGTGTGTAGATTTTTAATTTTAGGTAATGGCAAGTGACAACTAGCGTCTTGCGGACATGACTTTACATAACACAGTATTACATTCAGCAGAGTTTTGTACGCAGTTGGGGAGCCGGGGTGGCCGAATGATAGAGCGTTGAACTTCTAATGCTCGGGTCGTGAGTTCGTATCCCGACTGGGGCCAAATATTTGTGCTGGCTTTTTCATCGTTGCCCCATCTATGATATCACCTGTATGTGGTGGAAAAGGACGTTACAACTTACACCCCCAAACAACCACTCACCCACCCTTGTACACAGTTGTCGCTGGAGAAAATCAGAGGTAGGTTTTTTTATTGGGTGTGTGAAATTTCACTAGAAGTACAAAATGGTATGCACAGGATTTTGTGCCAGGATATATCTTGCCTCATAAGTCTTTGTCACTAAAACTCCCTCACAGATGGTCCCAGCAGCTGCTGAAGAAGAGCCAATGCACGAGGGGACTGAGTTCTACCCTCACTATGACGTAACTCTGGCTGCAGTTGGGTCACAGGAGAGTTTTGCAGCCGCTGCGCACGCTGCATCAACACCATTTGGCCTGGCGGGAAGTGATGGGCGTCGTCTGCCTTCTTTTCCACTCAGCTCTATCAAACCCAATAAGTGAGTTGTGAAAGTCTGCTTTCACACAGTATGTGTTGCATTTTCACATATAGTGCACATATGACTTTTCCAATATTTTGTGTGTTTCCAGCAGCATTTCAATTCATGTAGTGTCTCAAAATAACAATTAGAAGACAGCCATTTATTTAACAACACCTGTAATTGTAATACATAAATAGCAGTGGGTATTAGCTAGTGTTTATTGTGAAGGGTATCAAAACACAACATTCTTAAGTGTTTTTGTGCCTTTGGTGAAAATTAGCTGGTTTCTGATTCTAGGTGTCAGCCCTAGGCCATTTGGTTCAGTTGAGTCTTAAGACGTTTTTCTTGGCTGATCTTTTTTCTTTTCTTTTTTGAATATGCAAGCATGTTGCTTCAATCTGAATGTTTGTGACAGAGTGGTGGTGCATCAGCAGCACTCAGATGAGGAAATGGATGGCAGTGGCGACCATGTGCAGCCTGGCCAGTCTCGCAGTCAACTCCAGCAGCAGCAGCAGTACCAGACGTTCAACACCACTGGAGTCACACCCAACAAGAACGATCTGAGGTGAGCTTCCACCGAAAACAGTTGAACTTCAGTGTCCATAGGAAGAAATTTGGCTTGTGCAACGTGATACATAAAACAAAAATCAAACAATAAACATTATTAGTATTGGATTTATTACATTGTGTGTGTGTGTGTGTGTGGGGGGGGGGGGTAGGTAGGTAGGTACATGATGAGCAAGCCTGGCATGTGTCAAGTTTTGTTCCTGATTATGTGTGTTACCGAACATTGATTATGGGAACGTGGTTTGTTCTAATCTTGTTTCTTCTGCCCACAGTCCAATCATTGAAGGAAGCACGGAGGGCAGCAGTGAAGAGTCCAAGTCACAGGCAGCAAGCACGCTGGGAGCCTCTCACTCCCACTCACACGTCTCCACCTCAGGCTTGTCGGTCAGGACTCCGGCTACTGGCTCAAAAACCCGTAGCTCCAAGCAGAACACCGACATGCTCCCCCTGCCTGAGGACCCCACAGATCAGCACGTCATTGACACCTCAGCGTACGTGCCCCCAGAGCCTGACGAGAAGACTGAGGCTTTGCTGTCCATGTCCGTGTGCATCGACCCTCACAACCCCTTCGATGCCGCGACGATCAGCAACTTCTTGAAGCGAGTCCAGCCGCCTGTCAGTAGGAGGCCTGGTTATGTTGCTTGCAGCCAGCAAGTGCCTGACTTCAGCAACTGTCAGTTTATCAATCTCGGTAAGCTAGTTTTTATGTCAAATTTTGTTTCTCACTCCCCTGCCGGGTTTGGGGTGATGAACGAAATTTCGTTTGGTGAGGGATTTCCTCAGCTTGTTTTTGAAAGACAGTCCGAACTGTTTAGCTTTCCTGTGTATGTATACGTGTGTGTGTGTGTGTGTGTGTGTGTGTGTGTGTGTGTGTGTGTGTGTGCTGTGTCATCACACCCAATGGATGTCAAGCATTTCTCTTTAGAAAAGACTGAGAGTGTGAATAATTGCTGCAATTTTTCACTCAAATGGTAATTAAACAAACTTTATTTGTCTCTATTTATCTATCTATCTACTCATTTCTAGGGGATGATACATATCAGCTTATGGGGCTGATCGGCGAAGGCGGCTATGCCAAGGTGTACCGTGCCAGTAAGTTTGACACCGATTTTGATGACTCGATGGATGACATGGCCGTGGACGGCTCATCGTCTTGTGTAATCAAGGTCAGTGCTGCAGCCCTCACAAGAACATGAGTCTTTGTATAGATAAGGTGGATGCATTAGAGGAAATTAGACTTGTTCATTGACTGTGTGCAGCGAAACTGTGAGTGAACAGAAAAGAGAATGATTGTTGTGGTTATTCAGACAGTCTGGTCATGTTTTTGTTGTTTGTTTTTCACCTGTTTGTTTTTCACCTTATTTTATTGATATAAGCAGCTAATGACTATTGTTGTTCAGGTCTTGGCTCGGACTGTCTTTTCCTTTCTAACACCCGTTCCTGATCCTGTGTGAACAGGTGCAGAAGCCTGCAGCTCCTTGGGAGTTCTACATTTGCTCTGAAGTGCAGGAGCGGTTGCGGCGGCTTGCAGGCCCCTTTGATGTGGTAAGTTCATGTCTCTCTGCACATGTATGTATTGCACGAGTACTGCTTGTTACAGACAATATAGATCTGTCAGCTCTTGAAGTGTGCCAGACCACGGTTGTGAGGAATTTGCCCACGACTGGTTCTGCGTACGTGGTGAGAGTTTGTGTTTGAAGTTTGTGAGGAATTTGCCCACGAGTGGTTCTGCGTATGTGGTGAGAGTTTGCGTTTGAAGTTTGTGAGGAATTTGCCCACGACTGGTTCTACGTACGTGGTGAGAGTTTGCGTTTGAAGTTTGTGAGGAATTTGCCCACGACTGGTTCTGCGTACGTGGTGAGAGTTTGTGTTTGAAGTTTGTGAGGAATTTGCCCACGACTGGTTCTGCGTACGTGGTGAGAGTTTGTGTTTGAAGTTTATGTTGTGCATGTGTTGCAGCGACCAGCCATGAATGAAATCAGCAAGGGTTACTTCTACCACGATGGCAGCTGCCTGGTCAGCGAGTTCTGTCCTCTTGGCTCTCTACTGGTAGGTCGATTTGGGTGTTACGCACTAGTCAGTTTATCGGTAGACCTCTTTTTTAACTGAAACACATGTACATTCCAAGATTATGGTACAAGGCTTCACAGAAGATAACTTTTGTCGTGGAACAGTTGCACTTGTGAAAGAGTGTAAAGACCCTGATTTTAAGATTTTTAGGCTCACAGATCATATTGAGCTGTTTTAGTGATGTCCAGCATCATACCATTTAAGGCACATGCACAAAGACATACACAGACAAGCTTGAGTTCAGCTGATCGAAGCAAAAACGCAGTAGCTGGTGACAGTGTCCTGCACGGCACTCAACCTTGGAGCTCTGGACGGCTGAGTTTTCCTGGTTTGCACGGCCATCAAACAGTGCGTTGCATTCAGAACTCTACTAATCTCGAAGCTAGACTGTTTCAAGCAAACGTGTAGGCACAGCCATCAATGCAACTGTTCCAAAACAGAACCTAAATAAAACTTAAAGCTGGTAGCAGCAGCGCCTAGAATTGTAAGTACTAAAAGTAGAGATCTGATGTGCACCATGAACTCACTGTGTGGGTGAGAATTCAAACTGTCCAAAGCTCTTCTACTCAGCAATTGGTGGCAGTACGTTTGACACCTCATTGAGCCTTCAGTTTTAAACACAACTGAAAGACCTCGGTACAATTTGTGAGCTTTCCATTGAAAGATAGGGCTTTGCGAGTCAACTCTGTGGCTTCTTGTTACAGACGCTGGCAAATCAGATCAAAGGTCAGCGTGACCTGATGGCCAACTTGGAGCCCCTGGCGGTTTACCTGACTGTGCAGCTTCTGCACATGGTGGAGGCCTTGCACCGCTGTCGCATCATCCATGGGGACATCAAGCCGGACAATATCCTTCTTACAGGATTGTGAGTTACTGTGGATATTTGTGTGTGTGTGTGTGTGTGTGTGTGTGCAGTAATTGTAAGACTGACTTTGATTAAGATTTGTAAAAGGACACTGCTTTGCTGTGTAGTTTCGGATTCAGACACTACATGTATCTTTATTAGAGGGAGTTGAATATGTAGGCCTCTGGTATAATGCCTAGTAATAATTACCAGCTCTTGTCTGCTGTATTGTAGTGTATGGGACTGGATTTGTTTGCTAATTGTTCTCCTTCTGAGCTAAATTGTATTTACTTGCTTGGAGTGAAATACAGGAAGAATCTGACCTGCTCTTCAGATAAAATATATATGTAAATGCACAAAAATGTCAACATTCACACAGCACACATTGAAGTTAGAAACATTGTTTGCACAGCCCTGAGGTGCGAGTGAGCAGTGACGTGGACAAGGTGTTTGGCCATTGGAGCCAGTGTCTGAGGCTGGTGGACTTTGGCCAGGCCATCGACATGTCTCTCTACCCCAGCGGCACAACCTTCATGGCTCAGGTCGGCACCTCGGGCTTCCAGTGCATCGAGATGATGACTGACCGACCTTGGACGTACCAGGTAAACAAGAACTTAACAGCCCATCTGCATCTCTGCCAAAGATCTGCTATTGTTCTTTCTAATGTTTGCAACATTTGCGAAAGTGTCTGTGCTGTGGTGTACCACTATCTGTGCAAGATTGAGGTGTCAGAGCACGGACATCAGTGCATCCGCATGTGTGTGTGTGCACACATGCGCGCACGACTGAAGAATTGGTGTGTATGATGGTGATGAGACAGTATTGTGAACATTTGCTGCAGGGCATTCCAACATATATACATGCTCTGCCTGCTGTATAATACATCCTAGCTGTACATTCAGTCACATTTTAACAGAATAATAATTATGTAATTAAGTCATGCATGATTATGCCAACCAACAAAGTTGCCAAACATGCTGGATAAACACTGATATCTGAACAGTAATGGCAGTGAAAATAACAACAGTGACTTCTCCTAGGCCATGCATGCTATTGCTAGCAAGATGAGTCTCATAACTGAAGACTTTGCTTGTCAGTTCAGTTTCATCTGTTTTACAGACTGACCTGTTTGGGCTGGTCGGGTCCATCCACGTGCTTGTGTTTGGCCAGTACATGAAGGTCTACTGCTCACAGGGCCAGTGGCACATGACGTCCAGCTTCCAAAGGTTAGTGGCATGAAGATGTTTAGTGTTATTTATGTAGCCTGGAGGTGCAGCCTCCATTTGTTGTTTTGGAAATGAGGTTCTGGTATGTACTATATTGCATGTACTAGTTTAAGCATGGGCGACAAGTTTGTTGTGGTGTGTTGCTAGCCTCAACTTCATCATGGAACATGGACAAAACATATGTTTTGGGGTCACTATTTTCTTATTATTTTTTTTATTATGCAACACAGAGATGTTGAGTGTTGACATGATACTACTCACACCCAAAGTGTATCAGTTTCAATGTCATTCCTGCAAAGGTGCAGTTATCCAAACCAATGAAGGACACTTTGGGGGGCAAATGTGTTTGTCAAAACTTACCACCAGTTATCTGTACCCCACAAGCAAAAGTAACCAAGCAGGTTTTGTGCTTAAAGCACTAAAGCACCTCTCTCTGTGTGGCAGGAAATGGAAGGTGGACCTGTGGAAAAAACTGTTCCATCAACTGCTCAACATCGAGGACTGCGACCACCAGCCAGACCTGGCTGCCCTGCGCCGCGAGTTCGAGCAGCACTTCATCAGCAACCTCATTCACGGTTTCCAGCCGGTACTGGCGCGCATCAGGGCCATAGCTTCGTGACATGCGTAGTGTCCAACAGTGAACTGATTCATCGTGTGTATGATTTTGTATCTAAGCTGTGTGTTCCCAGTGGAAGATTTAGCTAAACCGTTGACCTGAAACTGTGTGGTACGTTTCCTAACGGTTATCAACAGGGTTAGTCTGTGTAGAAAGCAGGACTGGTGTGGTGAATTTACCTACGCATTTTTTTTCCAGTCAAGAAGTGAGAATGTGTGCTTGAAAAAGTGAGTGTATGTTATTTAGTAAGTTGGAGTCAGATATTGAAGCTGGAGTGAAAGCATCCTATCTCTACCTGTGCTTCGGCAAAACAAAAGTGTCCATTTCAGCAAGACGGGGAGACTATTCATTAGTTGTCTTTGGATGCAAACTGTAACAGGAAATGGCCTGCACTTTGCACAGCATTCCTTTTTCAAACTTTTCAAGCAGTGCACTTTGTTGAGTACCTCCGTCTTACAGATGGATAAAAAAAATGACAAGCGTAAGTGTGATCCTAGTGTATTTTTCTCTATTACCACCAAAACTAAGGGGTCTATGTCATTGTGAACAAACCAGGCAGGACGCAGGTGTACCACATTCAGTTTGGTGGTGCCTTTTGAACAGTTGCACAGGTGACATACATACAGACACATTAAAAGAGAAAAAAAGCTCAATTATTGGAGATACAGATTTGCCTGTTTTAGTTTGGTCATGGTTTTGTACCACTGGAGTGCTTGTTTCCATTGTTGAAGATGGTTTCAGTGTACTAACAGTTTCCATAGCAGTACTTTTGAAGATCTGTGTATACATCTCATTTAACTTTTTAACATGGTGTATGTATTACACGGGATTAAGAACCAACAGTGATGCCAAGTTTGAAGTTTCAATAGAATATATCCTCATGTACAGCCATTCTGTGTGTTCCACTGTTTTGACCATTTCAGGGAAAGTGGATTTGATCGTGCATAAAACATCAGTCCAAAAAATAAAAAGACACGACACCAACTTTTGACTTCTTGGTTTGTTGTGAAAGCAGACATATTGTGGTGGACAACAGAAACTAACCAAGGAAGTTCAGTACCCACTGATGGTCATAGCTATCATGAGAGTGCAAACAGAAATTCCCGCTGCATCAAATCTGTGAGCTTTTCACCTTTCGGGTGCAAGCGCAAGAGTTTTGCTGGTGAAGCATTCTGGCCGCCCTAAACCTTTTTACCATGTAAAACATCATGACCATGGGTATGTCTGCAGCAAGCCCGTCGCATGCAGCTGAAACATGAACACATGAAACAACAGCAACTCCTAAACAACAAAGAAAACCCACTTTAGCACTATTGTCTTAATTTGTGTGATATTCATTTTTTGGGGGGCCATTGTAACCCTAAGTAATAAGAATATAGTATCAGAGTGCAACCAAGTGAACACAAAGCACAACACACACTCAGCCTGCATGAACGGTGCTACATACAGCACTAGCAGCAAAAAAAAAAAAAAGCTGGTGCCCAAGCAGGACTCAAACCCCCATCCTTTCGCAGGCATTATCACCACTGCTCCACCAACCGCTCCAGTGTGTGTGTGTCAGTGTGTGTGTGCAGAATTTTAATGTATTATATTGTCACTGTACGTTTGAGCAGATATGAAATTTCCCCACGAGGGATTAATAAAGTACTCTTACTTTATCTTGAATAATTAAATGCTGTAAACTTTTTTACCTTTTGGGCCATGAGAACAGTTTGATGTTTGTTTATTGTAAGGAACTTGACTGGTTACTGTGGCGGTGTGGCCAGACACGAACAAGTGGATGGACCCAGCCAGACCAGACTGGACGTTTGCAAAAAAATAGATGAAACTAAACTGTACTGACTAGCAGTCTTCTATCATGAAACTCCTTCTGCCGGCAAGCTGAGGCCGATGAAAACTTCACGCGTGTCACTCATGCACTGCCTGTTAGATGACATCTAGTGTATGTCCTGCATGTTTGGTAGCTGTGGAAGCACTGACTCCATATCACCCCTGTGTGTACCATGAGTTGGTTACACTGCCAAATTGTATGTAAGAGGGAATGTAAATAGTGTGTGTGTGTGTGCGCGTGCGCGCGCGCGTGTGTGTGTGTGTGTGTGTGTGTGTGTGTGCGCGCGCGTGTGTGTGTGTGTCAGTGTGTGTGTGTGTGCTCTATGCGCAGCGAGTCCTCGGAATTTAGAGAGCGGCGCTCTATAAAAACTATGTACATTGTATTATTATTATTATTATTGAGTTTAGCAGCTATGGTACATGTATGTGTCGTAGTTTTAGGGTGTGAGTGTGTGAACAGAGACACCAGCCAATTAACCAACCAAGTAACTAACTTTCACTGACCGGCCAACCGAAAAGAAAAACCATCAAAAGAAAAAAATCCCAACCAAACCTGACATTACCAACAACATCAACAAAACAAAACCGCACGTTTGAATAATGCTCCTGAATATCTTTATTACTCTTCCCACACAAAACAGACAGTGCCATACATTCGAGGCAAATCGTGGTTGTATTGAGAAGAACTAGAAACCAGGAACATCAATTTGCAGTTGATAAGGTATAGGGGGTGTTCGTTGAAAGACAGCGTCTCTCACTGCATCACCGTCAGTGGACGAGCGTGCTTTGATATATCCCCCACTTCTTCTCCTCACTGTGTTGGCTGGAGCTTCTGTGTCAGAGACATGTGCTTGTGCTCCATGAACATCTCTTCCGCCTCTACATCTCTTTTCGAGTCACCTCCGGAAGAACTGGAGGAGGAGCTGCTGGAGGAGGAGCTGCTGGAGGAACTGGAAGCGGTCTCAGCTTGGGTCATGGCGACAAGGAGGGTGCCGAGGAGCAGTTGAAGGAGCAGAGTTTTCCACAAAGCCATTGCGATCAGTTGTTGGTAGTTTTGCCTGCAATTTGACGTGTACTTGTCGTTAGTTACCTGTAGCACAACATTCACTGCGCTTTCAGGCAAATAACTGCATAATTTTGTTGGTACAAACTGGGTGAAAGAAGCCACCAAAAAAAAGAAGAAGAAGAAACAAATCACTAAGGAACTGTGAAAGCCCACTTAATGTTGTGCTAAAGGTTAGAAAAAAAATTGACAAGTCCACGTCAACTTGCAGGCAAAACTATCAACAACTGATAACAATGGCTTTGGGGAAAACTCTGCTCCTTCGACTGCTCCTCGGCACCCTCCTTGTCGCCATGACCCAAGCTGAGACCGCTTCCAGTTCCTCCAGCAGCTCCTCCAGCAGCTCCTCCTCCAGTTCTTCCGGAGGTGACTCGAAAAGAGATGTAGAGGCGGAAGAGATGTTCGTGAAGAACAGTGACATGCCTCTGCTGCAGAAGTACCACCCAACTCGGTGAGGAGAAGAAGTGGGGGATATATCAAAGCACGGTCTTCCACTGACAACGAATCCCATCATATACCTTATCAACTGCTAATTGATGTTTCTGGTGTCTAGGCCTTCTCAGTGCGACGATGATTTGCCTCAAACGTGTGGTACTGTCTGTTTTGTGTGGGAAGAGTAATAAAGATGTTCAGGAGCATTATTCAGTCGTGCCGTTTTTGTTGGTAATTTCTGGTTTGGTTTGGATACTTTTTTTTGTTTTTTGTGTGTGTGTGTGTTTTGTTTTTTGTTTTTTGGTTGTTGGCCGGTCAGTAAAAGTTAGTTACTTGGTTGGTTGGTGTCTCTGTTCACACACTCACACCCTAAAACGACAACACATACATGTACCATAGCTACTAAACTCAAATATATATACAAAGCTACCTAACATGCAGGACAAACGCCAGACGTAATCTAGAGGCAGTGAAAGGAGTGAACTCTTCATGGGCCTCAGCTTGCTGGCGGAAGGAGTTTCAGGTTTTGTACTACTGGAGTGCTTCTTTTTCCCATTGTTCAAGATGATGCCAGTGTACTAACATTTTCCATAGCAGTACTTTTAAGGATCTGTGCATACACCTCATTTACTTCTTAACTTTGTGCATATATATATATTATGCAGGACTGAGAACCAATAGTTACGCCAAGTTTTAAGTTTCAAGAGAGTATCCTTATGTGCAGCCATTCTGTGTTTTTCACCGTTGGATCATTTTAGTTTAAATGGATTTAATTGTGCAGTAAAACATCAGTCTAAAAAAAGATATTTAAAAAAGACATGACACAAACTTTTGATTTCTTTGTTTATTGTAAAAGCAAACGCATTGTGGTGAAAAAACAGAAACTAACCAAGGAAGATGAAAAAAAAAAAAAAAAAAACCCACTCAGAACCCACTGACGGACATAATCATCATGAGAGCGCACAAATGGAAACTCCTGCTACCAAGAATCCGTGAGTTTTCCAGAGTTTTGCTGGTGAAGCATTCTGCCCCCCCCCCCCCCCCTTAAACCTTTTTAACCATAACAAAAATCATGACTTTCAGTGGGCACTGAGTGGTATTTTCCCAACAGCAAATTCGTTTTTCTGTCAAGCCACCATCCTGAACCCGTGCTGGCGTCCACGTTCATCGACTGCAACCGGTAATGTTGAGCCAGGATGAGCTGAACACTCTCTCAAACACGTGCCTCTCCAAACCGTACAAACCAACATTTTTGTTTTCCTGTTTGTTGTGATCTTGAGTCAAACATTTTTGTGGACGGGAGGAAACTGCCTCCCCAAATGAGTTGAATACAGGTATGTGGTTACTAAAATGAGACCGTTCTGCCGGTTGAAAAGCAGGGAAATGCGACACCGTCCCAAATACTGTTAATAATTCACTTTTACTCCCTGTTGACGGGAAAAAACACGGAACTTCCGTCTCAAACAGCAGTGATACAAATGCAAACAGAAATGAGCTTAAATCAGTGGGGAAATTTAGCTTGCAGATTTGCAGCGAACTTCAACAATTCAACAAAATATACAGACCTAAATCAGGCTGGACAACCCACAGTCAGGGTTTCTATGCCATCGGTGGCGGGGGGGGGGGGGGGGGGGGGGGGGGGGGGGGGAATTCATACAAAGACAAAACACAGCTTGTAAAGAGGCTAAAAGAAGACTACCATCAAGAAAAACACAGAGACAATAATTATTGTTCGAGCTTGCAGCATGCATATAAATCAATATAATGGTATTGGTTAGAAGTGTCGCATCATTGGCTGCTCTAGGCTGACTGCTTACCTGCTGAATTTGAAAACCTGGACAGTATATGTACATGTGTATACATTTCAAGGAAAGAAAACTTCCCATCCCAAAAGACAAAGTAGTGATGGGCAGTCTACTGACAAAAAAGCACCACAAAATGTAAAGTCTGTGACATGTACATACAGAAAAGGAAGATGTGCTGAGATGGACAGTATGTCCAAAAACAGCTATTGGCCTTTTTTTTTTAAAATCTGGCATGCCAAAACCCCCAAAACAGAACTGAATTTCAATTCCCCCCCCCCCCCCCCCCCCCCCCCCCCACCCCCCCCCCCCCCCCCCCCCCCCCCCCCCCCCCCCCCCCCCGCCTCTTATCTACTCAGTTCAGGACTCAGCTCGGCATAAAAATCATATGCTCTCTGGTCTGCAGCAGTTTTGAGTTGGATTATTCTGGCCGACTTCTGAACTGTACTGTTGTTTGGAAACCCTAGCACATCAAATCTATGGCGCTTTGGGGCCTTGGGGTAGATGCGCACGGTTTACCGGTCAGACTTTAAATTGATATGAAGCGCAAGGAGGTTGGTTACCAGCGCCTACAGCATATCACACCAAGTGCAGCTCGCAAATTGTCCCCGTCCACAGGTGGGGTTTGAGCTTTTTTTTCCCCCAGATAAACACAGAAAACAACTCAACAGACTAACTGCGAGAGCTTCATAAGACAGACGTAACATGCTCAACAACAACAATCGGAAAATACAAGGGGAAGGAAGGGAACGTTACATCAGTGGGTGAGCAGCCAGCCTCTGCACACAGCCTGTGTGGGAGTCAGAACAAAGCCAATCTTCTGTCCCGAAGCCCTGCCCACTGACGGCACCAGTCACAGCACCTCTCTCCACTACCCGCTAGGCCTCTGTGTGGAAATGCGATCCTCCCAAAAACTTCTTGTGCAATATTAACCTTACTCCAGATCAGAGTATAAGCCTGATCCAGGAAAACCTTTTTCACATTTCAAGCTCAGCACCGCAAATAAAGACAGACAAGGCATGGTGCTCGTCTGCCACCAAGAATACCTGCCGCTTTGATCACTTCAACGGACACTGAGGTGTTTTGGCTTGAATAACTCTGTGCTGTATTTTGCAAGGGGGTGCACTTCCACAGGAGGTGACTGGAGGTCAGAGGGCAGCGCTTGCTGGAGACTACATGTGGACCTTCTCATGATAAGAACTCTGTGTCGTAACAAGGTGAGCTACAGTTTGAGACAGAAAATACACATCATATTCACACGAATTCACCTTAATCAAAGTTCTGCACAAAAAAAAAACAAAAAACCAACAACCCTATCACAACAATGGTGAATTCAACTGACAATGAGCCTGCACATCGCAACCAAAAATATAAAAATTTGTGTGTGTCGTGCACACTGCATAACACGAAAATTGCATAGCACAACACAGCAGTTTGTACCGTAAACGAACGTAAAAAGTGTCTTGTCATGGACGTGTATGGTGTTTAGAAGAAGCAAATCTGTCAGTTGCATATCACAAAAATAAGATGCTAGTGGTACGTGTAACAGCACTGGTTTCTACTCAGCACATAAAACAAAAGCTGCAATGGTCTAACAGCCTGTACAAGTACCCTATTTCCCGCACACTATGAATATTCATGACTGGGATTTGTTCTCAAAATGCGCGAACCTTTTTCACAGCTGAGCTATGAAGTATGTGTATTACTGCTTGTAAGCTGTGACCTTTTGCAAGTTAGATGCAAATGAAACTGGGGAAAAAAAAAGAAAAAAAAAGCATTTCAGTCATCCCATTTCCCAGCAAATTTCGGTGCATTAGACGAATAATGAGATACGCATCTGTGAAAAGTATAGCTGGTGTGACCCGTTTCTCACAAGCTGTTTGCTACCGTAAGGTGCAAATGACTTCTAAAGTGTGTGGACGGACAAGTGTGCATTTCATATCTGACTAGAGAAAAATTCCATTCACTGGATGCACTTATTCTGATCAGGAGAAAAAAAAAAAAGGTGCAACCAAGTACAAAATTTGACTTCTGATGTCTATGTATTATTTCAAGAGCGCTGGGAGAGGATACTTTTGATCTCAACAGTCCTCCCTCTTCACATCCGCCAATCTTTTTTTTTCTCTCTTTCTCTTTTCAAGTCACCTAACATCCAGACTGTATTAACCTTTTCACTGTCACACACTTTTGGGGGTCACTCACCATTTACATCCCTTTCCGTCACATGATGTAAAGCACACAACAAAAACTTACCCTGCCTTAAAAGAGCTTTTTAAATAACTCTCTTTTCAAGTCACCTAACATCCAGACTGTATTAACCTTTTCACTGTCACACACTTTTGGGGTCACTCACCATTTACATCCCTTTCCGTCACATGATGTAAAGCACACAACAAAAACTTACCCTGCCTTGAAAGAGCTTTTTAAATAACTCCCACGACTCATTTTTCGATGAGTTTGACAAAGCGGAAAAAAAATTTGATTTATGAAATTCTGTGATGGTGGCAGTGGAAAAGGTTCAACTAGTTATGGAAAATCACGGTTCTTTCCACCTGGCATGTACTCAAGAACTACAGCATTTTGCGTGCAAATCACCTACAAGCAGAAAAAAAAAGAAGAAAAAAAAAGGGCAATGAGATACCATAAGCAAACCTCAACAGCTTTTGCGTTAGCTGATAATGTAGCCGCCTAAACTACTGCGCAACTGACAGCATTTGGAAAACAATATCAAATATGCACCATTAGCGTATCACATGATCAGAGAAGACTGGTCACCAATGTGTTCCAGCTTCCGTGACGTAAGTATACAAGGTTAATCAAAAGTATCTTTAAATTAGATGGACGGATCTTCTTTTTTTTGAGGCAGAAGTTGGTGCCTAGCTGTACAGTAAAACATGTTTAATATTCGCAAAGAGTCTATACACAACCTTTGTACAAAGTCAGAGCGATGATACTTTTGGTATTTTTCAAAATTGGCTAGTATACTTTGTTACAGACATTCAGACAAAACAAGCAGGACAGCACCATACAGTCTTTTTTTTTTTTGCATGGTAGAGAAGGAAGCAAAACAACTGCAATTTCCTTTTTCAAAACAATGACATCAAAAGAAAACGCAACAGAATACTCAGGTGTGATCACCACAGGTTAGGGTCAGGATTGCAGAACTGGTTCACTGTCACATGAACGCAGACTTTGCATCCCATTGGACGGAAATAAGTAACTTGTGTACCACCACAAATATCAGTTCTTATGCCTTCTCATGTGCTCTCAACAGCTAAGAAACATATTACCAACGAACACGATGATTAAATGAGATAATACGAGTGAAACTTCCTTCGTACAGATGCCACACTCCCTCTCCCTTCGTGCGTTTGAAGATATCCAAAACAAGACATCACACAGCAGACAGTCTACTGAACCGTCCATGATAAAGTGATCTGAAAGACTCGACCAACGAACATACAACTCAGGAAGCGTGTGTGCTTCTAACAAACACCCCCTGAAATCTGTGCTGTCCATCAACACCAACAACAAAAATATATAAGGTACTTGGCGTCTGAGACTACATGATGACAAACATTATACCGCTCGGTGTGCATAGACTAGAGTGTCACGAAAGGTCCACATACAAGTAGTTCCAAGATTTTTGTCAAAAAAAAAAAAAAAGAGAAAAAAAGTTTGAAACAAAGGTACAATACAGCATCCTTCAAACAAAAATTCGTCGAGAGCGAGGCTCACCAGCGCCCACTGAGACTGGCCAGGTCAGGGCGACGTGGGCCCATGATGGACGGTGCCCCGTTCGCTGTAAACGGGTTGTTGGTGGGTCCCGGATGAGCCTGTTGCAGGGTGCGTCGCTTGTTCAAATCTGCACAGATGCAAGAAATTTTATCAGTATGAATGTATTAGCAAAAACCGTGACAAAACTAATCTGAAAAATAAAACAACAAAAAACAAGGACAACGAGAAAAAAACACCAACCAAGAGGACACTAATCTGGTTTCTGGAATGGAAACACTCCACACTGATGTACACCAAGAAAATATGGTACAGAATATAGCGCAGTGTACATATTATCTTGTACATGTACCTTGTTCCTTACAAAAGGCTATGTGCATTTGTTTGAAAATTACATTTGCTGTCTCTCTCATGCCCTAAGTGAGTCAGCCTTTGGTATTCTATCCCTAATTTGATTCTTCTGATGTGAATGCTAATAACAAAATGGCTTCGAGAATCTCATCCTGGCCACTACTTGATGTAAAGAATGCTTATTTAACAAGAAGCATGTAAAATCTACAAACAAATAATAAAAAAAAAAAATCCTAACCTGCTATGGCCAAGAGCATTTTGCGACGTGCACCAAATGTGGAGATACCCAGCTCCTTCAGGTCTTGATCAGTCAGCGTCAAAAACGTTGCTAGATCAATCTGTCACACAGCAAAGGAAAGATTTTACATGAAAGGATATACACTGTACCACAAACACACACCCATATCTGGAACACTGAACAGTTTTGGTTAAGCTTCGTGCAGTTAGCATTAAAATGAGCAAGGGAGGATTTAGAAATATGCCTCGCCTGCGACTAGACTCAGGGTGAAAGTTTGCCGCTAATTAAAATTTACATGTAATTGCTTCCTTGGTCCTGACCTGGATCCTTGTTTTGTTATTGTTGCTGATTTTTTGGTTGTTGCTTTCTCGTGAACCCTTTCATGAAGCACTACTGCAGGGTTTAAATGGTCACTGGATTGGACTGGTCTGCAAGATTTTTACTTTCTTTTTTTCAAATCTTTAAGTGGCCATCCACCAAAATGCACAGAATGTTCGAACCTGCAAACTAAATCACAAGCAACTCCAGCTACTAACCTCCTGCTGCTGAAAGAGGTCAGTGTATTTCCCCAGCCCAAGTTTACTGAACAGTTCCGCAAGATCTGTCTTGCCGATACTTTCTGCTGGAGCACACTGGCCCATCCCGTAGTCATCTGAAACATACAGAGCATCAACACACTACTGTTACAAACGTCTTCAGACGTTGACAAGCAGCACCTGCCTCACTGTTACGCTTGTGTCTGGGATGGTGTGAAGCATGTTTAGCTAGGTCCATTGCATTTAGCTTTACAGTGGCATACAGCCAGCAAATCTTTCAAGGCTTTTACAGTAATGTTATATGGCACTAAATTATTATGTTGTTTGTTAGCCGATTTAAATCTAACTGCTGTCCTGAAAATTGAAAAGAAAGCAAGTTTGAGTTTGAATGCCTTTTGCACTACATGTACCACACAAGTAAAAACAATAAACAGAAGGATGCATCTGGAAGACAATTGGAAAATGGTGGTGGGTGGGTGGGTGGGGGGGGGGACCCTATGTGTAGTACAAAATGTTTTGTTAATACTGTATTTACTGCCCAGTCTTTGACTGACAAAAAAACGTAATTACAGGTACATGTACAACAAAAACCATTGCTGAAACCCTAACCAAAAGACAGCTGAAGAAACACAAATTAAATAATATCATTTCAGTGCGCGAGAATGCTTTTCAAGATCCAATTACCACAGATATGTGTTTAATACTAAAACGAAAAGACATGTACCTAGGTCTTTTTGGAGGTGGAAAATTAGTCTTACGCAACTGACAGCAACATGTTAGAGGGTCAACAGAGGAGGCGACTTACATTTTTTCCTGGGGCTGGGGAATTCTCCTGGAGCCCGGTTCAGGGGAGGGACTGTGGATGACTTGGAGTCCTTCCATGGATCTCTGTCAATATCCAGGTCCATATCTGGAGGCGGGGGCTGTGAAAAGGACCACACAAGAAATGCAGACAAATGACTCCATTATGTCCAAAGCAAAGTACTGGTTACCAACAATGCTCAACACACCGGCCCCCGTAGTGTAGTGGTTAGCACTTCGGACCATGGGCCGGGACACCCGGGTTCGAGTCCCAGCCGAGGCAAGTGGGGTTTTTTCCTATCTAGGTCGGCTCCTACCCAGAGCGGCTGTGCTATGGGCCCAATGGGGAGGGCTGTTGCCACACAGCCGAGATTCACCCACTTCATGGGTGCGACTTTGGGGGTGCTTCCCTTGGTATGACATGTCTTATGATGTGGATGATTACACGGCCGGCACTGCAGGTGCCGTAGTTCCCGGGCCTGGTTAATGCCGGGATATTTATGACAGGAAGCGTGGAATGCAGCCCTGTCCCGCAGTCCCAAACCACACGGACCTCCATAGCATCATCACACCATCATCATCATCTCCATCACCATGCATAATAAAAATTGCCCCAGCTTCCGAGCCCTCTGTGGATTCCACCACATTACCAGGGAGGAATACCACTGGAGCTGGCAACGAGTTGTGGCAAAAAAACCCCAAACAAACCCAAAAATGCTCCACACAGAGACAGGTGTGGCTACTCCTTGTTTACAAAGTTGGGTTTTCAATACAGGATCCCTCGATCTCCTCAAGCATGCACGCATTCACACCCTCGCACACACACACATACACACAGAGGTCTTTCTTCTTCAAGTTGAGCCCGCTTGCAATATAAACTTAACATGTTAAATGTGAAACAACTGGAGAAATAAGTAAACACTGACCTCATACTCTGAGGTTGGCTGCATCGGGCCATCATAGCGACCGCTGATGCTCAGCTGTCCCAGTTTGTCACGGATGGCCGACTCCGGCATGGACTTGGAGAACCCTAGGCCCGCCCAGATGTCCGTTGGAATCCTCGACTCTCCCTCAGGTTTCTTCTGCATGGCTGTGAAAAGAAGGAAGAAACAGAAAAAAATAAAGATAGACCTTCACTCCACATCAACCTTCAGTTCTGCACTCAAGTTGGAGTTACTTCCCCTCGTTTCCATTCTATCTTGTCCAGCCTGTCAACTAATGCCACTATACATTCCAAGGCTTTTAATGTTATGTGGCACTAAATTATTACGTTGTTTGTCTTATCCGATTTGATTTCATTATATTTTCTGGCTGCAGCATACCTTTCATTGCCATGAGTTTCTTCTGTTCGTAGTCGAATGGGGAGGGGAGGGGTGCGGTAAACAGGGAGGACGAGGAGTTTTTCCGCTCGATGCCTGGAGCCAGCTTGTCAGACCCATCAGACTCTGTGCCGGACGATTCTGATGATTTGTCCCCGTTTCTGTTGACAGACGGCATACAATTCAATTTAACTGGGCTTCATGTTACAGAACTTTCCCTAAAAAAAAACAACCAAAAAAAAAAAACCAGACAAACAAGCAAAACAAAAAAGCTTTTTCCCAAATTCTTAAATACAAAAAAAAAATAAAAATAAAAACTGCACATAAACTTCGCGGTCTTGCAAGAACAAGCCAAACTTCTCCTAGTCAGACAAGAAAGGCAGAGAGAGGGACACTGTTAAGATGACTCACTGTAGTCTGGATGGGAGGCCATTGAAGAGGGAGGGCGGTTGGTTAATGGGTGTGGTTTTGCTGAGACCCAGCAGATCCAGTGTGTGACCGCTGCTGCTGAGCGTGGACGTGTCCCGAGTGATCACATCGTCCATTGTGCCTGCTGAGCGCAGGCCCCCAAGATCCACTGTACACAACAGAGAAGTAAAGAGACTGCTTTGAAACTGTACCGCAAACATGCTGTTGCGTAAAGACATAATCAAACGCCAAGCGATTCTTTAACCCAAACCTAAAAACACACCTCCTCACTTCCCATTGCCATTTGCACATGTTTCTCTATGTGTGTGTTGGAGGTGTGTTAGGGGCAGATGAGTGTGAACACGGTCAATGCGCATTTGCACAATACCATAATGTATATGCAGCATACGTATTTGCAGATGTGTGTGCGTGTGTGCATACGGTCGAGTGTGCATGTGTGTGTGTGTGTGTGTGTGTGTGTGTGTGTGTGTGTGTGTGTGTGTGTGTGTGTGTGTGTGTTAACTGAAAGGCCCCCTTAGCTCTTCAAGCAGAAAGGCATCTGTAAATATTAATATGACAAATGGATTTTTTTCAAAATGCACTAGTGCATCAACGGAAATGCAAAATTGCACCGTTCCACCTGCAGGCTTTGTACTCACCAGCAGAATTATGCCTGAAGCCGATGGGCCCTGGGCTGTTGCAAGGACTGTGTGGGGGACTTGTGGAGTCACTGTTGTTGCTACTGGGGCCTGCCAACAATAGTACTTTTTTATGCAAGGCTCTGTACGCTCAAAATATAAAATGGGTTGATTGACTGGTGAACAGGTTTCCAGCGTGAAATATCCTTACATATGATTCCTACCAGTAAAATCAGTTTGTAAGAACTATTCTGTGGGAGAAATGACAGGACACGTGCTGAAGGGGCTATATGACTGACTCAATTTATGTCAAAGGCAGTTAAGCTGGAACCTGTCCAATTAAGCAAAAGTTTAGAGTACCAGAAACTCAATGTGTCTGCATGAGCACTTAAAAAAGTAAACAAGACTGAGGCAGAATGGCATCTCACGCAATCACACCAGCAAACATAATGAAAACTAAGATGTGGATGCAAACACACACGTACAACTTCTGAATCCCAGAGCGCGGTAAGCTACGTATTAAGACGACAGATCCAACTTACCGCCTTGATCATGGGGCGTGGGGACTCGGATGAACGGACTGCCACTCGGGAAGTCTTTCTGAAAACCATTGCACTGTGAAAGTACGTCAAAAGACGTCTGGACGGAACAAGCTGCGGAGGCTGGGGTCACAACCATCATGGGACTGAACAAACCTGCAAACAGTCAAAGAGAACATGCTAACCTCCCACCATCAAGGCAAGTGTGTGGTTTTGTGAAAAAAAAAG
Organism: Batillaria attramentaria; assembly: GCA_018292915.2. Taxonomy (NCBI): domain Eukaryota; kingdom Metazoa; phylum Mollusca; class Gastropoda; family Batillariidae; genus Batillaria; species Batillaria attramentaria. Next base: position 335,315 of record JACVVK020000206.1, read on the forward strand.
AGAAAAAAAAAAGAGAGAGAAACAAGGAGAGAATTTCCATACACTGTAGTTGCAGTTGTTTGTAGTTACACCTAGTTTGACTCGAAAGAAGTGTATAATCACTTTTATCCTTCAATGACTGTCTACATATGTAGACGTCATTTTAGTTAAAGTTAATCACATCTAGGTCACCACTAACAACTGTTCTGCCGATAGCAAGTCTTGACTGAGGTAAAAACTGCCAAAATATTGACTTTCCGTTGTGCATTATGTTGCTGTTACAGTTATTTCCGCCATCTCCTAGGTAAAACCTGTTTCTGTTCAAACATAACCATCACTAGGGAATGTTCGTAATACATTATCTGATCTTAGTGACACCCCACAACGAGAAAAGGTTTGCATCTCCATGCTGTGGCAGCTACTCCTCACAATCAGATACAGTGACTACTGTCAAACGCTTGTCTACACGGCCGAGAACACAGCAACTATCCACATATTTCAACATTTTTGTCTCAGTCTGAGCACGCAGATCTAGCGCAGAATGCCACAGAATGCCATACCTGGGTTGTGAAGCCACTGGCTGGGGGACGGACTAGTACAGGACTGGGGACTGCCCAGGGACGGACTGTGGTGGCCGTTCATCAACAGCAAGGAGCTGGTGGTGTTCACATTCAGCAAACTGTGGTTCAGAAAACCTGCAATGCAAACACAATGAACGTTAGTATAGTTTCAGTAACAGACTTGACCCTGCATCTGAATAGGCAAACTCACACAGCCAGTATAGATCTACATTCACATGTGCACTTGCATGCCTCTGAGACAACACATATGTAACACACACACACACACACACACACACACACACACACACACACACACACACACACGCACACACACACACACGCACACACACACACACACACACACACACACACACTCAAGGGCTCAAAATGGTCTATGATCGAAAAGGAGGAAAAACATGTAGCATTAATGACAAAGTGGAAACGTCTGCGTTACGCTAGGGGTGTCTGGGGGCATGCTCCAATAGAATTTTTATAAAGACTATTGACTAAATTCTGTGCAGTTTGGTGCAATTTGGCATGATTTAAGTGCTTCAGAGAGAGAGAGAAAAAATACAACCTTTACGATGAAACTTTTTAGCATTAAACTCTGTGCAATTTAGTGCATTCTGGCATGATTTGAAGAGAAGGACACACACTTTTTGGGGGGAGAAATTTTTTTTGCATATGGTGTAAATCCGCCAAAAGGTGAAAGATTTTAAGCCCTGATATAGTGAACGCTGACTGCCGACAGTTACTTAACAATACTGTATACAGACCTAACGTAGACAGCCCCAGGCCTGCGGAGCTGTGTGTGCCGCACGTGCCGTTGCTGATGGCCTTGAGGATGGGGTGAGACTGGCCGTCTGGGTGGAGACCGAGCAGCAGCAGCCTCGCCAGGTACATGTTGGGGGCGTTCCTCTCGATACTCTTCACGATCACAGACTGAAAGGCAGAAGACAATCAACACTCAGTCTGCAAGTCTAGCAAAGAGTGTATTATGCACGTGACACAAGATGCTCTTCACGATCACAGACAGAACGGTAAAAGACTATCAACACTCAGACTGCACGACTAGCAAAGAGTGTATTATGCAGGTGACACAAGATGCTCTTCACAATCACAGACATATCGGTGGGAAAAAAATCATCAGTCAAACAGCAAATCTAGCAAAAAGCATACTACACACATGATTCTGTCTCTCTCTTCATTGATGGTAGTGACACTTTGATGGCACCCTTCCACCATACCTTTTGGTTTCATTTGTAACCTATCAACTGTTGTGAACCTTCTGGTCGTCATCCGAGAGGTTTCTCAAAATTCCCAAACACAACTTGAAATCCTTTGGCATGAACAAATGAGTTCCTGAAGAAACACTCACCTTGCTTGGTTGCTTGGGCTTTGGCTTGACACTTATATACACGTCTAACTCTTCCATGAGCTGTGTGATGCGACCTGCAAGAAGATATCGCATGATTTGACTGTTTTAGCACAAGGTCCCATTACATGTACTATGTTTGGGTGGACTGTTCTAGCACCAGAAGAATCTGACCTTTTTTTCTTCCTATGCTAATTTTACAATCACGACAGTAAGGCAGAAAATACTAGGAATGGCAGTGTACGCCATATCAAGTTGTATCAAGGCCATATGCAGAACAACAACTGAGCGAGGGGCAATAGTGGGTGTGATCTACATGGCAAAGAAACATAAAGGAACATTAAAGAACATTAAAGAAACATGAAACCCAACATTACCTTGATCCAGTTCGATGTCTTCTTTCACGTCAAACATCAGCACCAGAGGCAAGCAGCCCTGAAGTGAAAACAACACTACATCTTATTCTGCAAATCTTCAATAGTAACAATAGAGCAAGACAAGTAGAGAAAAGCACAACAGTGTTTTTAACACCTGATTTCTTCAACGGCTCATAAAAACGGCCACAAAAAAAAGAGGGAGATCAAACTGAGCATCACATCATTCTCACTCGTACAAACAGTTTGGGAAGTGGCAAGTTCTTTTGCCACTGTCAGCTCACACGTTACCGTTTAATTAAAAGAAAAGCAATGGAAACGTTCAGCCCCAAAATTTGAAAATACATACAATTCGAAATTCAAAAACTCAAACAGCCGAGTCCACCCCTTCACACCACGTGATTGTAGTATGTTCACGTCCAGTGTGAGAGAGCATGCGTGTGATTCACGTTGAGCGTGCATGTTGGGTTCAGTTTGCGGCGCTTAGAGCCGATTCCAGAAAATGGGTGGGTGGGGTGGGGGTTTTTGGTGATTAACGTCCTTAACCCATTTTCCACCAAGAAAATGGGTAAAGCGCCTGTACAATACTCAGTACTGACTCAAAGACAGATGTGAGAGGGCCATGCACTTACAATGAGCTGCTGACGAGCCAAGAAGACGCTGTCGATGCTGCCGCTGATGTAGACGGTGCCTTTGCGCTGCGGGGTGGAGGTGTTGGGGTCGGGGAAGAGGATGGTGGAGTTGGTGCGCTGCATGATCTGCTTGATGTTGATGCCACCACGCCCGATGATGAACATGTGGTGTTGGGGGGCAATTTCCAGCTGCATGCTGACTGCGTGGTTTGCCTGTAAAAAAACAGATCCCAGCAAAATGCTCATTATGCAGGTGTCTTTAATGCAATGAGTATTGCTAATTGTTTTGGTGACAGATTAAGCAACAAAACCATACAAACTTCTGAACCAAACTGTGCCATTCTTCTGCAAAACTGACGACGTGATGGTCATGGCTAATATGAAATTTGAAAATCTGCATACCAGGTTGCTCATGAACGGATTTATCACAAACAAATTTTGAAGACTAGGTTAGCAGGTACATTGTACCACAATGCCAGTGAATATTTTCTTTTCTATTTGATCCTTCCATAAGCAAACCTTTACAAAGTCATGCAACAGTCCTAGATTATTTAAGACAGTGCGATCACAGAAAACTTGTAACGACACAGACACACGCGTGCATGCGCACGTGCACACACACGCGCACACACGCGCACACACACACACACACACACACACACACACACACACACACACACACACACACACAGAGGGAAACCTCAAAACGACACACACATTCACACTGAAAACTCAAAACAACACAAAAACACAGATAGAGAAACCTCTAAACGACACACACACTCACACGCACACTGAAAACTCAAAATCACACACACACAAGCCCCCCCCCCCCCCCCACACACACACACACACACGCCCCCATAACCGTAGATGTACAACTAGAACCAAACTACTCACACTGCCTGTGAACTGTTCCATCAGTTTTCCTGTGGCCTCTTTGACAGACTTGGCGTTGATGACGGAGCCCCTGATGATGACTGTTGTGACGTACATGCGTGGGCGCTGCTTGAAGGTGATGGTGACATTGTACACTTGCTGCAGCTGCTGTATCAGCGGCGATGAAACGTCTGGCAATGTCTGCAGCAAGCCCGTCACGGGCAGCTCAAACATGAACACCAACGGCAGCAACTCCTGAAAAAAAAAAAGAAGACAATCAGTTCAGCGCTAGTATTGTAGTGTAATGTTGTTTTTTTTTCTTTTTGGCCATTGTAAGCCCCCAGGTTATAATAATTATCTACGTGCAGCCAAGTGAAGCCAAAATGTACTCACACGAATCACATGCATTCTCTCACAGACATTACAATAACATGGTTTGGCGCGTCCGCTCTGCGATTCGTTTTTAAAATTTAAAGTGCATTTCTGAAACAGGGGTGGGGTGGGGGTGGGGGGGGGGGGGGTAGCCTTAGAAAAACCCAGATGATCAGCCTGAATGAATGGTGCCACTAAATACAGGTGAACAAAAAAAAATCTGATACCCAAGTGGGACTCAAATGTCTGACCTCACACAAGTCGTTACACTCAGTCAGTTTGGTATTGCAGTCGCCAACGATTTTCCGCAGCAACATTGTATAGAGCCACTTTTGTAGACTAACTGCACAGAGAGTTGTGACCTAATAAATTTCACAACAGCAAGTGTTTTCTATAATTTCATTTCTCTACTGAAAACATGACAAGCCGTTTTTAAGGAATGAAATTATTCCAGATTAACACTCTGACGTCACTTTTTCTCAATCATGGATGTCACTTTTTTCCCATTATCCAATGAAGGTTTTAAGAGTACACGTCAATTACTGAAAAAGATTACACTTGGCAACATTGCCACTTGAGGTTCGCGGGAGGTACCTTTTAGGGTCAATTGATACTGCTTTTTATTTTATTATTTTTTTTCAGATTGCATTTTTACCCAAAATTTCACTTATGTCAACGCTGTCGGCTGTTTCAGTGTAATATCTACGGCTGATAAAAGGTTAGGTCACAATTTTTCAAACATTTATTTCCAAGAAACATTCCCAATATCTGTTTTACAAAAAAATATTCCCCTAAGCTTAGGCGACTGCAATACCAAACACACTATACCACTGGTCAACCGACCTCCCTGGTCACGGGAGTTTCGAGATTTGTCCACTCATCCCTGCTTCTACCCATCTCCAAATTCACAAAAGGATACATATTTGCACCACCGACAGCTGTCCATTCCACAAAAGATCTGTGAATGGCATAGGAAATTACCAAACTGACACGTGTAGCCAAGTTTCTAAAGCCACCCTCTCTACAGGCCCCCTCCACTTTTGCCTCGCGTGGCTGGGCTCACTGATGGAGGGAAGTCAAATATTTACCAACAAAGTCATAATTAAACTCATTATCAAAATCACAGGTCCGTGAAGTGATAACCCGACAAGCCACTTCCACCCAGGGCAGACGCGGGAAAAGACCAGCAACTTCGACGTCATGACAATAGTCAGCAACGGTCATCAATTTCCACTCAGGAAATGAACTGCTGGTCAGGTTTCATGTCTGGTTACGAACGGTCCACGACCACAGGAAGAAACGGTCACACATGATGGACGATGAACATACTGAGGGCAACCAACCAAAACATGCACAATTCTATAAAAACCGTGATAAACTCCAGACCCGGCATCCTCCTCAACACTCCAGCCAGGCTCTCGCAAAAGCTCCAGGTCTTTGGACAGAAGGTAATGTCTCTTTTCTTCACCTTTTTAAGTTTGTTTTTTATATCATTAATACTGCTGTTTAGGAGGATGCCATGGTTATGCTGATCGTACAACTGCCGTCTACCATGATTAATTTTGTGATGGAAAGAACTGATGCCATAACTCAGGAGATTAAGATCGAAATCTACCTGTCTAAATACGGTTTTTTAAAGCTTGGAAACTACTGCCACTGCGGTTACAATCCCTGCTTCAAAATGCTTAAACACACACACACACACACACACACACACACACACACACACACACACACACACACACACACACACACACACAAGCCGTATTTGTCCGTACAGCTAAAAATGTTGACACACGAGTGCAGCTCACAGACAGTATTTAAAAAAAAAAAAAAAATCAAATCAGTGGGGAGAACCTAAAGCCATTCCACATCTCTTTCTTCGCTTTGTACGGGCATGACGTTGCCACATAATGTACATCGCACAGGCATTCCACATTCTCCCAGTTCTTGTACCACTACATCCCTCTTCATTATTTTCGCGGTAGTGTGCAGTATCAATTCAACCCTAGATTGCTTTCTTTTATATTCTTACTTTAAAATGCTTATGCAAACAGTCAATGTGATTACTCAGGCCTTAATAATTATGGTCCATGGTCCTAAAGCCACTAAGACTAATTCACGGCTGAGTGTGCCTGCACTACATGAAAAAAAAAATGTAACGTTGGACAAAGAATGCAAACTGATCTACGGGGCAATATAAACCTAGGACATGCAGGAGACGCTGCACCTTCATGCCAATTTCTCGAACTCCCGATTACAAAAAAGTGTAGAAGAAAAAAGCGTGTTGCATTTATTGATGAAGTGGTGATGCCGAGGGTGCGAGTCTGCAGAGCACACGCGTTATGCTGGGGGCGTCCAGGGGTTTGATCCTCGGGAATTTTCTTAAAATTTAGAGTAAACTAAGTGCAACTGGTGCATTTTGGCATGATTTTCAGTGCTTCTGAGGAGGAAACATTTTCTTGAGGGGTGGGGGAGAATATTTTTAGCCAAAAGGTGGAAGGTTTTAAGCCGTGACTACTGACTGTCAAGGCTTCTGTACTTGTTTGGACAGGCGAATAACTGTAGAACTTACTTGGTATACACTGGGTGAAACACTCACACAAAAATAATCACCATGAAACACTGAAAGCCCTGCAACTGTTGTACTATACGATACGTCACTAAAGACTCTTATTTTCAAACGCTTATGTAAGCAGTGTGACCGTCCAGGCTTTTGCACTTGTTTCGACAGGCAAATAACTGCATAATTTACTTGGTACAAACTGGGTGAAAGAAGCCACCAAAAAAAAAAAAAAGAGAGAAAAAAAAAAGAAGAAGAAACAAATCACTATGGAACTGTCAAAGCCCAGTTAATGTTGTGCTAAAGGTAAAAAAAAATATATATAAAAAAATGACAAGTACACGTCAAATTGCAGGCAAAACTATCAACGGCTGATAACAATGGCTTTGTGGAAAACTCTGCTCCTTCAACTGCTCCTCGGCACCCTCCTTGTCGCCATGACCCAAGCTGAGACCGCTTCCAGTTCCTCCTCCAGTTCTTCCGGAGGTGACTCGAAAAGAGATGTAGAGGCGGAAGAGATGTTCGTGGAGAACAGTGGCATGCCTCTGATAGAGAAGCTCCGCCCAACACAATGACGGGAAGCAGTGGGGGATACACCAAAGCACGATCTTCCACTGACGGTGATGCAGTGAGAGACGCTGTCTTTCAACGAACACTCGCAATACTTTATCAACTGCAAATTGATGTTCCTGGTTTTTACATATTCTCAATACAACGATTTGCCTCAAATGTGTGGCACTGTCTGTTTTGTGTGAGAAGATTAATAAACATGACCAGAAGCATTATTCAATCGTTCTTTTAATTCCCCCCCCCCCCCTCTCTCTCTCTTTTTGGTAATTTCAGGCTTGGTTAGGATTTTTTCTCTATACGTTTTCTTTTTCTTTTCAGCTGGCCGGTCAGTAAAAGTTATTAGTTACTTGGTTGGCTGGCTGGCTGGTGTCTCTTTTATGCAACCATACGCTAAAACGACCACACATACGTGTACCATACCCAAACTCAAATACGGGATTAGATCAGCGGGATGGGAGAAAGTCTCTATTTCCGAAGTGCACCTGTATACAGAAGCGGCTTCAGCACAAATGCTGAAAGTAACTCGGTAAGGACAAAGGCTTCCCTGCATTTACACATGTACTGGCAATCACACAAAGTTCAGTGCGCCATCGGTTCCTGTTTGCTGTATGTGCATTTTTCCCTGGGGTGTAATCTACAGGAACAAATGGAGACAGAAACTTAGTAAGGCCAAAGACTTCCCCGCGCAATTACAGGCAATCAGAGGGGTGCGGTGTTCTCCAAGTTGCGAGCTTTGCGCATTTTTCTCTAAAAAGCAATCTACATGAACACTTTGGGAAAACTTGTGTTCTCAAACCTGAGAGTGGTAGTACTTGAGCGACAACTGCCGACTCGGCAGAAATAAGTGGCCCACACAACTGGAGATATCCAGTTTGGTGAACACGTTGAACACCTGAAATGATCCCCCCCCCCCCCCCAGGATGCTGAGGATGGCTTGGTTGATGAGGGAAGCAGCACAAGGATGGGTGTACAGAGTAAAGAAGGGGAGAGGACCTCGTAAAACAATGGTGTCATTAGTGGAACTATGTCAGGATGGAGAAAAAGACTGCAAAAGCCAACACAATGTGACAACTGCCGACAATGACAGTATTATGGGTGGTACCAAGAGCCGTGTAACAGTTGTGCGGCTCTTGGTGGTAAGGCTGTGCTTGTTTTGCATATGTATATATATGCATCGCGCGCGGACACGAACACACTCATGGTCACACACACACACACACGCACACACACACACACACACGCACACACACACACACACACACACGCACACACACACACACACACACACACACACACACACACACACACACACAAAGAGATGTTAAACAACAAGAAGAAGCCAGATAAAGCTCAGTAAAAGCCAAAAACAGAAACCAGCTGAATAGGTTTCCAAATAAGTAAGTACAGTGGTCAGCTGAACACAATCTTACCCTGATTTGAGCCCTGGCTGTCTCTACTCCTCCGGGTTGGCCTGCTATGGACACCTGACAGAAAGAAAATACAAACCGGTACAGTGGGTAAAATGGAAACACATCTGGTGTAGTTCACATGCAACTAATAACCATTAGTAGAGTGCACATCATTTTAAACAAAGTCACTGGACCGCTGTAATGTGCAGTGAGTATACATGCATGTGTACGCGCACACACGCACGCGCACACACACACACACCATGCTGTGACACGTATTTCTGCACAAGTCAGTGGTTAAATCATTTCCTTGACCAGAATATTAGGATTATCAATTTTCGCACAGAGGCTCATGTATGTGCGCACACGCACGCACACACACACACACACACACACACACACACACACACACACACACACACACACACCACGCAGTGACACGAATTTTTGCACAAGTCAGTGGATGAATTATTTTCTTGTCCAGAATATTAGGATTATCAATTTTCGCACAGAGGCACATGTACACACACACACACACACACACACACACACACACACACACACACACACAAACACATGAACATACATCCACAAAACAACTCCAAAATATGTGCAGCATACTAGGAATTTTTTTTCTAACAGATGCACTCACAGCTGCAACTATTCCTAAACAAACGTTTTCTATTGTGAAGCCTGGTAATTTTACAACTAGCGCCTTTGATGTCGAACAAATTTTAGTAACGCTGCATTTGACACCATTTTTTTTCTCTCACATAAACACGCACCTGATTGCTTTTTTCCTGTACGTTGCTGCCTCTGTTGGAGTCCGGGAAGTGAATATGACAGCCAGTATCCAACATCACTCGCTTGATGTTGTTGCCGCCTTTGCCGATGACGTGCGAGTGTTCTGTATGTGAAACGTCCATCTTCAGTGTTACCCTGTTGCTCTGAAACATTCAAACAAGGTCAAAATATCACATTTGTCAAGCGGACATCCAGTCACAAATAATTTTTGCTGAATTAGCTGTGGATTAAGCACCTGCCCCCAAAACGGCTTTGCCTGGAAACGTCGTCACTAAAACACAGCTTTCACTAAAACAAGTTCCAAGCACAAGTCGATGAAAAGTGAAAGCTCTCTCCTACTAGTAACAGCCTGTAGCACTTTCGTTCATTTATGCAGGGTGTTTTGACATTTGTCCCAATAAAATCTGTTAGTTTAAGCACGCAATTTAGTTTTGATTGTAAAAAAAATATGAACAAGCTTAAAAGTTCAAACAATTACAAGGGGTGGAAATGTTCTGTAACAAGAACTGTATACAAAAAATACTGAAAAATCTTGGTAGGTACTTTGGTCGGTAAGTAAGGGTTTAACGTTCCCGGTACCAGAGTGATTGGAGATGGCAATGGAGGGCGGCGGGGTGGGGGGTGGTGGTGGGGTGTGGGGAGGACATCTATCCTAAGGGAACACTCGAACAGTTGAGGTGAGAACACGATTCACTCTATTCTGACTGGTGAGCCTCTGATTTGATGTACACGTATTCTTGACTCTGATGGACCTGTACCCAAAGAGATCCAGTTATACAAAGGAAACAGTTCCTTGGAGCAACGGAACTGCTTGAAAGAGTTCCATGGTGCAACTGAAAAATCTTTAAATTTTAATTTTTTAATTCTTGTTTTTGTAGCTTACTCACAAACATACATACATACATACATGTACACACATATAAACATAATAAACATACATACATACACGCCTGCTTGCCTACAAGCGAAAAAACAAACAAACATGCACTCATGCGTGCTATCCTGTTCTAGTTACTCTAACATAGTGACATAGTTAAAAATTTCAAATGTTTACATGGGGTTTACGGTGGGGGGTGGTCAATGGCTGATGGGGGACATGACCGTGCCATGGTAGGTTTACAGAAAACAGACTTGCTGTGTGAAATTTAAAAAAAACAAACAAACAAACACAAAACCCTTAACAATTATCAGTGAAATCAGAATTAATCACACAAAAAAGAAATATGGACATACTTGCGCATTCCACACACACACACACACACACACACACACACTCACACACAAACACACACACTCACAGAGAAAGAGAGAGAGAGAGAATTTCCCTGATCTAACGACAAAGTCAAAGCCATTAGGCACAATGAGCGTACCTTCCTGCAATCTCTTTTCGATTCTCTTGCCATCGCCTCCCACTTGCCGTGTTTTGACATTCTTACTTACTGACACCTGTGCCCACAATAACGTTGCCACTACGCAGATCTATCTCTCTATCCCCTGCCCTAGTCAGTGCTTACGCAAACGTTTCACAAAGTCATTTATCTACCCGCTTTTCCGCTCAAGTTTCCCGCCCATCATTTGTCCGGAATTAAAACCTCCCCGGTTCTCTCTGCTCTCACGAGTCCTTTCATCGTGTGAAACGTTAGCACAAAGCGTGTAACGCGAGGCCAGAAATTATTTCAAAGGAGGCTAACGGAACATAAATCGACTCCCTGTGCTCAGGACCTATTATCTGTAATGGACGCAGACCCCCCCCCCTCCCCCCGCGGGATATATATGGAGTGTACCTGTGAGACACGCCGCATTTGAACCCGGCTAAGCTTGTAAGATAAGATAAGATACTTCATTCATCCCTCATGAGGAAAATAAATGTCTGCTCTAAACGTAACAATGACAAAACAATACAAGAAAATTCTGCACACAACACACACACACACACACACACACACACACACACACACACACACACTTCTCGCTTATCAAGTCCCATTAATCCACAGTCTCCCCCAAGAATGCTGACTTTTTTTTTTCTTGAAAGAGAAACAAATCGCGGAGAGAGTGAGAGTGAGAGGGAAAAAGAAAGAAAGCCAGTGAAGGAAACGGTGGCACGGGTAGGCGATCGTGTTTACTTTGAGCATGTGCCAAGTTTTGCCGTGAGTAACCGCGGTTAAGTGTGGCAAAGCCAATCCACAAGGACTGTCCACCCTCGACAGTCGCGGGCTATACATTTCTATTGTTTGAGTAACACGTTAGTCCGAGTGGCACTGAAGTGACGCTTGTTTTCACTGCGAATGGCCACGACAAAGGGGCGACGCACTCAGACGGAATATGTATTCATTTTGTCTGTTGTTGGTCGTAAGTCGTTAAAAAAAGCCACTGAAAGCGCACCACCGTGCCTTCAGGTGCACCTGCTAATGCTTGTGTCTGTGTGGAATTGTTCCTGTCGAAAGTCTTGAGTATGTACACGCTCACACACTGTGCCCTGCTAATAGATCTATAGATAAGCAACAACCCCACCCGACCCCTCTCAAAACCAACAAGGAGGAACGGCCCCGTCCTACAAAGTTGTTTCTCCGAATGTCATGTTATTTTGTCTGTTTTGTTGTTATTGTTGCCGGTTCTCCCCTCTTCTGCCCCATTAAACACTGGCTATGAAGGTGGATGTCACATTCATACCAGAGACAAGGACGCTTCTGAAGTTCTTGTTTAAATGCAGTTAAGTACCTTTCATTCCGTCATAGATGTCTGCAACTAATTCAGCTTGCACATCTATGTGTGTGTCTGTGTGTGGTCGACTGGGAATGCTAAAAACCCCATGTACTAACGGAAAAGACTTCAAATGCACGAAATTACCGTGAAACACAGTATTTCTCCTCGGAAAAACAGAGAAACCCTTAAAAGAGAAAAGAGGTATCCAGAGAACAAAAGTGCAGTACATGTAAGTGGTGTTCTGCAAGGAAAAGGCCTCCAAAGTGTGGGTTCGAGACCAGGTCGAGGCTGTAATATATGTGATACCGGTTTTTCCTGGCTTCTGGGCTGCTCATCGGGTGTTTCTCTCCTGGTTATCCGGCTTTCCTCCCCCAGCAAAATTGTTTAAAAAAAAGAAAAGAAAAAAAAAGGATAGGTGTTAGGTGGTGCTGCACTGCGGCGACGCGCTTCCCCCGGGGGAAGCAGCCCGAATTTCCCGAGAGGGACAATAAAGTAAAAAAAAAAAACAACCCCAAAAAAACCTAAAGTAGTTGGTGGTTTGGCACGAACAAGCACCTTCTGTCCTTGCTGGCTAAACGATCATAAACAACACAGAGAACTGAATGTTCAATGATAAACTATTATTGTAGGCGTACCTTTGTGTCTAGAATGTTCATGATTTTCCCCTTTGCTGCTTTCACGTCATCAGGAAATCCAATGACCTTTATGTGAGGGTCTGAAATGAGAAAAACAGGCACACAAATATAAGTTGATTTTTTTTCTTTCAAAAATGTGTTTTATGACCACAAAAATATACATGCAAGTATGTAAAATATGCAACACCCCTATTCTATCGGATGCCAACCCCCCCCCCCCAAAAAAAAAAAATGTAAACAAAATCATACAGCCTAAATGATTGCACCCTCAGCCTACTCAGAAAGCAAAGTTTGAATCTGCCACCATGTTACAGGTGCAGAAACGATGTGTGTGTGTGTGTGTGTGTGTGTGTGTGTGTGTGTGTGTGTGTGTGTGTGTGTGTGTGCGTGTGTGTAAGAGAGAGAGAGAGAGAGAGAGGGGGTGGGGGGGGGGAGAGTGCAACAGAGAGAAAGAGAGAGAGAGAGTGCAACAGGGCGCGAGTAAACAACCATAAAATTCAAAGTGCATGCACTCAGTATGTGTCCTCCCATGCAGTGCCCACGTAAGTATGCGATCGTCCCCCCCTCCGCGATATGAATGGGGAGTAAAGAGTTATGTAGCAGGCAGTAAAGATGTTTACAGAATCCAAGGCCGGGTCATAACGGCAGGCCCTGGTGATAGCGATCAATCCTCCCAGTCTCCCAAAAAGCATGTGTCTTGCACACAGTATTTATAAATGTGTGTGTGTGTGTTTGTGTGTGTGTGTGTGTGTGTGTGTGAGAGAGAGAGAGAGAGAGAGAGAGAGAGAGAGAGAGATACACCATACACTGTATCCAACTAATGTCGTTTCAGCACTAGGAAACACATCTACCTTCTTTTTCTCTCTTTCCCTCCACCCAGCACAGCCTAGGGACTCCGGCAGTTCTAGTGCAATTATTTTTATCCACTGCCCCTCTAAAAACGACCACAATGACACACTGGAACGCGCGCGACACACACACACACACACACACACACACACACACACACACACACACACACACACACACACACACACACACACCAAACATGTAAACAAACAAATAAAGCACAACAAACGATGACTGCAGGCACGTATAAGATACAGGACACTGATCAGGGAAAAAAAAAATCAAGTGAAAATGTTCGGATGAAAAAGAACGGGTTTGGGTGGCACGGGCCCAGAACACCGGCGTAAGGTGGGCGTAGGGTGAGGGTGGGGGTAGGCAGGGGGATTGCGGGGGGTGGGGGGTGGGGGGTAGGGAGGGTTCGAGTTATATTGTCAACAAAAGTACAAGGAATGACAGAAATAAAAATGTTTAAAAAAAATAAATCCGCTACCACCGTACTGACAGCCGGCCGAACGTTGGGCATCAGGTTTCAATAAAAACTAACGAAGTAAGCACTTGAACAGCGCCGTGTCAGACAACAACACAAAGGCGACACTGTTGTAGACCGCACTCCGTGGCTTCAATTTATCCAAACCCCAACTGACAGCAGCTGATAACGCAACTTCCACCATAGCGGAATATCCCGTGTGACGGACGCGGGCCTCGTATCACCCCACTGTGGCATTACATTCAGACGGGAACGGGGCAATCGGCGGCGTAAGTACACGGAACAGTAGTCTTAAAATGTTTAAACCCAGCGCCGATAAACCACATGGCTCTGTGCCACGGTGCAGTGATAACAGTTTTCTGAAGTCTGATTACTGAGCCCCGTGCTATGAAATCTGGTGTGAGTTGCTTCCGTACGTAAACTCGCACAGAACCAAACGAGAAAAACACACACGACACTGATCACTATCACAAAGGAAAAGTAATTTCGTGAATGTCTAGAAAATTATTTCAGTCGATTTGTCAATTGTCTGGCCTGATTACTGTGTTCTATGAATCTGATTAAGAGTTTATTTCATAGGTAAGCACACTGAACAAATAAGAAAAAACACACGACACTGATCATTATCACATGGAAAAGTAATTTTGTAAACGTCTTAAAAACTACGTGGGTTGAATCCTGTTTTTTCATCTGATTACTGTGTTCAATGAATCTGGCGAGAGTTTATTTCTTACTTAAACACACTGAACAAAATGAGAATAACACACACGGCACTGATCATTATCACAAAGAAAAAGTAATTTTGTAAATGTCTTGAAAATTAAGTGGGCTGAATCCTTAGTTTTCTCATCTGATAACGGCTGTGCTGTATGGAGCCGTCAAGAATTACTTCCATACGTAAACACATTGAAGAATATGAGAAAAACACACATGGCCCAGCATTGATCATTATCACACAGGAAGAGTAATTCTGTAAAACGGCCTTGAATATTAAACGAGTTGAGTCATCATTCGAGGGGGCGGGGGGGGGGATTTTTTTTTTTTTTTTTTTGGATTGATACGGCAAATTTGTTCTTTGGGCTAGTTTTGACTTCTCGCACGCATCCTGCCGTAAAATTTACGGAGCCGTTAATCTCCGCTTTCATGGTGCCACTAAAAGGAATCGTAACTGATGCATTTCCGCTGATCCCCCCCCCCCCCCTCCTTGGCCTCGCAACATTAGCAGCAGAAGCTCAGCCATCAGCTGTGATGAAGCGCAGCCATGCCTCTATACAAACACGAGACCATAACTGGCATAAGAGTTAAGACGTGTACACACGCCGCGGGCAACGCTGTCTCAACCACCAGCACGTGATAATAAGAAAGGTAAATGCTTCCTCCATCCACCCTGCCAAAACAACACCTAACAGCAGGAAATTGGGAAGGCACGGCACTACCGAGACACAGTGAGACACAAGAAAGAAAGAAAAAAATACACCATAAAGAATCGACCGCTCACCCATGACTTTTTGCAGAGGAGTTGCAGGCAACAACATGTCCTCAAGGCGGTCACTTCTACGAGTGAGAGCGGCTGCCAAACATTAAGAGGGTGGGATCGCGGCGAAAGCGGCGGTACCGTGCATAATGTCTTGCGTCTACAACACAAGGCCATGGCCCCCCCCCCCCCACCCTGCCCAAAGTTCCCCACCCTCTCTTTCAGCCCATTCCGACACACGTATACCCCGATCAGGTGAAAAGGGAAACCCGCCGCTACCCGGCACTCGAGCTAAGTACACACAGAGTGCTCCCATCAATGGCTTATCGACTCAACAAATGATTATGACCTGCACCGAGTCCCTCTGTGCAACGGACCCTGTCCCCAGTACAGTAGAAACTTGGGGCTGACGGTTTCTGGGTCGGCTCGGGTCTGACGACATTTAATCTGCTTACGCCATAATGACACATAATTTGTCAATTGATACAAGATAAGTTGTTCTGGCTTAGTTCTGGTCGGGGTGGGGAGACAGGTAAATTATGGCACGCAGTTACGTACAAGTCAGCCAGCTAGTGCTTACGAACTCAGCCGCATAGAAAGGGTGGGTGGGTGCGTGTCTGGGAGTCTAACGTCCTTTTCCACCCCGCATATGTTGTATCAGAGACGGGGCAACAAGAAAAGCGCCAGCTCAAATGTGTATTTAGCCCCAGCTGGGCTTCGAACTCACGACCCAAGCACTGAAAGTCACAGTCCAAAGCTTGATCATTTGACTATCCCGGCTCCCCACCAGCATAGAAAGGACACTCAAAAAGGTACATACAAAACAACTCGCACATGACTCACAGACTCTAACAATTGACACCAGTCTATCAAAACTTACCTAGTATTATCGTTTCTCGGTTGTTGGTATGGCCGGAAGGGGTATGAAAGACGATGCGGGGATGGAAGATGGGGGATAGGGGTTGGGCGATAGGCAAAGAACCACAGTTCTGTAGAACATGTACGGTAAAGTAGTCGCCTAACTGTTTGGCACACAGGTTGCATTCAAGAGGGTTGTAATCTCTGCTACGTACAGACACGTCATACCTGGTAACTCAACACAGGTACCAAAACTCTATAAGCTAAGCCTGTGCCTTCATTGATCAGTGATAGCGAGCGTGAGTGATCGCAAATGGAAGGCGATATATATAAAGTGCAAGGTAAGATCCCCGCGACCGAAATCTCACTTTGATGTGAGCGCTAACGGGGAAATGAATGCCACACCTGAAAACCTACCACTAAGTCTTGAACACATAAAACCGATATCCCGCATAACCTAAGCGTAAGCGCAAGCAACGTGTTTTAAGAGGCTCACGGGCATCAAAAGCCAATATATGGGCCATACAGCATTGAGTGAGCCCACTCAACCCATCCCCTCCCCCTTTGCTGTTGTGAACACAGCAAAAACTTGCTGCCATTTTGACAATACTGGTTTCTATCGCGCAAAGGGTCAGCCTGATACGGAGCCGTTCCGCTCCTCAGTTTTGAATTACCCCTATACAGGTTGAGGAAACGCTGCCAGACAGCTGACCTTCGGCAGAGGCAAGGAAACCCACACGGCCACAGCATCCCATATTTACTAATGTCTTGCACAGCTGTAGCCGGTGCAGCACACACACACACACACACACACACACACACACACACACACACACACACACTGAGAGAGAGAGAGAGAGAGGTCACCTTTTTTGGATTTTGCACCAATTTTCAATTTGGACGGCCAAGTTATTTGAGTATTTGTTTCATCCATAACCTGAGGAAAGAATAACGAACATGAATTATAGCAAAGACGATCATGAATGTATAAATTATATAATCAAAGACACTACTGCATCCAGTACAGTTTTCTCTAACTGGACTTCTAAGCACAACAGACACAATTCATGATTTATCAGCTGCATGCACAAGGCACACAGGCAAGTATTATGCTGCTGCACACAAATTAACAGCACCTTTCCCTTTGCTTCAACCTTTCCTCACAACCCCTCTGAACCTAATGACCTTCTGGGGATGCTAAAGTTCGCTGCCACTCAGTCGCAGGTTTACAGAAGGAAGCTGTGTCCCGAATACACTTTGCAGACAGAGCTGTGCTGCACCCTTCAGCGAGGAAAGAAACTTACCCTTTGAAAAAAATCCTCAGCACTCTCATCACACTCATCCCCAGGAACTGAAACATACGGCAGACAACAGTGACAAACAAGAATCCAGTGACAACGTACAGGACTGAGCAAATTATCTAAAATCACACTGGCAAGCGCTTCAACTGTATATGGATCTGAGAAACATGTGTACACATGTATACATCTTTCTTCAGACAAATGTGGACTAGCAGAGTCAACAGTGTTACCTATCTCCACTTGGCTGCTCATACTCATAGACACAACAATCAATGCAGTATAAACTTCATTATTTGATTGTCTCAATAGTGAGTTTTCTAATTAATACAATTATTTCAAGCTTGCCAGTAGCTATAAATCTGCACTGAACAGGTTCAAGGGTCCCTTCATACTAACGGTAACAAGCTATACACAACTCAACAGTCACTTTGGTAATGTTTACCAAAGTAAACTACATCACTATGATATTATGACAAACTGACTGACTGTACATCATACTGCGGCAACGCACACACACGCACACACACACACACACACACACACTGGCTGCAACAAAGAAGCTGCTGTGCTGGTGGTTGTAAAAGATATATATACAGTACTGATGAAAAAATTGCAGCAGATAAATCTTTCATTTCTGTTTTCACTGCTCTCCCTGCTGCCATGGTCCAAGGAGAATCGGGTGTACCTTGCATCTGCCCATGACCATCATTCACTGCTTGAACTCCCTCCCTTCCCCCTCTCACCTGTGTCCCTCACGCCATGCTGACTATTTATAACATGAATGGGCATCCCTCATGCCAGATCACTATAAATAGATGCTGATGCTCTCTCGCAGAGGTACAAAACAGTCTCTCTCTCTCTCTCTTTCACTCTCTCAGACGTTTCTAAACATCAGACAGGGTGACGGGTTTCGCTTTATGGCGCACAGGTTCACTGTGTGAATTAAAACCTCTTTTTTTTTTTCACCCCCATTTCCACTTGAGGAGCAAACCCTCCAGCTCTCGCCATGATTGTCAGTCTGGTGCAGGTGTTGTTCAGATGTTTACGTGATGTAATGAGCAGATGGCAGCAAGAATTAGTTGTGGCACAGATGATATCTTTCAATTTGAAAGAAGTTAAGCTGTGTTTTAACTTGACCTATTCAAGTTGAACCCTGGTCTTGCTGAATTAATTTGTTTTATGCTGAAAAAGTCACAGAGGTAGTCTGGAATATTCCATTCTTCATTACCACCAGGGTTTAAAAAACAAAGACAAAACAAAAAGATCATATCTCTGATTCACTACTGGCACAAGCAGAACTTAATAAAAGCGAACCAACCTACCTATTGCCTTTGGAGTCTTACTCTGAGCACTAAGAGTTTTATCTTTGTGAAAGGACAACTACTGTTTGAAGGACATGGTGAACTGTGAAGCCAGAATGATAATCAGCAGACAACAAAACAGTTGATGGGTATGGGAATATTACCAGTATGCCTTTCACAACTGTTCTAGGCTCTAGTCTAAGTTACTGTGCCTAAGCACAGGACGTGTGTGTGTGCATTTACATAGTACAGGCTTGCTGGACAATTGATTACTTGCATGCCTGAGTACTGATAAAAATACAGTATCTGACACAGCTGATAGTGCAGTATGGTATTTACTTGAAATCTTCCACCGACAAATGCTAGGATTGAAAAGACATGCCTATGCACCACTTCACACTGAAATTAGTACTTCATTTGATTTAACTGACAATACTGCTTGGGATTTTGTCTTAGCATTACATACATACTACAAGTACAAAATGTACAACTGCACTGTGCATTGGAATTCACTGTCAACTTTGCTACTGAGAACATAGACTTTGTGTGTTCATTTCCACTGCGGGAACGCTGCAAGTATGACACTGGCTGAACTTGACATGAGACTGTTTCAGTTTTAAAAAAAAATTAATTGCATGATCTTTCTACGATTACAGACATTACACCGTTCTAAGTCTGTTATCAGGTTGCTTGACTACCACCTTACTGCCTACCCTACCCTGGTCTCATCGATAGGCGCCTCACTGACCTGACTGCCTTGAGGCGAAAAAGGCTACTTGTATGTCAACACAACACTTTGGCAGAACTTCCATGCGTCTTTGTCCATGTGCAGTAACATCTGCACTATCTGCACTAACGGATCCTTCCTTCCGAACTATGTCACACATGTGTTTTGGTTTCAAACACGAACAGAAGTCAGGCAGCTAAGGAACACACGTATGCTAACGAAACGCAACACAGAAACACAGAAGAGCTTACCAAGTTGAAGCATTTGCTCTAGTTTCTTCCGGTCTACCCGAAATCTGTCTTCCACAAACCCGGGATCCCGTTCAACACTTTCATCTTTACTCCCTTGAGAAGCGGTATCGAAGTTATCCACACCATTTTCACTGATAAAGTTACAGTCTCTCATCATACTCGTCCGCACGCCATACCCCTCCGCCATAGCATTCTTGTTGTCATTTGAGAACGAGGCTCAGGCCTCGACGCCGGAGTCTAACCCTGGAGCAAGTGCGTTCAAGATGATTGGGGCCCTCCGGAGGTGTGATAGCGCCGCGGCAACCACCCGGTCCCGCCAGCGACGAAAAGTGGGAGGATCCACACACGAACGAGACGAAGAAAAAAGAGAAAAACAATAAGTCCGGCCCCCTTCCCCCTGCTCGCTTCCCGACCCGAGCCAGCTTTTTCCTCATTCATTCAGTGCATGCGTCCGTCAGTTTTCTTGTGTTTATTTCGCATGCTCGTTCAGTTGCCAGTGCTACCCGTAAAATACGAAAGTAATCGGTGTACGCTCGCGACAAAGATTAATGGCATCTTTGCCAGTAAAAGTTCTTCCCCTTCCTCCCCCCCCCCTCTACTCCTTCTAACCGGCATCTGATTTGTTTCCCATGCTAGGGCTCGCTTTCACCTTTCTCTTTGTGGGCCCATCCCATGGCAGTGGTTTTTGTAGCGGTTCGGGTTCAGCAGTTTGTGATGAACATGTGTGCACGTGCTAGTGCGTGCCGTGTGTGCGCAGTTCCCCCTCAGCTCAGAATCAGTTTCAGCAACGCCGAATTTCGCGGATTGTGACAGAGTGAGCTTGAAAACAACAACCAACAACAACACCTGAAACAACAACTGACTGACAAGAAGCGAACAAGAGGCAGCCGGTTGCAACACTACAAGCACTATTTCAGTGCAATTTATGACTGAATATTTTAATTTTTTTTTATCTCAAGTGTTTTTGATTTGTGTTTTTTAAACAGGATGTACCCGCCGCCGGACATTTTTTTTCTTTTGTTCGTTGTTGTTGTTGTTTTACTGAAGTGCCGGACCGTGACCGCTAGAATGTTATTGTTGTCTCCATCTGAGCCGGTGCCAGCCGGTAGCGGCCGGCGGCGTCTCATAGCTGGTCACTCACCGTCAGTGGCCTAGCGGTGCTACCGGACGGACCGGCCAACGGTTACTCAGCTTTTAGTACTATGATTTTTTTTTTTTTTTCATCTTCCATGCAAGACTGGCCTCAGTAGTCAATTCGGCTGGGTGGCCGGTTATCACTCTTCCTTCGCTGATACAGAGCAAGGACGTCAGCCGAAAACGTGACGATGTAAAATCGCCGCGCGTTAGTCTTGACTGACTCCGTCCGCTGGTCAAAATGTTACAGCCTGGACCCTCACCGGCCCTGTATTCCGAGTCTTTTGTGAATGTCATTCAGTGAAAGCTGTGACTTCATCTAGCGCCGGTGCACGGATACTCAACGTTTCACTGAGTTCATCTTGGCGGCCTGCCACCCAGTGTCTTTTATTTTGTTACTGATTTATTTATTTATTCAAGTTATTTTTGCACGTAGACGTTGTGTTTTTGCTTTTAGTTTTGAGGTAGATTGAGTTTTTGAGGCTTAATTAATGCCGCGCAAGCCACAAAGACTAATTCGCGGCTATAGTTTTGATGCAGAAAAGGCCGGCTGAGGCTTACAAATCAGTCACGTGGTCATGGCGTCTACCGTGGTTACTGAAACTGATAAAAGAAAGTCACATCAAGTCAGTTGTACACGTCATCGAACGAACGGGAAGAGCATCAACTGAACATGCCAGACAATTCAAGTTCTTCAAGAAGACTCTGATGCTGCCGGCTTCAGTTCATAATCCTAATATCCTGGTCAAGGAAATAATTCAGTCACTGACGTGCTGAACTGAATACGTGTCACATGATCGTGGTGTGTGTGTGTGTCACACAGTGTGTGTGTGTGTGTGTGTGTGTGTCAGTGTGTGTGTGTGTGTGTGTGTGTGTGTGTGTGTGTGTGTGTCAGTGTTGTCCTAATCAGAGCCTCATTATCGGCTCTTCTCATTTCAGTAATAATGTTTGCCCATGTGTACTGTTATGAAAGACTTTCATTGAAATGTGCCACCAGCTGTGACAAAGAAGGGTCTCTAATTATCTGGCCACAGGGTCGGCCTTTACTGATTCTGCTTACCTATGTAACTAAAACCGCTCGACCCTACCCCGGCTTCAGTCACTGTGACTGTGTAGACTCAGTTCCGAGTCAGTCCGGCAACTGGCAATTCAGTAAGGGCAACTAGCATTTTCACAGAAGTTGGACCACGAGAGTGTCCCTGTACACTGAGTTGTCTTTTAAATAGATCAACCAGATCAGTCTACGAAGTCAGCCTCACCTTAGGGGTACCCGCTTTTCTGGTTTCGAAACAGTGACGGCTGTATCGAACTTCGGGGGAAACTGACCCGGCAGCCGGCTGGCTACCAGTGTTAAATTAACACACATGTCTGCGAACGCGCATACACCCATAAACCAAAGGATAGATAAAAACCTGAAATACCTAAAACTCAAACAACAGATTGTAATCGTTATTAGTGTTAGTCGTGACTGATTGACTGAAAACGGCTAGCCTATGCATGCACTGATGTTGTGATCAAAGCATAATTCAGCGTATTCTGAGATAAGTCTGTGAAAGCTGCTTATGGCCGCGGCTTACCCATACCCCCCCCCCCCCGGCCCCCCCCCCGCCCCCCCAAACAACAAGAATAAAAAACAACAAACAAAAAAACCCAAAAAAACAACAACAAAAGCAAACAAAAAAACTAAAACAATCAAACAAACAATCAATCAAACAAACCAACAAAAAACAAAAAACAAACAAACAACAAAGAACAACAACAACAGCAACAACAACAACAAACTAGAAAACACGTTCAGTCATGAGCTAAGCGTGTTACGACTCATTTGGTTCCGTCACGCGATCTAATAAACCCACAGTACACAGTGCGTGATTTGCAAGCTTTGACTTCGAAATCCTGACGAGATCAGTTCTGATCGATAAACCTGGTTTTCCCAGACTGATTCCTAGTGCACACTTTTTTTTTTCTTTTTTTTTCAGTATTCCCCTTCCTCCTCTCAGTCTTTGTCTCGGCCCTCCAGGCTGGCTTCACCTATTCGGCCTAAACCCCTTTCCCGCACCAGTCCGCCTTACAGCAAGGGCATGAGGCTTAAGTAGACAAGAACATACAAGACGTTCTGCAGACAATCCTTTCGCACATACCTGTGCACACACTGACTTGCTTACTCAACTAACCTTTTAATCCCTCGTCTTTAGCACAGTAAAAAAAAAATATCCTCAGATTACACAGTTTCGATATCAGGCCAGACAAACCGTACGATAAGAGGTGGGTGACTGATAAGGGAACATGTTTTTGCTTGTTTCAAATGCTGTAAGTATTTTCGTAAACTGTATGCCAAACAAACTCTCACGATGAAGTCAGACAGGCGGTACACCAACCGATGAGATTTTTGTTTTGCCCGTTCTTTGTCTTAAAAAAAGAAAGTGTGATGCGGGTATCTTGCTAGTAAGGGTGGGTGGGTATATAGGAAATTAACGTCCTTTTCCACCACGTAAAGGTGATATCAAAGACGGGGCAACGAGAAAAAAGGCCAGCACGAATATTTGGCCCCAGCCATCTTGCTAATAATAATAATAATAATAATAAGCTCATTAACATGGGCGCTTTATCCCAAATATTTGGATCAAGGCGCCGCGAGCTAAACCCAACACGCACGCTCACGTGAATCACACGCATTCTCTCACACACGGGACATGTACACACTGAGTACAATCACGTGGTGAGAAGGGCCAGCTCAGCAATTTAAGTTTCGTAATTTTTAGAAGTACATTTATTTCAGTTTTAATTTTGTGGACTGAACATTTCCAAAGCAGAGGAGGAGGAAGCCGGAGTACCCGGAGAGAACCCCCGACGGTCGGTCCGAATGACTGAACGGCGCCACACTATACGAGAAAGAAAAGGTCTTCGCCCCGAGCGGGACTCGAATCTGACCTCTCGCTTTGGTGACTAAGTCTTAAACACTAGACCACCGACCGCAGTCAGTAGAGGCAGCTACGTTTTTGTTTATTTTTCTTCCACGACTGAAGTGGGGGACAACTGCACTTACGGGTAATCAATGCATGTCGTCAGTCTGCACACAGTAACTCATTAGACGGCCTTTTTTGTGCTGCTCGACTGCGTTTGGTTGTAATTCCGTTGAGGTGTCGTCGCCGCTTAGAACTGAAGTCGGCTGGGACTCCAAACCTGAGTTTGGCACGGTCAGTGGGGGTAGACTGAGGGAGAGAGAGACTAAACTGAAAAGGAAGTAGGGTCTGGGAGTGGTCAATGACTCATCTTATTCGGTTCTGTTTCTTTAACTCTTTAGAGCCCACCCCCTGCTCACACGGCGGCCATTTGATACGACTGGTTAAAAAGAACAAGCCACTGCAGACCAGTAGGAGCCACTTCAGGCCACTATTACGCAAGGCGTGGGCGACCTTCCCCGCTAGGCCCGAGACCGCTGCAGATTGCGTAATAGTGACTTGATGTGGCTCCTAGTGATCGGAATATTTCAATTAAAATTGCGATTTTTCCATGGGCTTTTATGAGTTAAACAACAGGCATTTATTTGACTGGACCCCAACACTGATATCATTAAGAAATCGGTGGTGCGTAACACGTGATCTACCGGCCGAGCATAGAAGCACCAATCAAATTTTCCGAATGTCACTGAGTCCGGGGACAGTAATACTACAGATATCCGGTCGACACAACATGGACCTACAAAAGGTGGGCCCGCAATGTAGGGGAAACCTCAGTTAACAGCAGAAGGCCCCAAACAGAAGTTAGTTAGTTAGTTAGTTAGTTAGGGTTAATGCCCCGCAAGCAACAAAGGCTAATTCGTGGCTATCTAAAAACAAAACAAAAAACAAAACACTCCACAAGAAATGTTAACAAATAATCAACAAGAAGCGGGACAAACCAAACCGGACCAAAACAAAACAAGCTGAAATGATACGCTTGTCTTCCACTGACACTGATCAGTGGTATCGCTTTGGTGCCGGTGAGGTCACAAACTGAAGTCACTTTCGACTAACTTCCGCCGAAAACCTCCCACTTTCACTTGATCGTACATTTTACAGTCGCTTTTCCTGTCCAATTCATTCCCGAATAAGAAAGTAATTTGTTGCACTGTCAGTCCAGATGTACCGTAGCCTACCACTGCGACTGTAGCAGATAACCTGAAGACCGTTTCTCTGCGTGGTTGCCATGCGGCGAATCTAGTTTACGAGGGGTAGACAGATTTGATGCCAGGTACTCCGGCTTCTCTACTATATATCTCTGCTAGCTGGCGGCACTTCATGCCACTGTATCCCAACCTGCTTGAGGCTGGAACAATACACGGAGCGGACCCACCCTTGTCTGTGACTCGTGCCTCTGCCTGGTGGGGCTGCAGCTTGTCAGTGACGGTACTCGGAGGTGACCCCTGACCTTCTGCCAACCTGTGTTGGCCCTGGGCTCTTTGAACCGAAAACAGGAAAAAACAGACACCGAAGACGAGCAAGATGATAATTTTGAGCCAAGAGGCCGGGCATGATGGAGCTGTATTATCCGCCTGATGGGAGATTACGGCCTGTACATGTTGGCCTGTTTTTGTTCTCCGGCCCTTGGGTAACTCGCATCTGCTTGGCTAGAGTTCAGTTCCTTGGACTGGATCAGTCTGGCTTTTGTGTCGGTTGTGTTCGGGTCAAGCCACCCTGGCTTTTACACACTCAGTGGTACTTAAAGGTCTACAATCTCACTGAGCAAAAAGCCGCAAACATTGCGGGTTTTTTTTTTTTTAATATAAATAACTGTGGCTCCTTCGACTGTGCACCGACAATCCAGGCAACTTTGTCACAGTTGCAGAGTTTTCAGCGCTTCGAGGACCCTTATAAAACCAGAGCACGAGTTTGCCGTGACATTATATGGCTTTTGGTCAGCGAGCGAGACACATCGCTACAGTGTCTAGCGGATGTTGAGTGCTGCACGATCGTTCTCGCTCAGTGTCAAAACGCAAACTGAGCTGTGAAATCAGGCTGCCCTTGGCTTTTATTGGGGATTCAGGGACGCTGAAAACTCTGCAACTGTGACAGAGTTGACTGTGCTTGCACGGTCGACTGTAAATTTTCACACTTCGGAAAGTTTTTTGTTGGGAGCTTAGATCTTTAAGAGAAGTGTACTGTACTGAACACTGGCTGGCGGAACTTTGGAGGGGCAATGGCTGTGGTTGTGGTGTCTCCCGACTGATGGTAATGGTGACTGGGTGTTGCCGGGAGGTCGGGCAGTGGCCCAGGGTAAACCGGGGTCAGTGAAGAGGGTAGTAAGGGTGAGTGGGGGTGGATGGGTGTTTGGGAGTTTTTCCACCACGTATGGGTGATATCAAAGACGGGGCAACAAGGACTCGAAAAAGCCAGTGCAGGTATCTGGCTCCAGCCGGGACTCGAACTCAGACGGGGGTATTAAGTATTAACGCCCTCCGTTACAAACATAAACAAAATATAGAGAGCGTTTCAGTTTCGTTTCGATTGTTCAACCCAGCTAGACCCGGCTTTTATGTTGTTTTATCGTAATACTTACGTCTGTAGCATGGTCTGTCTCTGCTGCACCTATTTGGTGTGAGCATGCTGGTGAGATTCTAAAAATGTTCTTGGACTAAAGTCTTTATAAGTCAGCGATCACAGAAACTGTTGGTGTCACTTTCCGGCGGCCCCCAACGCGGGATGACTGTGACAAGGAGAACTGAGTTTGTGAATTAACGCCCCAATACTGTGACTGACCCCCTTTTACGAGGGTGGGTGAATATTCTTAGGTCTACCGCAGTTCACTTCAAGTTTTTCAAATGCGGGGCCACACCGGTTGCCGGTCTGTTAGAAAGAATGGATCACACATCCGGCAACCAGAAAATGATTTGTACTAATACGTTACTGTTACTGTAATCTAGCGGTATGTATATGCTCACATTAAACAAAGAAAAAAAAATAATAAAAATAGCGGCTTTAGCTGAAAGTACCCGAACTTTTGAAGCGGCACTGAGGGGGGAACTGAAAAAACAAAACAAAACCCGTCTGTCGATTTTGTTAAACCCCCATTCAGTGTTAACCGGTTACATTAGCTTCCGGGGCATGTAGTAAGAATTACGCTAAATATCATGAGTACAGAATTTTTGCCCCTTTCTAAAATTTGTGTGCATAGTAAAAAAAAAAAAAGGCAATCTGGGGCTTTTTGTTGGCTTTGTAAATAAGTTTCATGCCAGGAAATAGTAAAAAGAGGGAAAAATGAGCCTGGCATGTGGACTATTTGTATTCATGCGCGGCTGGCACAAGAGCTAGCAGACGACAGCGGAATGAGGGGGTATTTTGTCGCTGCTAGCATTGCAAAAACAACAACACCAACAACAACAACACAACAACACCGGCGGAATATTGGAATGTGTGGCAATTTACTCTACACATGAGCCCCTTTGGCTGCATTTCTAGGGTGTCATACATGCGCAGTGTTATGTTTAATAGGAATATACAGCGTTTTTCCGGCTTCAAACTGATCTGTATCTGTGTTGTGTAGCCTTCGTTGACCGACAAGGAGTTGCCGACTGAACTGACGGTCCCTGTCACAGGCTCCTCTGTACGATATCGGCGCAAGACCACAAACATAAGATACAAGATGGAGGGGAAAAACATGTAGGTCGTCATCCAGGTTCAGTCCGTTATTTATGTAAAGCACTTGAGAACGACGAAATTCCAGAAGCCGCATCCTAGCTCCGACCGTGTCTGCGTTAAAACGATAAAGATGTCAGGTTAGGAGTCATATAACAAGCGAAAATTAAGCGAATACATTTTTGCCGGCACATAATCTAGCTCTGTCGTTTTGAGTGAGCGAAGGGGAAAAAGGGGGTGGGGGTGTGATGGAGGGTGTGTGTGTGGGGAGCGGGGGAAAGGAGAGGGGGGGGGGGAATCCAAGGGCAGGATTGAATCGGAGTGCTCGGGTCTGTTTTCTTGAGATAGACGTCACTATCTTGAGCTGTCTTTCACTCTCTGAAATAACAGCTGATATGTCGGGCAACAAATAAACTGTGAATGGCCGACCGTTACGGGGTTTTCAAGGCTGGGGTCGGGGAAAAGAGGAGAACAGTGGTACATTTCCCGTGGCACCGCCGCAGGTCCTGACACTGATCAACGCCTTTTATTTTGTCTATCCATTTATTAATTAAACCATACCGCCTCGTTCATACCAAACTTGAAATAGCTCTCTGCATGTTTGTCTGTCTCTGTGTGTTTGTCGGTCTGTCTGTCTGTCTCAGTGTCTGTCCCTGTCTGTCTCTCGGTCTCGGTCTCTTTTTAATCTGCACTGCTGGTTGGTCAACTCGGTACATTCGGATACACTAACGTTATTGTAACTGACAGCACTGATCAAGGCCTTGGTTGGTGTTTTTTTTTGGGGGGGTTGTTGTTGTTGTTGTTGTTGTTGTTGTGTGTGTGTGTGTGTGTGTGTGTGTGTGTGTGTGTGTGTGTGTGTGTGTGTGTGTGTTGTTTCTGTTTTGGTTTTGGTTTTTGGTTTCTTTGTTTGTTTGTTTTTTTTTGTTTTTTTTTTGGGGGGGGGGGGACGTCCTTTTCCATGATTTAAGGGTGACGCCAAAGAAGGAGCAAAGAGAAAAAAGCCAACATAAATTTTAGGCTTCTAGCCGGGATTCAAACTCACGACCCGCAAATAGACAGTCCATACTGTACCAGGTCAGTCCGGCTCGGCCGGCTACCCCGACTCTCACATACGTCAGTGCACTATTACTAGGGAACTGTGTTTACCAACACCGAGTCAGTGTATAACAAATGACAGTATTGTGACCCTATGAAAGCACGTAACACAAGCCACATAGCTCTATTCAGTTGTGGAATGAATACCTTTTTCTGACGGCCGGCACTCCACAGCGACCCGTCGTCAACACAAAGGTGTCAATAAGGAGATACCTACGTCATAGCGCGTGCATTCCATTGACGATTAACACGTGCGCCAATCAATCGCCAGCTTACGGCCGCGGTTGCAAGTACAAGGCTTGCCGAAAGGGGCCATCGATCATGATTCCTCAGCAACTACGAGTGCTAGAAAGAAAACTAATAGACTGCACTTCACATTGATGGCCAGGTACAAGGAAGACAGATTGAACACCAGAAATGCAGATATGCGCGAGTAAATCGTTTGACTGAGTACAATTCTCAGAGTGTCTGACCTCATTCCTGTGCGGTGCGACTCAGTTCTAGAATGAAAAGCAGTAGACCTCCGTCGTTTCAGTATTAATACATTGACGAACACCAGAAATGCATACATGTATGTGTGGCTTATAGATTGTTAGAGTACTGCCTTTCACAGTGCTTGGCCGGATTTTTGTGCAATGCGAGTTCTATAGAAAGGCGGCTCTGCCGGTAGGAGTTGGGGCAATCGATCATGACTGCAATAGGGGGTGCTAGACTGAAAGAAAATTAGTATACCGCACTTCATGATGAGGGTCCAGCACAAGCCTCGGGACGAGCACAAGAAATGCATAGGTTTGTGAGTGTAGAGTGAGTGAGTGAGTTTTTAAAGCCGCGCAAGCCACAAAGACTAATTCGCGGCTGAGTGTGCCTGCACTACATGAAAAAAAACAAAAACACCCAAAACCGTAAGTCGTTAGAGACACCTTTGTTGGTGCTGTTGTCTGACCTGATTCTCGTGCAGTTGCCAGTTCTAGAAAGGCCGGTCTCGAAAGACCCAGTTTGGCAATCGATCATGATTCCTCTAGAAATGCGAATATTGGAAAGAAAATTAGTATACTGCACTTCACTGTGATGTTACAAACACCAGAAATGCATATAATTAAAGATCTAAGCTCCCAGCAAAAAGCTTTCCGAAGCGTGAAAAAAAAAAATTACAGAGTCGACCGTGCAAGCACAGTCAACTCTGTCACAGTTGCAGAGTTTTCAGCGTCCTTGAAACCCCAGCAAAAGCCAAGGGCAGCCTGATTCACAGCTCAGTTTTCATTTTGACACTGAGCGAGAAAGATCGTGCAGCACTTAACATCCCGACGCTGGACACTGTAGCGATGTGTCTCGCTCACTGACCAAAAGCCAAATAATGTCACGGCAAACTCGTGCTCTGGTTTTATAAGGGTCCCCGAAGCGCTGAAAACTCTGCAGCTGTAACAGAGTCGGCTGTGCTTGCACGGTCGACTCTGTAATTTTTTTTTTTTTTTTTTTTACACTTTGGAAATATTTTTGTTGGGAGCTTAGATCTTTAAGGAGGGATTGCAAGTATGGTATGAGGTCGAAGTCCCACTATGCTCGTGGCACTGTGTCAGTCGATCTGAGTTTTGCTCATGAATGCTGGCGTCTATCGAAGATTGTCAGTCGGTGTGACCCAGAAAATCGGACAAGCGGGACGGAAGGTGTTTTTGACTTGAGGCACTGATCCGTGAACAGACATGACTATTCACTCCATTGATATAATACAATCAATGAAAATCTAGATAGTGAGGGTTTGATACAAGTTCCGTATTGCTCCATTAGAAAAAGAATTGTCTCTATTGATCACTTGATCTTAGGGTGTACTTTTATCGCGTGCACAGATTTCAACACTAATGCTTTCCTTATGCCCGTTCTTTTGTACAATTACTGTTCTGGACACAGCACATGTGACAGTTTTCCGTGACTTTTCATTCTTGTGATCTCACACACGAAGTCCAGTTTCCGTTCTGTTCACACTTCAGCTGTCAGCCATTTCATTTCTAGTGTGGTCGGTGGTCTAATGGTTAAGACTCCGTCACCAGTGCGAGAGGTCAGGTTCCAGTCCCACTCGAGGCGAAGAATTTGTCTTTATCGTTCATTGAGGCCGACCGTCAGGGGTTCTCTCCGTCCGGGTACTCCGGCTTCCTCCCCCTCTGCTTTGGAAATGTTCAGCCCACAAAAAATAAAAAATAAAAAATGTAATTCTAAAATTCCGAAACTTAAATTGCTGAGCTTTCCCTTCGCACCACGTGCTTGTAAAGTGTTCATGTCATGTGTGTGAGAGAATGCGCGTGATTCACGTGAGCGTGGGTGTTGGGTTTAGCTCGCGGCGCTTTGAGCCAAATATTCCGGATAAATATCGGATGTGCTTATTATTATTACAGTGTATTATTATTATTAGTGAAATTGTACATTTTAGTTGTTCATTTCTAGCGTAACGGTTATGCTGTTTTTGACAAGAGGAAAAGAAAAATTCCATCCAAGTTCCTGCCCACCGGGCAGGGATTCGAACCGGGCGGCCGGGCTCAGGACTGCCGGATCCGAAGTCCGGGAAAATCCCCTTGTGACAAAGGGATGTTGCGCGCCCATTACACAATACCGGCTTATCCAGCCGCGATTCTTTCGGAAATCGATGGAGCGGTAATGAACAAAATGAAGCGGACGAAAAGGCTTGACATGCTAATCACACTCATGCTAGCACGTCCCGTGTGAAGAGTTGCCATGGAGCCGGGGGCCGGAGAGGTGCGGACACTTTGTGTAAACGCATGCATGCACTATGTCTGTTTTCACAGTTGGGGTTAAGCGGGTTCGTTTGATGGGGTGGTTGTTGCTTCTTCTGCTGGGAAAATACTCCATCGGTGTGTGTGTGTGTGTGTGTGTGTGTGTGTGTGTGTGTGTGTGTGTGTGTGTGTGTTTCCTTGACCTAAATCCTGCTCTGGAACTTAGCGTTTGTTGCTGCTTTTCGGCAGGGATGGTTGACATCCTATGCCAGTTGGGCTTAAGGATGGGGGGATACTGACGTTTCAAGAAAGTACGGTGGGCGGGCGTTTGGGAATTTCACGTCCTTATCCACCACGTACGGGTAATAATTTATGTAAAAGTCTGACGGGGCAACGAGGCGTAAGGCGTCAGAAACATTTGGCCACACGGGCCGGGATTCAAACTCACAACCCGGGCTTTGAAAGTCCAACGCTCTAACATTCGGTTCAACACTTGAAAGCAACGAGGAACTCTTGAAAGTAAGTTTAAACATGTGTACCATGCATCCGCTCAAAACGGTAACACATGTGGATGGTTCCGTGCAGTTTTAAAAATTATGGCCGAATTATCATAAATCGGGCTGACAAAGTAAGCCTCAGTTCAGTCTCGACCACTAAGCTGGGCGAATGTATCCCGCCCTTCAGTCCGGCCAACTCTCGCGATATTTCCGCGTTATTTTTCATTGAAAGGCTCGTTTCCGAAAAGCGAAACATGTACTAATTACGACAGATACTACACACGCACATATATCTTCACTACCATCTGATGGCTACCTAATGCTTTCGTTTAAGTTACATTCACTGAACATCGAAGTTAGCTGTTACGTGACTTCAACTCGCGAGACCCAAATCCAGGATACATTTGCACCCTGTCCCGCGCATCTGGTACATTTGCTCCCCCTGCAAATGACTGGTATACATTTGCACCTCCTACTAACAGGCGAAGTATGCCAACCGCGAGCCATAGACAGCGCTGAAATGCCCGAGTTTCAGTTGCTCTTTCCTAGACCCTCCCCGTTTGCACACGTATTCTCCACCTTTACAGCAGTCTTCTTCATCGATTACACTGCCAGCTAGACGGAGGTAATTATTTTTTCCTTGTGCAAGAACAGGAGGGTGGGTGGGTGTCCTTTTCCACCACATACGGGTGATATCAAAGACGGGGCAACGACGAAAAAGCCAGCACAAATATTTGGCCCCAGCCGGGATACGAACTCACGACCCGAGCATTAGAAGTGCAACGCTCTACCATTCAGCCACCCCGGCTTCCCGCAAGAACAGGAGCTTTATGGTTTCTCGTAGTGTGTCTATATATACGCAGTGAGCAAAAACCAAACGTCTATTCATCTGTCACTGACCTCAGTTCCTCCTCCCCCCTCCAGCACACACACACACACACACACACACACACACACACACACACACACACACACACACACACACACACACACACACACGCGCGCGCGCGCGCACGCACGCACGCACGCACGCACGCACATCAACAGGACCTTATTCTCTTATTGCAGACACAATACCGTGCAAAAGAGAACGCTTTGATATCCTTCACCTCCCTCTCCTCCCCCCCCCCCCCAACACACACACACACACACACACACACACACACACACACACACACACACACACACACACACACACACACACACACCACAAAACACCCAGCATAACTAATGCATCATTTTGCCGCCAGTTTCTAGGAGTTGCCGCCGTCCCAGTGAAACTCAAAGCCCGAAGTTATCCGGCAGAAAATGGCATTAGGATCCCAGTGCTTGCTCACTTCCGTAACAACATGCCACCCAGGCTCACGCTCGTAGCCCGCCGCTGACGTCACCCGATCCTTCTGAAGCATGATCGACTACCTCCGATTTGCCCTTGTCCACCAGTGAGTCGCATACACACCGCACGGGGTGCAGTCAAGGTGGATCCGAGAGTTTCTGGTGCTACTCCGCTTCACAAGATTGCTGCTATCAAGATCACGTTCACGTAAATGTTCGAAATGTGAGCATGCACACGACTGACTTTGCATCGTAGTGACGAGTTAGCCAAAGTATTAATGATAATAATAATAATAATATTTATAATAATAATAATGAGTATTGTATAGGCGCTTTACCCAATTTCGTGAATCGGCTCAAAGCGCCGCGAACTGAACTTCACGCTCACGTGAATCACACGCATTTTCTCACAATGACACTGGACATAAACACATTACAATCACGTGGTGCGAAGGGTCAGCTCAGCTATTTAAATTTCGGAACTTTACAATTACATTTATTTTGCAAATTTGGTGGGCTGAACATTTCCAAAGCAGAGGGGGAGGAAGCCGGAGCACCCGCAGAGAACCCCAGACGATCGGCCCGAATGAACGTAGTTGTCTTCTTCCACAATGTCGAAGTGTGATTTCAAAGAATGAGCAACGGGGCAGCATAAATGTATGGTTCCCGGACGGGGTTCCAACTCGCGACCCTAGCATCATAAGAAGTCCAACGACGCTCTGCAAGCTAGACTATCTTACTGTGCACCGTTCACTCAGACTCTTGTGGACATAGCCGGCTAGAAATTAGGGCGAAAGGCAGGTTGTAACCGCGTGCCACACTAGAAACACGGGACCGGAAAAATAACCCACAATGTCGCTGATTGTTCGGACTAAAAACTCTCAATGCTCGGGTCGTGAGTTCGTATCCCGGCTGGGGCCAAATATTTGTGCTGGCTTTTTCATCGTTGCCCCGTCTTTGATATCACCCGTATGTGGTGGAAAAGGACGTTAAACCCCTAAAAACACCCACCCATCCACCCGGACTAAAAACACTCCCGTTTGACGTCATCCTCAAAGCAATCGTCGTCAAAAGTTTTGAATCGTAGTAGCACCGAGGGGGAAACCCCTCTTCGCCATCTTCATTACTCCCCACTATACCGGTATTTGTCGGCATCGATTAACCTGACTTGCTCTTTCC